>OY755185.1:4343663-4610683 GCA_963576735.1 Bedellia somnulentella | reverse complement strand
AAATGGTGGGACTACAGTGTCAACACCCCCCTAAGTTACTGTTGGCATAATACAAATATGGATCAGATAAGAAAGCTCAAAGTAGCTCAATGTAGCTCAGAGGGCAATGGAGAGGGCTATGCTCGGGGTTTCTTTGCGCGATCTAATCAGAAATGAGGAGGTCCGCTGAAGAACTAAAGTCACCGACATAGCCCGAAGAGTTGTAAACCTGAAGTGGCAATGGGCGGGGAACATCGGTTTACAGAAAAAGAGTTTACATAAAATATATACTACTCTAGTACTTAAATACTGGTGTTGTATTGCAAATATTTTCGATTTTTTGACATGACGCACCACGGTTTTTGGAATTTTTTTTCTATGCACTTGTACATGTCTTTAGTAGCTCTTTTTGAGATTTTTTTGGTGGGTGTACCTCCGCGGCAAACGTCAAAAAATGTACTAAAAAAAATAAACTATGATTTTTTGACTGAAGTACTATTGGTAGGCCCCCCATAAAAACATGCGATTAAAAGTTCATTTTATTCTCGTTTATCGTGATTTGGTTTGGTTTTTCTAGCTTGCGTAGTTTATCTAAAATATAAGTTTAAAAAATACCTTGATGATTTGGTAAATGTCAAAAATCTCCAAAACAAAAGAAGATCGAGGGCTGATTTTTGTCACACAGTAACCGTGGCTGAAACCGGTGCACAACATAAAAATCAGCCAAGATCGGCTTCGGGGGCCAATCTTGTTCCCTTAGCCTGCTAGACCCTTTAAACGATATTTCTTCAAGTTATGATTTGGTTGGATTTTTATTTGTTATGTTTCAAGTAACACAGATCTGTTTACCATATTTGCATTTACAGCAGTTACCACTGCGCTAATAATATATCTTTAAAATAAAAAATAATCCTATTTTAACACATTCATGCTGATAAAATGGCGATTCTAGGTGTTTTTGGGGGGCATACGAAAGAGAGGTACAGAATGAAATACTTTAATTACTTACGTCTGGGTATCTTAATAAAGAAAATTATTTCAGTAAAAAATTCGTTAAACAATAAATATCCTTTGCATATATCAAATCTGTAACAATCAACTTCGTTTTCGAAGGTTTTTTAAATGTTATGTGATATTTTAGGCTACACACGCTTTTTATTTAGAACTTGTTTTCCAACTTGTTTTTCCGTGTAGTGTCGGCTTAGAATAACACTACCCCAATTCTACCTGTGGGTGATCGTAAGAGGCGACTAACGGTATTGGGGCTTTTAAGGGATTTTTGGGCGATGCGGTTGGAGACCCATATGTATGTATGTTGTTTTCCAACTTAAATCTAAATGAACTGAGACACATAGCCGATTTTCAAGACTGAAACGTGCATGCCGTATATCCGCTAAGGGGTGACAGTGGTACTAATACTTCTGAACATCACGTGACATTGTCACGTTGTCGATATGTGTACAAAATCCAATTGGTCGCGTCCATGAGCACGTTTCGATCAGAGGTTATCGTCGGATCGTCAAGAATTGTCTCATTTCAAATATAAGCGATAATTAACACAAGACATGTATGCGTATTTATTAGAATTTATATAAAAATTAACACAACACAACACACACACAACACAAACACAAACGTTCACGCCGAATATCCCCGAAGGGGTTGGCAGAGGTACTAATACTTCTGAACATCACGTGACTTTGTCACCTGGTGTTCAGAGTACCCACGTTTTGCATCGACAGTGTACTCACGTGATAGGGGGCAGGCCTATCGCCGTTTTGTACGAATACACTGTCACATGACTGTACAACTCAGCCATGTGGGTTTCCTCACGATGTTTTCCCTCACCGTTAACAACCATGATAAATTAACCACACATATGTCTTTAGAAAAGACAAATTGGTGTAGGCCCGACCCAGGATTTGAACACTAGTCGTTTGCACGATAACTGAGTGTTCTACCCACTGGGCTATCACAGTTGCTAAAAATTAACATAACATAACATATACTCACGGCTATAAATCCCATGAAGGGGTAGCCAGAGCTAGGGAATTAAAAATTCCTCAGCCACTTTTGGAAGTTGCATTGCTCAAAAATCCCTTAAAAGCCCCAATACCCTTAGTCGCCTTATACGTACTCCCACTGGAAGAAATGGGGTAGTGCTATTCTAAGCCGGCACTACACAGCAATATATAAAAATTGTGTTTGTTATTGCCGCAATAAGCTTGTTTTTATAAACCTTCATGAAAACACATTATAATTATAATTAACTAAATGTCAATAATCATTAACTCCAATAATTGTATTTCGATAGAATATTTAGTAATTATCATATTTGTTGCGCCGTGTTGGATGTAACGCAACCGCATCGTATTTCTATTTAAAGATTTTTTCGGGTTGAACTTTTGAGGAGAATTAAGACTCTCGATTTTAACCTATAATACAAGTCAAAAGCTTAAGCCGTATTTATTTTACTTATAATTACATACTCATACTCACGGCTATAAATCCCATGAAGGGGTAGCCAGAGCTAGGGAATTAGAAATTCCTCAGTCACTTTTGGAAGTTGCGTGGGAAATAAAAAAGATGGTGAAATAAAGGTTTTTGGTGATGGGTCTCCAACCGCATCGCCAAAAAATCCCTTAAAAGCCCTAATACCGTTAGTTGCCTCTTACGTACACCCACCGGAAGAATTGGGGTAGTGCTATTCTAAGCCGGCACTACACAGCATTACTAAGATAAAATACTGCTACCAAAGCGTAATAGTTTCTTGGCTATAAAGGTGTAGCAGAAGCAGAAAATTTAAAATTATATTTCGCAGATTTGGCGCTTAAATTGAGTAATACATCGGATAAAAACGTATAGAGAGGTGTTATTTGTTCAAACATACATAAACACAAACGTTCACGCCGAATATCCCCGAAGGGGTTGGCAGAGGTACTAATACTTCTGAACATCACGTGACTTTGTCACCTAGTGTTCAGAGTACCCACGTTTTGCAAGGACAGTGTACTCACGTGGTAGGGGCAGGCCTATCGCCGTTTTGTACGAATACACTGTCACATGACTAAGTACAACTCAGCCATGTGGGTTTCCTCACGATGTTTTCCCTCACCGTTAACAACCATGATAAATTAACCACACATATGTCTTTAGAAAAGACATATTGGTGTAGGCCCGACCCAGGATTTGAACACTAGTCGTTTAGCACGATAACCGAGTGTTCTACCCACTGGGCTATCACGGTTGGTTTGTTATAACTAATAAAGTTTTCAATCAACGTTTAGCTGAATTTCAGGTCGCACAATCATTTTTTACGAAGAAAGTTAGGGGACTTGCTGGTGTCGAAATGTTTCTTTCTTTAATTGATTAGTAATATAAGCAGCTTGAATTTGTGTAAAACACATTGATCGGATTCGTAGCAAAAAAAGAAAACAGAACCATGTATAATATTAATACGATAAAATTCTCCATTCTTCATGGATAAATCGGAGCTGTATCATGGTTCGTTGAATAAAATCGAGTACATATATCGATACGCATTAATGTTAAAGACGATTTTGGACGATTAATTAATCAATAACTATAATTGTACTGTTATTAGAAACTTGTAAAAGGATTAACAATAGAATAGCCAGTCTCGAGTTTCTTTAAACTCATTTAACAATTCATTAACTGACAATTCAACAATAGAGTGAATTTATTTGTATAATTTAAACTGGTTTATTTTGGTTAAATGATTCAACTTAAATTGATTTGCTTCCTTACATATATGTATATGTATCCTCAGAAAAGTTTTTATTGTTAGGTTATGTCATCGAGTGAGAAACAGCGTGATTCGAGAAAGGTGCGGTGTGTAAGACGATATTTAAATAAGATGGAAAATGGAATGTTAAGATGGTTTAGGCTCATACAGAAGATGGATGATTGAAAATTAGTGAAAGAGATTTATAGAGCTAAAGTGGGAGGTAATGTTACCAAAAGGACAACCATGGAGGACACATTTGTACCAAATAGAGATTGTGCTTAAAAAGGCAGGCGTCCGAAGTATGAATAATAAAAGAGCATGTATGAAAAAAAATGATGTAAACAAAGATACAGAGGTTGGCCAGGATCGTACAAAGTGGCGATCGATAAGTCTCTGCCTACCCCAATGACAAATAATGGCGTGAGTATATGTATGTATTGTATGTTACATATATGTACTCACGCCATTAGTTTCTATTTTATCTACAGTAGAAAGTGACTGTCGCAAATAGGTAGAACATCGTAAACATCTCTGACTTCATTTAAATCCTTCAATCGCTTGGGTTTGCTAATTGACATTGAGCTGACAAGTTACAATTATTTACTGTTTATTTATTTTTAGTTTTTGTTATCTTTTAAGGCCATACAAAAAAGCCTTCTATTCATTTTGTTTGGAATGGAGTAACTTTACTTTTTAATTAGTACCAATACTGTAGGAGAGAATAAAATAAATCTTAGGTGTTTGACCGTGTTGGATTTAGAATAACATCACATAGATTACCCATGTATCATCATCAAACTAAAAATCTGTACAAAATTTCAACCCAAGCGGGCGCAGATGTTTACTTGAAACTTCAGTTCCAAAATTCCAACCAATCAAAATAATTACATTGCAAGGTATATTTAAACTTTTAAAACTTCGGTCACTCGATTATGATACTGTTTTTTATGGTGTGGGGATAATTGGTTAACAACTTATAAATAAGACAATAAAATGCATATATTACGCAATTACTTACATTAATAAAAGAGGAACAACATATAAAAAAATGAAACGAATTTACTAATGAGGTTTTTTGGAAGGGAATTGTATTCTATATATTTGAAAACGTAATTCATCGTAAGGCACAGCCAACACCACCCCGGCGACAAAATGTATGAATCATCATGAACGGTAACTCTTCTAACCTGTATAGCAAGCACGAGCGCTATTTTATCGACACGATAACGGTTAGAATGAGATGGCAGTATACGATACTAAGTAAGTGCGTAAGAGATGGCTGCTTTATCCCACGCGATAACCAGTTTAAACACGGCTCGTGCTTGCCCTGCTGCACTATTTTCGCGTAATGATGGCCTATTCCACCTATTCAGGCTCAGGACCCTCAGAGTGGCACTTATGATCTAGCAAAAAACTATAAATAACTAAGCACAGGACTCAAAACAACCGTAACAGCTCAGTGGGTAGAACTCCGCTTATCGCGATGAGGGTTCAAGTCCCGGGTCAGGCCTACACCAATTTGTCTATTCTAAAGACATAATATGTGTGGTTAATTTATCATATTTGTAAACGGTGAGGAAAAACATCGTGAGGTAACCCACATGGCTGAGTTGTACTTAGTCATATGATATTTTATTCGTACAAAACGGGGTACTCTGAATATTGGGTGACAATGTCACGTGATGTTCAGAAGTATTAGTACCTCTGCCAACCACTTCCGGGATATACGGCGTGAACGTTTGATTTTGTGTTCTAAGTCTTCTACTGTAAGAAGAAAAACCATCGGTAACCAGTAGATACAACCATTTATTCAGTCGTAAATGTGGGTGCAGTTTACATAGATTTTGTATTTATTATATAATTGTATCCTTTCACATTTTACCCTTGCGGGTGTACAACTACAAATATTGACAAGGAGTCAATATTTTATTAAATGCATGCTATTAGAATTGGCTGTGTAGTGTCGGCTTAGAATAGCACTACCCCATTTCTTCCGGTGGGTGTACGTAAGAGGCGACTAACGGTATTGGGGCTTTTAAAGGCATTTTTGGGCGATGCGGTTGGAGACCCATCACCGACAACCTTTATTTTACCATCTTCCCCACGCAACTTCCAAAAGTGGCTGAGGAATTTCTTATTCCTTAGCTCTGGCTACCCCTTCTAGGGATCTATAGCCGTGAGTATATGTATGTTTGTATGTATGCTATTAGAAACACGCTACCCAACAAATCAGAAGGTCGTTCAACAGGAAACTATCATCAATGAAGATATCCGCAACGCGAATACTTCTATTGTACACGCATTGCATCATCAAGTTCGTTGCAAAACAACACACGTTAAAGTATAGTAAGTGCATATTTTGTCGTCAAAAGTATGAAAGGTAAGGATATCAGACTCATATGGGGGATAGTTGAACGAGTCCTATGTGATATAAGTAGCTAAAGTGATATCTAAAGCGAATTAGAATGGTGTTATTAGTGGAACAGACAAAAATATTATTAGTAGAGAAGACCTGCAGAACAAGCACGAGCACTATTTTATCGACACGATAACGGTTAGAATGAGATGACAGTATACGGTACTAAGTAAATGCGAATGTGATAGCTGTTTTATACCACGCGATATGTAGTTAGTTAATAGGTCGGTCATACTAGCTATGCAGATAGAAAAAGTTATGAAGTGAAGATTGAAAAATCTACCAAGTAAGTGTTGAACTGTTGAAGGATTCCGCAGCATTACCTATACAGTAATAGGCCACTGTAGAATGTATTCACTATCTTAGTTAGACCTATTGGCGTACCAGTAACGCCATCTAGTGCCCCCTGAAGGTAATATAATAAAGCATTAGTTTTATCCGAAATCCTTTTAAGTTATTTATTTTATTGAGATGAGTTGTAGCAGGTAGAGAAATACATAATATGCTAAAATTTCAACTTTCTAGCTATCATGGTTTATTAGATACAGCTTGATAACAGACAAACAGACAGCGAGGTCTTAGTAGAGTTCATTTTTACCCTTCATTTTGTCAGGATCGTACAAATATGTTATCAATATTCTTAAGCTACGACAGCAGAAATTAATGGCGAGACGTAAGTATATGAAACGAAATAAAGTCAGTCAGCTGCCATTCACGGGCGGAGAGGTTTATAATACTGATGTAAAAAGTGTCCAGCGGAAGTTTTCCATTCATAGCTCATTTAATAAATGCGCACTGTATCTAATTAACGCGTTTTTCAATTCGCAGAAATAGATAAATTGGATAAAACAGTTGTAAAGAAACTGTCGTGTTATGATAGGTTAGTTTCGATGCCCTTGAGTTTTTTTTGGACATGTCTCATTAATACAAGATTTTTTTAATGAATAGTTTTTGAATTAAATAAATACATTAAAATTTGTAATTTTACTAATATACATCAATCCTCATTTTCCGTCTAATGTAGGAATACAAGGAATATAGACAGAAAATTTTTGATTAGTGATACAATAAATACAATGTTATTTCTTTTCTACAGATATATCTCTATAATCTTGAATTAATGAAAGGCTATAATTAAAGATACATACATACAAATACTCACGGCTATAAATCCCCAAATATGGTGGCCAGAATTAGAAATTCCTCAGCCACTTTTGGAAGCTGAAAATATTTTTTTTTGTTGGTAACGGATCTCCAACCACATCGCCCAAAAATCACTGAAGAAGCCCTTATACCTTAGTCATCTCTAACGATCACCCACGGGTAGAAATGGGGTAGAGCTACCGACACTATTTCAAGCCTTTTTTTAATTATCAATAACCAATATATAACATACGAGTCGGATTAATATCCATATTTTAGAATTCCAATCAACAAGGTGATACTTTTTTGATTAACCTACTTACTAGTAAATTAAAAACTATACAAACTAAAACCATTAATATTCAAATTTCGAACTTAGAAACACAAGGTAACCTGAAACAGTGTACATCTTAATAATAGTTCGTATAACATTAAATTTCGTCGACGACCTTGATTTTGAAACTTGTATAGCGAATACGAACAAGACCTAGGTACGGAATATTGAGTTAGGACAGGCATGAGGCGTCGCCAGCCGCCTTTGTCCGTGTTCCGATGTAGGGTTGTCAAAACTGAGTTTGATTGATACTCACTATAATTAGTGATGTTAAATTACAACATTTTATTTGCGTTTTGTAAGCTGAGATCTGAGCGTCTTTGGATGGATAATTTGCAGATGTATTTCGTAACCGAAGAGTGTAGGATATTAGAGCGATGACTAACTAGATGTTTAGTTGTGTAATTTATTATAAACCGAAAGAATAATCATGATAAAAATACAAAGACATTACGTATTATTTCATAGTATAGAAGTAAAAGATCATGAAAAATATATCAGAAAAATAACTCATTCAAACTGTTTTATACAATTCATTTGCTTTCTACAACGTCACTATCGCGATAACAGTTGAATAGCTTCAATTTTTAATCAACCACACTCAGTTTAGTGTGATGTGAAGTTTCGGCATAGAATATCCATTTCTTAGCGTGGGTAAGAGGTAACTAACAGTGTTGAGGCTTTTAAGTGATTTTCAGGCGATGCGTTGGATTTTACAGTCTTTTTCCCACTCAACCTCCAAAACTGGCTGAGGAATGACTTATTCTGAAGGTCTGGGCTACCCCTTCCAGGGATTGTAGTCGTAAATGTATGTATGTATACTCAGTTTCTAATATGCTGTAAATAGATATAAAAATTCTTAAATCTTTAATATATTTTAACTTGATGAAGACACCAACCCTACAACAATTTTGGTAGCCGAACCGCTTATTCACGCTAGTGTATATTTACAGCTATACAGCTACACAAATGTCGGTGTGTGCGTGCAGCCGTGCACTGTCAAGGCCGACCGCCGAATCTCCCACTCTAGCCCCTGCACCACGAACGCAGACATTAGGATCGGTCCAGACATAGGACCCATTGTGAAACTATGACTACGGAACGAGAACAAAGATGGTGGTAGAAAAAAACCTTGATGCTTGCAGCTGAATCGTTGTTAGAATCATTAGTTTGGGGCTAACTTATATATTTATTTATTTTTTATAAACGCAAACATTCCAGACCCATTGTAAAGCTATGACTACGGAACAAGATATTGACGGTTAGATAAAACAAAGATGGTGGGTGAAACGGTGGTCTTTGCAGCTGAATCGCTAGTTAGAATTAGAATCATTATAAACGTAGGCATTAGGATCTTTCCAGACATAACCCAGTATATATACTATGACTATGGAACAAGAACTTGACAGTTAGAACAAAGTGACAAGTCTTTATGTTTGCAGTCAATTGTGACATAATATTATTATAGAAGAGTTTAATTATGCTACGGATCTACTACGGAACAAGAAATTGACGGTTAGAACAAAGATGGACAAATCTTTATGCTTCAAGCAGAATTGTTAGTTAGAATCAGTATAAAATAATGTAATTCATATTGGAAAGTTATCCTTATCTTGACTTACTGATTATAAATTTTTTTCATTGACCGACAAACTTTCATTTTTTTCTCTACATGATAAAAATTGGTCGTTTCAATTTTATTAGCCTAATTTAGGAAAAAAGAACAAGACATATAAAATCTTGTTAAGTAAATTGTTAAAATATACATTTTTGATTGATATTCGATATGTATATATATAGCGCTACATTATTGAATATTTATATAATCTCCACCATTGTGTAATTTCATAGTGTGAAACTATGCATTCGTAAGAAGCATAAATTGAACGCAATACTCGAACCAACTGAGAAATACCACAACAAATCCAACAGAAACACCATTATGTAACAATATTCTACATGAATGAATTATTTTTTTTACTATTTAAAAGAAAGTAAAACACTACAAAATACATACATATATTCACGGTTTCCCTAGAAGGGGAAACCAGAGCTAAGGAATTAGAAATTCTTCAGCCACTTCTGGAAGTTAAGTGGGGAAAAGATGAAGAAAAGTTTTTGGTGATGGGTCTCCAACCGCATCACCCAAAAATCTATTTAAAAGCCCTAATACCCTTAGACGCCTCATACGTACACCCGTAGAAACGGGGTAGTGCTATTCTAAGCCGACACTACACAGCTACGCACAAAATAATTTTAGTAAATTAAAATTCTAATTTCCGAAAAGGACCAATACTTATACAACGACAAAATCAATGTTGCGTCTTGTATTTCGACTATCGAGTTAGCACTTCGGCAATTCATTTGGAATTGTTCGAGCGAATTTGAGTCTCCCAAGGTTAGCACCTCGTACCTCGTCTGTCTGCATATCGCCTCGACTAAATTATAATTATTATCTCCCCCAACTTATTTAATTCGGTATCTCCGAAATGCAGTACTAGGAAGCAATGCAATATATTCATTCTAATTCGAAAACTGGTATTTCCACCTACATAGGTAGTTTGAAACTATTTTTTTTACTTTTTTGACTTACATCAACGAATATAATCGCATAGAAAGATCTTATGACGTGCTCAATCAACTACGACGCATAATTTCCTTTTAACTTAATAAACATGTCGCGGCCATATCGAAGATTTGAACACATCGTGAAATGATCGAACATTTCATGAAATAGTCACATTTCATGATGTGGCCAACCAATGCAATCCAAACTCTACGGTTTTTTAACATATTGCTCAGTTTTTTCGTAGTTTGCAAAGTACTCGAGAACCTTTTCGCCGTAAACTCTTTTGTTACCACTCTCTTCCTCGCTTAATAACGAATTATTAACTTTTTTACTGCGAGAAACAACAATTTTACCAACAGCGTCCGCCATCTTCACACATAAACAAAGCCTTTACCGGTAATTAATGTAACTATTTTACGATATGACCAAATAATCGTAACCATTTCATGAAGAGGCCATGTGTTTAGTTGGTCATATCGAGAAACGATTTTTTATCATCGATCTGCCCAAACCACATCACGATGTGGCCAATGAACAGTTGAATATTTCATGAAATACGACTATTTCATAAAATGATCGATCATTTCATGATGTGTTCAAATTTACGATATGGCCACGACTTACACACCATGTTTTTAAACTGTACCTGAAGTTTGTATAGTGATGTCGCAATTAGGAGTTTCGTATTTTATCCTACACATTACCTTCTACACATCACAAGCTCGAATAAATGATATCTTAAACATGGTAAGCAACGTGTTACTAACCTATAACATACATACATACATACATATACTCACGGCTATAAATCCCTAGTAGGGGTAGCCAGAGCTAAGGAATCAGAAATTCCTCAGCCACTTTTGGAAGTTGAGTGGGAAAAAGATGGTAAAATAAAGGTTGTTGGTGATGGGTCTCCAACCGCATCGCCCAAAAATCCCTTAAAAGCCCCAATACCGTTAGTCGCCTCTTACGTACACCCACCGGCTGAAATGGGGTAGTGCTATTCTAAGCCGACACTACACAGCACCTACACTACAACACTACAACTAACCTATAACCTAGTTGGTTATTGTGTCCATGTTTTACCGGCTTAGAATGTATCTACCTCTTTCTACCCACGGGTGTCGTAAGAGACGGCAAAGGGTATGGGGCTTTCTTAAGTGGTTTTTGGGCGATGCGGTTGGAAATCCACCACCAACGATACTTTATTTCTAGCATCTTGACCATTATCAACTTTCAAATGTGGCTGAGGAGCTTCTAGCTCTGAAGCTCTGGCTACCCCTTTTTGGGATTTATGGCCGTGAGTGTATGTATGTTATAAATTATATGCATTAAAAATTAGGCTTAGAATAGCACTAACTTATTTCTTCCAGCAGGTGTCGCAAGAGGCGGCTTCAGGTTTTGGAGCTATTATTAATATTTGTTTCTGCAACTGAAGAAGAAGAAGAAGAAGAAGAAAGACGTTTATTCGCCATGTGTGGCACAAAAAACATACAAACAAAAAGTAATAATATACATAATAACTATTAAAATAACTTAAAATTAACACAATATTAAATATGAAAAAAAGAGGAAAACAAACAACTTAACAAAAACAAACTAATTAATACTTATTCTAAGTCCTTTGCGCCACTGCAACAGCGAATTGGTACTGACTCAGCATTACGTTGTGAATCGTTTGACTCCCAACACTGATTTTCAGTCAGTACCATTGTAGAGTGACAACACAGGCATCACACTAATACACTTTATTATGTAGAACTTTTCAGCTGGACAAGGGACAGTAAATACACATACACATAAATAAATATAGAACATTATTTGCAAACAATTACAATAAAATACACGTATATGACAAAATTTCGATAATACATAAACATAACAGAAGAAATCTTGGCTGGAGGGTAAAATTATGCAAAATAATATATTGATATATTAGAGCAAACACCTACACGCTTCATTTTTCATTTTTCAATAATAAATGTATGCCAAATAAATAAATAATATAAATTTTACTGATGTGCCAGCAAAAACTCCTTCAGCTTACGCTTAAAGGTGTTCCCGCCGAACACATCCCGGATTGGTGGAGGAAGATCGTTCCAGCACTTGGACGCTGCAAACCTGAAAGAACCTCTAAAAGCTGCGGATCGGTGCATTGGCAAGATCGCCCTGACTTTGAACTGATAGCCACTGTTGGACCATTGCAGTTTTTTATACAAATAAGCCGGTGATTCTAGCCTAACAACTCCAAACAACAATGTGGCGAGGTGTAGTCGTCTCCGCGCTTGCATTTTTAGCAGCTTTGCATCGTTGCAACTGCATCAACCTAAGCACATAGTATAGTAGTTATATTGAATCCAAACCCGGTTCTATATATTCTTTGAAAATATTTAGGATTTTGATATTTTAGTTTGTGCCTTATTTCAACTGTAGCATCAAACAATTTCCTTACGTTGAGTTATTATTTTTTAGTTATTGCCTATATAGCATTACTCTAAAGCATATTCAGGTCATTTAAATTTTGCTAAAATTGACTTTAGTCCCAACATCAAACTATTATTGCCTGCCATGTCTTTAACGAGGAAGTACTCGAGTTATCTTAGCACGACCGTGACTTTACTAACCCTTAAGATATTGAATATGTAAACTAATAACACAGTTATTTAATTCAAAACATTGTCACAACTATCAAACTACTATTTAACTAGTACTCTTAAGAAGCTACATATTTTATGTTCATACCTATACATTATACTAGCTAACCCAGCAAACGTTGTTTCGACATATAAATTAATGCTAGGAAAATTCTAGTCGACAAAATTAAAATTAAATGTTACCCTTATTACTCAGGAGTACAAAAATAGTTATAAACCTATTCTCAGACCTACCCAATGTGTATGCAGAATTTCATTTAAAACGTGCTCAAAAAGGCAGGCATCCGAAGTACGCAGAGGAACAGGGAATAGATAAAAAGATGAAAGTAATTAACCTCGAAGGTGGCGATGGATAGTCTCTGAATTGACTACCTATTGAAAAAAGGTATAAGTATTGTATGTATGTATTTACAATTAAGCAATTATTGCAGGGCAAAATTTTACTAAACTACCTATCATCTTCCACTTTGAGAGTATGACAACTAACCCTAGATTAAACATTAAATTTTCTTTCAACCCACCTTTTTTTATACATAAAGACAGTAAAATTCCACAGCACCCATCTTTTCATCAAACTATTAGCTAATTGAATCTACGAGTAAGGTGCAGCGGCAAAACACGAGGAATACAAGAAAAACTTTTTCCACGTAAATACACCGCATAGCTACTGTACATGAAAGAGAGAGAGGGAGAACTATATCTGTCGCAACTGCATTCGCGTAATTACGTCATACATATTCACCAAGATAAAGAATCCAAAGATAAGAATACAGTCAAGGCCGCAGTGGCTTATGGACGAGAAATGCCAGGAGAAGAAAGCAATAACAAATATATTTTCAGAGCACACTCTTTTGATGATCATTGAAATGAAGCTGAACAAAGTTGATGGCTGTGAGTAAGGAAGGACTCCATAGAACGACTTGAGACCAATATGGATTTTTGAAACCTATATTTAAGTTTTTTTTAAAGTACATACATATACTTACGGCTATAAATCCCTTAACGGGGTAGCCAGAGCTTTGGAATGAGAAATTCCTTAGCCACTTTTGGAAGTTGATTGGGGAAAAGATGGTAATAATAAATGTTTTTGGTGACGGGTCTCCAACCACATCGCCCAAAAATCACTCAAAAGCCCCTATACCCTTAGTCGCCTCATACGATCACCCACGGGTAGAAATGGGGTAGTGTTATTCTAAGCCGACACTACACAGCAAAACTTTTTTTTAAGTAATAGACAAATATTATAATTACTGGTATTGGGCAAGAGAAAAAACGACATAATGACTATTTGCTTTAAATATAATGATGAAAATACTTTTACCAAATGAAAATGGACATTGTCTACGCCGTATATCCCCGAAGAGTTGGAGAAGGTTTTACTTACTGAACTTAGTGTAAATTCTAAAAAGGGGTAGCCAGAGCTTCAGTAGAAGAAACAACTATAAGAAACTTAAAATGTGTGGGGAAAATATGAAGAGAGTATTAAATGATGGGTTGGCAGCCACATCCCCAAACAATCAATCAAAAAGCTTCTAAACCCTTAGTTACCGTATGACCCCTCAAGAAGAAATGGATGTGTGCCATTCTAAGACAATAGACAGCTAGAACAGAGGCTTTAATAAATATAATTAACTTGAATAGTCTTACCAAAATAGCGAATATAATAGTAGCAAAAACGTTAATAACATAGCAACGCTTTACTAACTCTATGGCCTTGAGACAATATTTAAGACTTATCATGAACACATGGTTCTATTTTTAGACTAAACTTAGACGATCTAATTCAAAAATATACTATTTATTTGTAACAGAGGGTCTGTTAATTAGTAGGTTCTTTAAATTCTTCAGATATAACAATAGTTAATCATTGAAGCCATAATGAGTAAATCTAAACTCAACTTCCTGAACGCTAAATAATTTAACAATGATGTCATATGAAAGTGAAAATATTTGCTAAAAAATCTCAGAAACAAGAATTTTCATAACCACAGCAAGATCAAGTACAAATAACGCCTGAAATTTGTATCTGGGACGCAAACTCTGCCCGTCTAGACTTGGTAGACTTTCGGATCGATAGAGGCGAGGCGTTGGGGTAGGTCCGCCACGTCTAACTAACCTGCCTAACAAAATACTGGTGTGCGTGCAAATGTGCGAATGTGCGTTCGGCGGTCTATTGTGCGTATGTACGTACGGTTCAATGGTTTTAAAGTTTTTGTTTTTATGTATCAAACTATTTGATGATTGGATTTTTAGTTTGAAATTGAATGTTTATGAAATCTCGTTAAGGAGTAATGAAACATATATACTACTATGAATCCCAAAAAGGGATGGGTAGAGGTTCAGAATTAAAAAATCCTAATATTTAGTCAATTTTGGAAGCAGAGTATAGTGGGGAAAACATGGTAAAATTAAGAATGGCTCGTGGTGGATTTCCAGCCATATCACCCAAAATCACATAGACAACCCAAAAACAAAAACCCAAAGTCGGTTACGACACCTGCAGGAGGATATGGGTCACTGCGATTTAAAGCCGACTCTGCACATACACAGCTATCATTTTTTTTCTTAATTGTTTGTTTTAATATTCACTTGATTTATGATGACATTATGATTATAAAATTAAGTTATATTTACGTTATTATATTAGAAATAAAGAAACTGGTTTCATTTAAAATATAAATTGGAACAAGAAATCCTGAAAAACTGATTTCTATTTGACTCCTTAAAGATTTTTTTTTGTTAGAATATTTATTTAACTTCATAATATTTTAAATGAAAATATATTTATTTGGGCATCCTATAAATAGCAAATAAATATTTGCTGTAGACTCACATCGAAAACAGCGATAAATTATGTTAACACACGACCGGCGAATTCGATAAAATGTTAACCTAGGTCAAGGCAGCTTAGCTGAATAGAAAAAAAAACCACTAAACTATTTATAAAAAAAATGGTAAAAGTTTAATTGAGAGTACTTACAACATCGTCCATCCAGTCCATATTGAGCTAGGTCGTATACGAGTTAGGTCTCAAATCGGAGTCTAAGTCTAGACCGCGTCGTGTGCGCGTGCCGGCGTCGCACTGTGAATGCAGTCAGTCGCGTGGTTGCACCGAAAATTCGTCAAGCCCCGCGCGCCGCCCCCCGCGCTCGCGAATTTCCAAACTGAACCCGAATTCTGAACACCCCGCGCCCCGCGCCGTGGCCTTGAACTTGACTGCGCGTCGCGACCCACATTCCCCCGCCCCGCGCATGTCGCACTCAATGGCGATGGCGGTGAGCGGCGCGATTTCGTTTTACTCTCGTTTTCGTTCAGTTACGTCATTTTGTTTTGGGACAGACGGTTTTGCCGAGTATTCCTGGATCACTCGGAAGCATCATAGAAATTGATATTATTGTTTTAAAGTAGTTTTCAAATTTTGTATTTGACGAAAACTTATAATTTTAAAAGTTTAAATATGGTTTATTTTCCATTGCAAGTTATTAGTCTTACTCTTAGGACTTTTGTAGAAAAATAATATTGGACTTTTAAGGGTATTTATTAAAAAAAAAAAGAAATTAAATGTGGGCTAGAACTAAAAACAATTTCTTACACAAAATTACTACACAAATGAAAACATGTTATTGTAATATTTTTTTAACAAACGTAGAGTATAAAGTGATTACGGAAGTAATTATTTAGCACCGATTTCCTTCGAATACTCTTACCGGTTTTATTGGGCAAGCAAAGTTCTTTGAACAACTCAAATATTGCTACTGAACATTTAATGTTGGCTGCAAAAATATATGACAAAGTACAGATATAGAAATAGGAGACCTTCAAGGTTCTGTACTAGGCCCTTTTTTTTCTGATATTTCTTTGTGTTACCATTTATGATGTAAACGTATATATTTGCAGATAAAACCTAGACAATAAATGTACTGAGTAATTTCTTTTAGATGGACAATGCGGCGCGGGCGTAGTGCCGGCTTAGAATATCACTAACCCTTTCTACCCACAGGTGTCGTAAGAGGCGACTAAGGGTATGGGGCTTTTAAGTGGTTTTTGGGCGATGAGGTAGTAGTGACTGAAGTGTGGTTGTAGTGTAGTAGCTGAAGAGTTTCTAGCTCTGTAGCTCTGGCTACTGTTATGGCGATTTAACTAAGTTTTTTTTATTATTTTGGTGTGACGTCTTTCCATTGCAAGTTACCAAAAATCGAATAAGGAATTACCGAAATTCCCACGGGAACGGGAATTACGGATAATTGAAGTTTGTATGAAAACTCTGCATCGTTAAGTCCATAATTTGGAATAAAGGTTCCTCAACAGATAGCAGGCTTAATTAGGAAAAAAATAAAGAATAATTTTAATTTTCATTCTATTGTTTTGGCAACGAGACACATAGTTAAACGTTCCATGCAAAACACAAGAAAATGTGGTTCCCTGTAATAATGTAACATATTTTAATTACCATGTTTCATGCAAATAAAACGATTTCATTCCATTTACCTAAAATTGGTCACCCATCTAATTTAAGACCGCGCCCGACTCAGCTTTAGCGATGGGTCACAATTACCGTAGCCAGCTGGGATTTCGCAGCCTCTCTTCTCAAAATAATTCAACGGCTAGACCTTCCAAGCTATTTTTCTGAATAGAATTAGCGTTGTTTCATACATACATAATATCAGATTTGATATCTGAAATGAATAGTGAATGTAAGGGAAGCAAGGGAGATTTGTCAAAATTGACAAACCTTCCATAATGATAATAATGGGCGTGAGTATAAGTAAGTGTTCTCCGCGGTTGCCTCTAATGACATTATGATCCACATTGTCTTTATATATCTCTTTCACCAATTTTCTATTTCATTCAAAGTCACAAAAAATATTACTAGCTAAAATTCGCATAAAGCATGCTATTGCTTTAGCAGTGGCAGCTTTTAGAATTGCAGCAACTTTACTTAAAGGTGCAATAATAGCACATTCAGCATTCAAACTTCCAGAAAATCTCCTTTGCATCGAAACACCGTTTTCATAGAAAAAACAGAATGCTATGGCTAAATTTTTACAGAATGCAAACTCATTGTGTGGAATGATACCGCGATGGATTTGATTGACTGTTTGATTGAGGCAACACTATATATAATAATAATCGGGATTAACCAGCGAACATTAAAAACCACTTACGTGATATGTTTGCCCGACGTTTCGGCACACCTACTGGTGCCGTGGTCACGGGCTCACTGAAGAGCTGGCTCGGCTGGTAGTTTGTGATTGAGGAGTTTTTAAAGTACCCTCTCATCATTCAATCACAAAATGTTATTAGGGTTGTTAGTCCCGATTATTATTATATATAATGTCTACAAACCGCGAGAGTTTAAAAAGTGTATGAGACAACACTATAACGACAGCAGGTTTTTCGGGTCTACTGCTTATAATTGGTAATGAAAACTATTCTCAACTTGAAGGACCATTAAAAATTCCTACCAGTCTAAGCAGTAACGCAAATTTATTTGAGACAGTATACACCGACTTTAAGAACATTTCAGAACCACCCTCTAAATGGTACGGTGAACTTAATATTTTACCGTTGATTACGAGTTGATTTTAATGTCTATTCGTTTATGCTATTGTAATTGCTTAGGATTACTTAGATAAATGCTTAGCGATTTGGGTGATGGTTATAGCGTTTCTGAGGTTGTGTTAAAGTAACTAATCCATGCGGACGAAGGTCCCGGGCAAAAGCTAGTATCTAATAAGATGCAATAAGTTTTATTTTATTACTTCAGAAACTTGAGAATATGTCGTTTCTTGTCGTCTTTTTCTAATAACCACTCAAAAAACACAGTTATCTCTTACAACTATTGTAAGTTATTTAACTTCATCATTATTTTTATAATTAATTAATTATACAATAAAAAAACTTCTTAAGGCGCCGTTGGTTCAGCGAAAAATATCATCTCAGGGGGTGCGGCCCCCGCGGGCGCGGGGAAGCGCCTGCGCGCCGATCGAGCGGCCGTCTCCCTGACGCGACGCCGCGTGCGCGCGTTTTAAAAAAATACAGTAGGGTTAGCAATACAGTTATTGTCAACTCGACAGTTTTAGCCACTCGCAAATATTTTCTATGGTATGGGTTCGGACATTTGTTTATGATTATTTACATTTTCTTTCTAAAATATTTACGAGTGGTTATAACAGTCAGGGTGACGAAAACTGTATCGCTTACCCTAGGTTATCAATTTCAAAAATAGTTTCTACCATGGCCGTTTACAATATAAAATGTAATGATACTATAGATTTGTCTACCCCTGACAGTTTATACAAAATTATTACAGTGATAATTTCATAACTTTTGCCGTGTCGTATCGGCTTAGAATAACACTACCCCATTTCTACCCGTGATCGTAAGAGGCGACTAAGGGTATTGGGGCTTTTTAAGTGATTTTTGGGCGATGTGGTTGGAGAACCGTCACCGAAATCATATATTATTACCATCTTTTCCCAAATCAACTTCCAAAAGTGGCTGAGGAATTTCTCATTCCAAAGCTCTGCTAATCCCGTTAAGGGATTTATAGCCGTGAGTATATGTATGTATATAATTTTCAGTTTACACCTGTAACTATTTAATATTATTAATTGAAATTAGAAGTTACTTTAACGGTTTTGTTCTTTTTCCCATTCCTAATAAATTAAACAATAAAATATAAAAATGAGTGCAATCTATGAATTGAATGAATTCTTTTATATTTGCTAATGCTAACCGTACGCACGGTCACTCTCACGCCTACATTGACGCGCATCGTATACAGATAGGTCACTCGCACACTAACGGCGCCGCACGCGCGTAAATTGTAAGATCTGTAACACAAGGCGCGCGCGACATAGGTCCATCCCCTAAAGCAGCTCGCCGAGCACTGAGCGGGCGGCGGGCGGCGCTCGGGCACGAGTAGGACTGCGAATATCGATGTTTTTAAAATATTTGTTTTATTGAATTTATTAAAAAAGAAAACTAATCGCCAATTATTATTAGAAATACAAATGCTCAAATTATGATGCAAGTTATATGTAAGTAGGTAGAATAAATAAAATATAAAACCATTTTAAAGAGAGTAATTAGAGGTATGTTGGCGATTTTTTTCTATCGAGCGAAAATGTATTAATCATGTTTTGAATCGCCAATTTCACAGCAGAAAAGCCTCAAGATTTTGATGTATTTTTTTCAAAACCATATTGTTATAAACATACGCATTATAATGTTTCAAAAACTCTGTTCGCTGGACTAACGTCACCTTAATGTTGACATAAAATCTTAGAGAAATGGATTAAATTTTATCATTTTTTTAAATAAAGTCAGTAAACAACAACATCCAATCGGTCTTAACAGAGCTAGAAAACATAACATAATATAACATAAACGTTCACGCCGAATATCCCCGAAGGGGTTGGCAGAGGTACTAATACTTCTGAACATCACGTGACTTTGTCACCTGGTGTTCAGAGTACCCACGTTTTGCATGGACAGTGTACTCACGTGATAGGGGGCAGGCTTATCGCCGTTTTGTACGAATACACTGTCACATGACTAAGTACAACTCAGCCATGTGGGTTTCCTCACGATGTTTTCCCTCACCGTTAACAACCATGATAAATTAACCACACATATGTCTTTAGAAAAGACAAATTGGTGTAGGCCCGACCCAGGATTTGAACACTAGTCGTTTGCACGATAACCGAGTGTTCTACCCACTGGGCTATCACGGTTGCATACACAGCATACAGCTAGAAAACAGTAAGTAAAATGAATCTTACAAATACAATTTTTATTTGTTTTATTTTTTTGTGAATAACTTTGGAGCGTGAATAGAACATTGATTTTTATAGTTTTAACATACCTACATACATGTACTCATGGTAATGAAGCCAGAGATTTAGAGCTAGAAATTCCTGAACCACATTTGGAAGTTGATAAAGGACAAGATGGTAAAAATAAAGTATCGTTGCTCATCAGCAAATAACCCATCCGTCTTCAACCGTATCGCTTAAAAATCATTTAAAAATCTCCATACCGTTAGGTTAGTCGCCTCTTACGATACCTGTAGGTAGAAAGGAGTAGTGCCATTCTAAGCACTACAAGGAGCTGTTGCTGGTATGATTATTTTAGTTTTAGATATCCTAATATCAGGCAAAACTATAGGCTATCCATAAGATTCAAAGGAGCCGAATCATAATCGCAAATGTTAAAAAGTGGCGACTGCGAACTAGTGAACCCTCTGAATAACGGTGTGCCTATAAGGTTATAGTTTCGTACAACTTCTTGCGCCTGACGCTGCTCAGCCTTGCATATCATCAATCTTTATATGTTTGAAAGTAATAAATATTATTAAAAAAAAATTGTTTGTGTAAACTTGTTTTTTTTTGTATAAATTTATTCATTGTTCATGCTCAACATTAAACGACAGGCGTTTTCGACGAGCACGAGAACCTGCCAAACTAAACTTTGATTTAGTCATAATTGATAAATATGTTAGTCTAAGAATAGTACGTTTTAAGTACGTAAATGTAGGCGGTTTTGGCTGGTATATGTCCTAAACAGATCAAGGGTTAAGGTGCTAGGAGAATACAAAACAGAAGCATAGCAGAAGTACAGAGCATACTAAATCAAATCACTGTACGGAATTCTAGCTTTACAGGCACACCGTTATTGAGAAGTTCACTAGCTCTTAGTTTATAAAAAGTGTGATTCAATCGTATTTCTTCAAACAAAAATGATCCTGTTAGGCCCGGAGCACACGGCGCATAGTGGCGCCGCACCGCAAAGATTTCGCCCAAAGTTGCAATCCCGGAGCGGCACCGGAGCTCATCGTGTGCACTACAAATATTTGTTTGTAAAATGACGCAGCGACACCGCTCCGGCGCACAGTGGGCTGAAAATCCGCTCTCGAAGACATAGACACTTTAAATTTTAAGTGTCACTTTTTTTGCTTGATATGGCTTCTATTAACGAATATTCAGATAACCTAAGCGTCTCAGGAGATATAACCCATTAATAATTGAATTATGAATATATTGAAAAAAAAATGTATGGAGAAAATGTGAAAAGTGCCTATATTTCTGGAATCGCAAGGAAAACCGTAATAACCTCTGACAATGTTATAGAACATATTTTTTATGATTTTATGACATAATTTGTTTAGTCACGCTTGCAAAATTTTTTTTATTAATTGTCAAAAAAAAATTTTTTTTGTCCTATCCTTTTTACATGATTTATTTAGTGAATTGACTAGTTTAGACCTATTAGGGACTTAAATACGAAGAAATCCTCGTTACAATCTATTGTAACTACTTAATGAATGCCTCGTATCTATTATATTCACTATATAGTTAAGTTAAATATACTTACCGCTGAGTCGTAGGGCAATAAAAGTCAGTGGCGATAAGGATGTTAATGATGTAAAGCACCATTGTTAGTTTATATGCGGCTACATAAGGCCCGTAAGTGCGAGTGAGAAAGATATAGGGATTAAGATTAAGGAATGCATTAGAGTTCCTACATCATTATGAAGTGTTCACTTTCCATTGTTAATGATAATTTATTTACTGAATTGACTGGTTTAGACCTATTAGGGACTTATTTACTGAATTGACTGGATTGGATACGACATATGATAATAAGAGACTTTATTTTGCTGAATTTGTTTTAGCAAGAACACTGTCAATCAAGAATCAGTTAGAGAACCGAATAAAGATTAACTAATTAGTAAATTATTTGCAAAAAAAAAAGGTTTTTAACTGTAAATATCTGTGTAATTACGAATGCGGCCTATAAAAATAAATGGTTTATAAACATTTCAAAAATGAATAATAATTGTCGATTTTAAAATTAACGACTTTATACAATGAAAAAAAGTGGCATCACAAAAATAACAAGATATAAAAATATTAAAATTCCTCGTCACTGTCTTCCAATTCCGAATCAGACGATAGGTTGGACACATCCACAAACACTACTGATGAGTCTGACGAAGATAAAAGTTCTTTTGCCTCCGGAAATAATGCGGATTTTCCCTTGGCAGTAAATTTAGGGCGACTGGAGCTCAATAGTGGATCGGAAGACAACAACAGCATGTTGAATATGTCTTCATTAGACGCTATTCTGCTTTTTTTGCGGGAGTTATGCTCTCTAAATCTTCGGAAATCCTTGTTTCGAGCTTCTGCAGCTTCTTCTGATAGACTTCCGATGGGTACAATTGCATTGCTGGCAATGATATCTGCTCCGTGTATAAGTAGCTTGTGAACAGTCGACGACATGTAGTACCAATCATACAGTTGCACATATCTTTCAGCAGTTTCGTCGGCATATATTCTAAATTTTGTGACATCGATGCGCTCACCAGAAGTTATCACCTGCAGTAAGACTGCAAACTTTTGTACCAGCTCTTTATCTAATCCCGTTATAGCTGCAGTTTTTTCAGGATATTCAAAAAATCTTCTCGCAGTGTTTCCGTCATTAGTCGTTCCTGAACCTTGTTTCACGATGTCTATTAGTAGATTCAGTTCATCTTTGAACCTATCTTGAATAATTTTTTTTCGGGTCTCTCTCATGACTTTGTGCTCGTTTTCTCTCGCTGCCCATTTCTTGAAGTCTTGATTATATGCAATATGCAAGAGGCATTCCATGGAGTTGATGCGAGCGTGCAGCGAAGACAGTCCGAGTTCATAGAGCCCTGTCGACACATCCTTTGACCGTACCGAGCTTAAGCGGTTCATTTCTGTAGGTTTTGCTAAACACAAATAGCACGACTGTTAAATTTGTATCTAAAATAAATATTATAGCGACTATATACTATAGCGACACCTATTGTTTATTTAAGTGCAACTACATTTGTAATGAGATGTAGATGTCAAAATAGAAATGTCACTGTAACATTGAAACAATAAAATATTCAGTTAGTCTGTGCCGAGCAAAAAAAAAAAAAAAATCATCTACAAACAAAGCCACATATATTCTAGCATTATTATTAAGTTTCATGAATAAACATGGTTCGTATTCTGATTTTTTATAATTTAAATCATGTAGACAATTGGTAGCAGAGCGTGGTTACGATCCACGGATGTTTATTCATGAAACTTAATAATAAATCTAATATCTATATGCTTGCTTCGTTTATGGAATACAGAATGTTTAGTTAACAATTGTGCACTCTGGTTGTCATTATTTAACAATACAGGCAAATCATTTCTACATTTCAACTCAAATAACAAGTTCTTTAAGTATATAGCTTCCTTACTTGCTTCACATATGGCCATATACTCAGCTTCTGTGCTTGACAGAGCTATTGTTGACTGCTTTTTGCATTCAAATGAAATTACACTACCAGACATTTTGAACATGAAACCTGTATAAGATTTGCGGTCAATACAATCTGATGCCCAATCTGCATCGGCATAACCTATCAGATCTAAATCATCCTTTACAAATTTCAAACCAAAATGTTTAGTTTTTTTCAAATACTTTAAAATACGCTTTGCATGCTTCCAATGAGTTTCATTATGATTGTTATTAAACTGGCTAAGGTAACAAACAGGAAAAAATATATCAGGTCGGGTTAACATTGACAAATAGAGCAAACTTCCTATTAACTGCTGGTAGGGGTATTTTTTAGAACAATTATTATCACCCTTTTCAAGCTTTAAGTTTACTTCCATGGGTGTACTGACTGGGTTACAATTTTTCATATTAAACTTATTTAACAAATGATCAACAAATTGTTCCTGGTCTACAAAAATCACATTATTTTCCCTTCTAACCCTCATACCTTAACATTGTCTTATCTTACCCAAGTCTTTCAACTTAAACTTACTTGTTAAATGATTTTTGAGAAGTTCAGTTTCCTTTTGACTGTTAGAAAAAACAAAAAAATCATCTACAAACAAAGCCACATATATTCTAGCATTATTATTAAGTTTCATGAATAAACATGGCTCGTATTCTGATTTTTTATAATTTAAATCATGTAGACAATCTTCTACGCGTTTATACCATGCCCTAGCAGACTGTTTTAGTCCGTAGATAGCACGTTTCAACTTTAACACTTTGTTTTCTTTATTACTACATTCAAAGTTCTGAGGTAAGCTCATATACACATTTTCATTTAAATAACCATTTAAAAATGCTGTAGTAACATCTAAGTGAGTATTATCTAAGTTATATTTGACACTTAATGCAAACAACAATCTTAATGTTGAATGACGGACAACTGGGGAGAATGTTTCTGTATAGTCTATTCCTGCCTTTTGGGAGAATCCTTTGGCGACTAGACGAGCACGGTATCTCACATTATTATCACAGTCCACTTTTTTCTTAAACACCCACTTACACTCAACCACTGTAGCTTGCTCTGGCCTGTTCACCACATCCCAAGCTTTATTTTCTTCGAATGATTTTAGTTCCTCCTGCATAGCTTTACACCATTCCTCTGATTCTGGTCCATTTACAGCCTCTTCATATGTTATCAGTTGTTCTGCACATAAATTTAAGTCTGTTTCAACACACATATTACTATAGCCATATCTGTCAGGTTTTTTCCTTTCTCTAACAGCTTTATCTGGTTTTTCACTCTCAATTAAATCTTTCAACTCCTTTGCTGGTATACTGTCAAAAAATTCATCTGAACTACTCTGTGAGCTTGATTCTGCTATGTAAGTACTGTCATTATTGTTACTTTTCACTGTACCAGTTGACACTTCAGAGTCTGAGTTATCAGAATCTTTATTCTGACCAAGATTGTCAGGTGAGGACACATTGTTTTCATTTATTGTTGCTTGCACTATTTCTGAATTATCCTGCTCCATGACAGTAACATCCCTGCATGTTATCACTTTATTGGTACTGGGATTGTACAGCCTGTACCCCTTTATATTATCAGCATACCCAACTAAGTAATGCTTTTCTGCCTTTTTATCCCATTTCAGTCTTTTTTGTTTAGGAATGTGAGCCATAACTGTGCTTCCAAACAATCTTAGATGACTGACATTTGGCTTGCAGCCAGTCCAAAGTTCATAAGGAGTTTTTTTGTTCATCCCTGAAGCAACTGTTCTATTTTTTAAGTACACAGCTGTGTGAACTGCTTCTGCCCAAAACCTTTTCTCAAACTTTGCATCATAAAGTAAACATCTGGCTCTCTCCACAATAGTGCGGTTAAATCTCTCACACATCCCATTTTGTTCTGGGGTATATGGGTTGGTGCGCTGATGTATTATGCCATGTTGTTTTAAATAGTTCTCCATTTCATTTGAGCAAAATTCTGTGCCATTGTTTGTCCTTAGAACTTTTATACTGCAATTCATCTGTTTTTCAACCATAATCTTGAATTCTTTAAAACAGGAGTAGACTTCACTTTTTTTCTGCAAAAAATAGACAAATGACATTCTACTATAGTCATCCACAAATAGCAAGAAATATCTGGATGAGCCAATTGATTTGGTTTCCATCGGCCCACACACATCTGCATGAATCAAATCAAGGACATGCATACTTCTATTACTGCTATGTGGAAATGGCAATCTGGTTTGTTTGGCTTCACAGCACACTGTGCAATTGAACTTGCTGATCTCAGCTTTCTTGTCAAATTCTAAGCCGTCAACCGCACCCTCTCTCATGTCATTCATGTCTTTGCTATTTATATGTCCAAGTCTTCTGTGCCAAATTACATTTGATATCGTTGTTGCTGAAGCCGCGAACAAATATGCTGACCTGGTGTTTAACTTGTAGACCCCATTTATTAACTGTGCTATGCCAATCAGTTCCTTCTGCCGATTTCTGATGTAACAAAATTCCTGATGAAAACTTACTTTGTTACCATGCTTTATCAGCTGACTGACAGACAATAAGTTGGTGGTGAGTGTGGGAATACATAACACATCTTTGACAGCAATATCAAATTCCTTGTTGTTCACAACAGTCGTAATTTGTGTATCTCCAGAGCATAATACAGGCATAGTTGTTCTGTTTGCAACTATAATCTCCTTTGTAGTTAGATTACTTGACGCATTTTTTATGTTGTCTTGGCTGATCATCATATGACTACTGGCACCAGAGTCAATGTACCATTCATGCTTATCAAAACTGCCGTTAAGAAATACTGCACTGAACGCATTTACCTTTTTTTCCTTTGTTTGCGGACATTGGTTTTTATAATGACCGGTTTGTTTACATTTATAGCATTTAATCACTTTGACATTGACAGGTCGGTTTGACGTTTCAACTGTTTTGACAACTTTATTTCCTTTACGGCGCTGCCAACTTTTAGATGCTAAAAATGCGCTTTCAGTTTCACTGCTACCAACATTATCACTCATGTCCAACAGTTTGGATTTTATGACGTCAGCAGATATGGCCAACCCAGAATGTTCGATCGCCATGATCATGGGCGAAAATTTATCCGTCAATCCTGCTAACAACAGCGATCCTATCCATTCTTCATTAATGTCGAAACCCGTTCCTCTTAATTTTTGCGCCGTATCTATGACTTGCGTAACGTATGCCGTCATTGTCTCACTGTTCTCGAGGCGTATGGAAATCAAATTTCGTAGCAAGCTAATCCTTCGTGTGAAACCACAGTCGTCGAATAGCGTCTTGAGTTTTTTCCATATGTCTACAGCGGTTTTTTCACTCTTGATATGTACGTATAACGACGAATCTATTGTCATCACCAATTTTGCTTTTGCCTTTTGTTCGTCAACGGTCACTGTGTTGCCGCCATTTTCGGCTTCTTGTTTGTTGATGTCGACGCCATCCAAAATTAAGAAATTCTCGGCCGCGAATGCCCACTCATCATAATTTTCACGACCCCGGAGCTTCGGAACATTAACAATATAACTGCCAGCCATTTTTTACAGTATTTCCAAAAACAAATTACAATTTAAAGCGAGACTGGGTTCATAACCTTATAAAACTACAGAGTGCTCTATTTTAATACAATTATTTTCAACTGCTGTTCTGACAAAATGAAATCTAATATCTATATGCTTGCTTCGTTTATGGAATACAGAATGTTTAGTTAACAATTGTGCACTCTGGTTGTCATTATTTAACAATACAGGCAAATCATTTCTATATTTCAACTCAAATAACAAGTTCTTTAAGTGTGCATTAGATCTAGCCTCAGAGATATATGTGCAAATCTTTCCATCAATCATAGTCAACATTAGTTTGTGGCTCACTTTGTTGGGATTACACTCAGTGGGGGTAAGTGCTTTGATCGCATTTTCCATTTTTTCTTTGCGGCTGATTACCACTGCTTCGCTTTCTTTCACGAAAGTAAATTCCACTGGGCGACAAAACAAACTAGAACATAGCTTTTGATTTTCCCAAACAACATTGTCTCCTTCAGTTAGCTTTGATGGTACAAGTGACGTCATGAATATGCTTGAGTCATCATGATCACCTTCCATTCTCTGTTTATACCGGCTTTGGTTGGAAGCACCATCGAAGCCCCACTTGCAGATTAACATCAGCTGCTTATTTTTTACATTACTCGGCAGACTTTCAAAAATTCTTTTTATTGTGATATCCAATAATGCTTGAAGAGTAATCGATGCAGATGAATCCGTTACTGTAATTGACTCTTTAGGAGGATAACACCTTAGTTTGGCTTGTTGCACTTTGTAATATGATGGATACATATCTTTTGCACCCTCTCTGATGGCTGATTCTCGCAGTGTGATGTATGACCACTTGGTGAGTTTCATCGACAGGAGCAGGCCCAGTGCTTTTTCTGCTGTATACAAGATTGTAGTGTGAGCTGGTTTATTAATAATTTCTTTGATTTTTACAGCTTCTTCTGGATTCTTCAGCATGTACTGAATGACATCAGCTATATCATTACGGCCATTTTTTTTAAACAGTGCTGCAGCTGTATGTGCCAATTCATTGGGATCTTCATCTTGGTGATCATCAGACCTTCGTTTTTTTTGTTTACAGCCAAGGTCTTCAAAAGGTTTCCTAGTCCTCTTTGTCATCGTCCCAGCTGATGACGTTGAAGGTTTTGAACATAATATTTGTTCTTTTGGTGGTGGTGTGCTTGCATCTTGATGTAGATATTTCAATTGTACACAGGCTGGCCAATCAACTTCGTTTTGAAGCCAATCTTCGTAGTTTCTTCTAAAGCAATCACTATTTCTGTGACTTTTTTTCCATCTCTGAGCTGCAGCACGTGTAAATTGTCGGCAGAATTCCATTAGAGTTACACGTTCTTCAAGAGCTAGATTTTCACCGAGTCGAGCGGCAACTGTTTCGTACAATAATTCATGTTTAAATGACGTATTCTCACGTTTGAGAATAACAAACAAGTCAAGGTTTGTTATTAGGCTTTCCATGTTAGCACTTTGTACTTGTAAAAGATGTTGTCTGATAGAAGTTTAAAATTTAACTAAATTAGTAACGCAGACGATGCTCTTTATATTGTTGTCCAGGTTTAAACGTTTTATGGCGAAATGGCGGTACATACCTAATCAGTAAATTATCATTAACAATGGAAAGTGAACACTTCATAATGATGTAGGAACTCTAATGCATTCCTTAATCTTAATCCCTATATCTTTCTCACTCGCACTTACGGGCCTTATGTAGCCGCATATAAACTAACAATGGTGCTTTACATCATTAACATCCTTATCGCCACTGACTTTTATTGCCCTACGACTCAGCGGTAAGTATATTTAACTTAACTATATAGTGAATATAATAGATACGAGGCATTCATTAAGTAGTTACAATAGATTGTAACGAGGTTTTCTTCGTATTTAAGTCCCTAATAGGTCTAAACCAGTCAATTCACTAAATAAATCATGTAAAAAGCATAGGACAAAAAAAAATTTTTTTTTCACAATTAATAAAAAAAATTTCGCAAGCGTGACCGCTAAACAAATTATGTCATAAAATCATAAAAAATATGTTCTATAACATTGTCAGAGGTTATTACGGTTTTCCTTGCGATTCCAGAAATATAGGCACTTTTCACATTTTCTCCATACATTTTTTTTTCAATATGTTGATAATTCAATTATTAATGGGTTATATCTCCTGAGACGCTTAGGTTATCTGAATATTCGTTAATAGAAGCCATATCAAGCAAAAAAAGTGACACTTAAAATTTAAAGTGTCTATGTCTTCGAGAGCGGATTTTCAGCCCACTGTGCGGCGCCGCGTCGCCGCCGCAACGCGCCGTGTGCCCCGGGCGTTACTTACAAATCATTATTTGAAAATTTTTAGAAATTTAAATTTAATGTTTTAAATCATTAAATTTTCCTTGTTATAAGCATTAGGGCCTACTCTCTCCAAGCAGGGATGAATGGAAAATCCAGGGAAAGACCTTTGCCTTTGGTGTTCTCATGAGTCCTTTTTATTTTACTTTTAAGGTTTTGTAACCGAATTGTAATATAAAAACCCTATTAGATTCGTCATGTCTGTCAGTCTGTCTGTCTGTCCGTATGTCACATAAATTTACTACCGAAAGTATTAAGATTACGTGGTAAAAAGTTTATAGGTAGATGTAAACTGTGAATCGCTCAAGTTGGTCATTCACGGTCGGTCCATCGGTATAAATGATTTGCTACCACTCCAAAATCTGTCCGTGAATGTATATGCGTCTCAACTTATATATTTTTAATACCCAGTATTTACACCATTTTGTTTTTTATTTTTAATCATTAATCAGACTAATTAAAATTGCTACAATCAACAGATAGAAGTCGTTATTTGTGGTAGTATTCATTTTACATACAAAATTCACATGTAAATAGACCTAATGATACATCTACCATCATCGTCGCTCTCAGAGATTTAAGTATAAATTTGGAAGGGCGTGCTGGCTCCTCCATGAATGGACTGATTATTTCATTTTGCTCTAAATGGACCGACGCTGAATGGGCGACACCAACTGGACTGACCGTGAATGGCCAGCTTTAAGGTATGATAACAACATCTAAATAAATAATTTGAAAAAACAGGGCTCTTCACACACGAAACAACTTTCTTTTTTCATTGAAATCTACACATGTGGTATCTTTAGATAATTCTTTAAAAATTACATCGATTTTTTTCATAAACATATTTTGGAATGAAAGATAAAATTTACAAAGGTAAAATGTGTGCTTTCCCCATACTCTACATTTTGAAATGGGACAGTGAAAAATATATGTTATAGATCTTTAAAAATACTAACAACAAAAATTGGTTTGAACAAAATCTATTTAGTTGTTTTTGAGAAACGGTAAATGTAACCAGGTGTATTATAAAATTTATTGTGAATGACATTAGTCTATTTAGATTACTAAAAGTGCGATATTGCATACAGTGTTTAGTTATATGTGTGACGAATTATGCTATCATCATTATCATCTGCTGTGTAGTGCCGGCTTAGAATAGCACTACCCCATTTCTTCCGGTGGGTGTATGTAAAAGGCGACTAACGGTATTGGGGCTTTTAAGGGATTTTTGGGCGATGCGGTTGGGGACCCATCACCAACAACCTTTATTTCACCATCTTTTCCCCACTTATTTTTCCAAAAGTGGCTGAGGAATTTCTAATTCCTTGGCTCTGGCTACCCCTTCTAGGGATGTATAGCCGTGAGTATATGTATATGAGTATGTGTATGCATTATCATCAACCAATAGACGTTTACTGTGGCCTTCCCAATCTATATCATCTTTACGCAACTTTCACCAAGTCATCGGTTCACATTGTGGGAGGCCTACTCATGCGTTAATTTAGCTGTAATATTTCCCAATTAATATTATGAAATAAGTAGTCATGTAAAAAGTAAACGCTCAAAAAATAATGACAAAAAGCTAAAATTTATTGAAATGTTGTTTAATTTTACGAGTATGATCGTTTAAAACGCTTTAACAAAGATTTACTACCTTTTTCTACCAAATTCTATGTCTGGCATCATTAATATTTTTTGGTTGTTAAGTTTTTGTTTTGTCCTTTGTAATAGATAAAATATGTTTAAAAAAACAAAAAACAGTCTTATTTTTACTAAATAAAAAAAAACATTTTTGTCTTCGTTGATAAAGGTGTCAAATAATAAATTGTTTGTTTATTAGATTAATAGTCCATGATTATAGTAAAGTAAAATAGGGATGTTGACACTTATAACAAATTTATGATGACTATACATTTTATGATAGTTTGCAATATTACGACACTGATACATTTATTTTTACTACTTAATTTGTCATAATAAATTAACTAAAATTTATTTAAAAATCTATTTTTATGACATATTGTCACGTGAATGCAAAAGACACGGCAAACACCACTATGTGGTACTGAAGTCAAAATCCGAATAACAAGACGTCTAAGATTGGGATTACACATGGGGTATTAACAAAATACGAGAGCGCACTAACAAAAACACGATGAAATTTACTACGCCGCGGCGAAATCGTGCAAACGACTAGTGTTCAAATCCTGGGTCGGGCCTACACCAATTTGTCTTTTCTAAAGACATATGTGTGGTTAATTTATCATGGTTGTTAACGGTGAGGGAAAACATCGTGAGGGAACCCACATGACTGAGTTGTACTTAGTCATGTGACAGTGTATTCGTACAAAACGGCGATAGGCCTGCCCCCTATCACGTGAGTACACTGTCCATGCAAAAACGTGGGTACTCTGAACACCAGGTGACAAAGTCACGTGATGTTCAGAAGTATTAGTACTTCTGCCAACCCCTTCGGGGATTATCGGCGTGAACGTTTATGTTATGTTATGTTATAAAACCTCTGTAATGTTTTTCCTAATAGACATGTCTACCGTGCTATACTATTGCCTATAAGTGCAAAGCGGGTTAACCAGAACTATAACTTTTCAGATTTAAGCGTTAAAGGAAAAAGACATTACTATCCTCATTGCCTCTACTTATACTTTTAAATAAACATACGGACATATTATACACAGATCAAATTAGCCCAAACTAAGGATAATATCTCAAGGATTATTTAATATTATATACATACATACATATACTCACGGTTATAAATCCCTAGATGGGGTAGCCAGAGCTAAGGAATTAGAAAATCCTCAGCCACTTTTGGAAAGTTTAGTGGGGAAAAGATGGTAAAATAAAGGTTGTTGGTGATGGGTCTCCAACGTCATCGCCCAAAAATCCCTTAAAAGCCCCAATACCGTTAGTCCCCTCTTACGTACACCCACCGGAAGAAATGAGGTAGCGCTATTCTAAGCCGACACTACACAGCACATTATATAATAAATAATAATATATTATAAAGGTCTCAGTCTTCTTACTATCTGTGCAGTCGATCTTAAGCTTTAAGCCGCGCTCTTAATAAATAACCAGTGATTTTAAAGGGAATATAGTTTTTCGGTGATTTTGCCTCAATAGATGTTTGATCACGACATGCAATCCCTTACGACATTTAGCTATGTCCATTTGATTTTTTATATGATACATACATACATACATATACTCACGGCTATATTTCCCTAGAAGGGGTAACCAGAGCTAAGGCATTATAAATTCCTCAGCCACTTTTGAAAGTTGAGTGGGGAAAAGATGGTAAGAATAAAGGTTTTTGGTGATGGTTCTCCAACCGCATCGCCCAAAAATCCAATAAAAAGCCCCAATACCCTTAGTCGCCTCTTACGACACCCGTGGGTAGAAAGGGGTAGCGACATTCTAAGCCGGCACTACACGGCAAGTAGTAGTAGTATATAAATAATATATAATATAAGAAATAATACTCATATAAATTACAGCCAAGACTAAGAAACAATCATCATCACATAAATATTGCTCTGAGCGGGGATAGAACCTGCAACCGCCCGACCGAGAAGCTAGTTACTTATACACTCGGCCAACTATTCACCCATTTATTTCCTTTTATCCTCTCTACGTGCCAAAACTATCTTAGCATGTCCTTTTCTATCTTTTTACAATACCACTTCACAGCCCTATTTCTCACTGCATTCACTCTACTTTTATTATTCTTCTGCCACACCTAACCTTCACTGATATACATAAGCGTAGGAACTAGGTCAACATCATGCACTAACATTAGGGCCTTTTGGGAACTGCCGTGACATTAAACTTTTAACAGCTTTTTTTCTTTACCTTTTCACATTTTTTTCCATGACTACGTCACATTATCCCTACTAGTCTACATCTACTTGATCAGAGTTGTATCGGCCTAGTACAGAACTAACCTGGTTTTGTCCGTGAGTTTAACGCTTTTAACCACATATGACTTATAGAAGACACATTCGTCTAACTGCATGGAAGGGGAGTGATTTACCAATTGAGCTATCACAGTTGTTAAGTCTTTATTTAGTTATCAATTATTGCACTCTTCTTAAATATTTAATATTGAAGATGTGTACTATATAGAAAATAATGTGAGTCAAAAATCGAAATTGAAATAAAATTATGCGATGTTCCTTCACGGCACTACATTATCTTCATTCAACTTCCAAAAGTGGCTGAGGAGTTCAAAAGTTAGAAGCTCTAGCTATCCAAATAGTGAAGACATCTGACAAAAATGGGCAAGCTTGTTACTCAAACCGGCTATCAATTACTCGAGGAACTCCTCAGGGTTCAAACCTTGGCCCTCTTCATTTCATTTTATATACTGCTGATGTGGTAAAAGGTATAAAAAATTGCAACTACCATATATTTGCTGATGACATACAAATTTATAAGTCCGTAAGTCTTAACAATGTGCAGCAAAATATTGATTTTCTAAACGATGATTTGGATTTTATCCAGCAGTGGGCAAATAAAAATACTTTAACTCTATTAACCCTAGCAATATCATATGTTTTAAATACAAACCCGGACGTTAAAATTGGTTCCACATCGATGCAAAGAGTAGAAAAAGCTCGCAATTTGGGTATAATAATTGACCAAGACCTAAAATTTGAGTATCATATTGCTGAAGTTGTAAAAAGTTGTTTTTAGAAACTAAAGTTATTATATAAAATAAGAAACTGTCTGAGTGTTGAAGTCAGAGTTAGGCTATGTGAGTCATTGCTTCTCAGTAAATTGAATTATGGTGATTCGATCTATGGGCCCTGCTTGCTTGAGCGTTCGCGGCGTCTTGTACAAAGAGTACAAAATGCATGCGCTCGTTTTTGTTTTCAAATTCAACCAAGGACTCACGTCACCCCCTATCTGAAGAGCAGTAACTTGCTCAATCTTGATACAAGGAGAAAGTTACACCTTGCTTCCCTAATGTTTTATATTGTCAAGTGGAAAAAGCCACAGTATCTGTATGAAAAACTTGTTTGGTCCAAGAATATATCCAGCTACAACACTCGTGCCTCTGATTATTAGTTATTAACTCCTGGTCATCGGACTACAGCATTTCGGGGTAGTTTTCGTTTCGCTGCTTCGAAGTGTTGGAACGATCTACCGCCACCGATACGCGAGTTGAAAAATAAATCGTCATTCAAAAAGAAGCTTAAGATTACGATGTTAAATAACTTCAAATATAGTTAACATCACACCTGCAACTGAATGGCTATTATTATTCAATAATATAATTAATATCTTTATTCATACATTTTATATAATTTTTAGGTCTATATCATATATATTTGTAAGTTTATTATAAATATATATGTACATAATTGTATTAAGACATTATGAATATGGTTTTGTGCTTATATGTCAGTAAAGGATTAGAAAGATGTCATTAAAGTTAACATGTCGTGTTCTTTTTTAGTTTTATTATTATTATTAGTTTTCGATCTGTGTTTCAATGGTTAAATGTTTTGTTTTTTAGTTTAGGTTTAATCTTATTTTATGTATTTTTCCCGGCTGAAAATCAGCGTGCATTCAAGCTAAAACTCTAGTGTACATATTCTGAGTTGGCGCCTTTTTGGCTCTCATTGTGTGTAATTTGTGCGATTGTTGTATTTACATGTTGTATCATATGAGGGACTGAATAAAGTTTTATTTTACTTTTACTTACTTTACCCCTCTTTGGGTTTATAGCCGTGAGAATTTACGTAAATTATTAAAATTTTGAACTACTAATACTTATGATTCCACGGGAACCATATATTTTCAGGAATGAAAAGGATTATATATTCAAATTCCTGTTATTTTGTACTAGTTTAACAGACATGTAAATCAGTTTTGGTGTGATTATGTAACACACAGACAGGCAAAGTTAATTAGATAGAGATACTTCCTTATACTAACCCAACGAAACCAGCCTCTGCTGCTCCCTTCCTATCCACAATTCTTTTTATACATGGTCTTATATTTTTCTTATTTTGGACCTCCGCCTTCATAAGATCGTTTTTAATACATACATACATATACTCACGGCTATAAATCCCTAGAAGAAATTAGAAATTCCTCTGTCATTTTGGAAAGTTGAGTGGGGCAAAGATGGTAAAATAAAGGTTGTTGGTGATGGGTCGCCTGCCACATCGCCCAAAAATCCCTTAAAACCCCAATACCGTTAGTCGCCTCTTACGTACACCCATCGGAAGAAATGGGGTAGTGTTATTTTAAGCCGACACTACACAGCAGAGCCGACACTACACAGCAGTTTTTAATCTAAACTTCAAACCTCTTGCGTGGCCATCCCATACACTGATACATCGGCCTTTTATACCTATTTCTCTACTTTACCCTTATCTATTCGATTCATGTGCCCAAACCTCACATTCCTTTTTTATCTTACACACAAAGTAATTTTCCACAACAAATCTCTCACGAGTCACAATATATTGTCACTCTGTCGCACAACCTTATATTACATCAACTTCTGATGGACCTCATTACAACTGCTTTTAGCTCTACTTTCATGCTTCTTCTGCCCAACATTATCTACCATACACCAGCCTCGGAACCAGAAACGAATCATCGGCTGCTATGCGAAACTATTAAGACCGACTTCAGGTATCAAACTGTTTATGGTATCACACATCGCACATTGGACCAAATTGAGAGTGTGCTTAAAAAGGCTGGCGTCCGATGTATGAAGAATAAAAGAACATGTATGAAAAGATTGATGGATGTAAACGAAGCTAGAGAGGTTTGTCAGGATCGTACGAAGTTGCGATCAATAGTCTCTGCCTACCCCAATGGGAACTAATGGCGTGAGTATATGTATGTATGTACATCGCACAGAATTACTTCTAATTTATAAAATTCACGTGTCACAGTATTTGTCACCAAACTATACATACATTCCTATTCATACATAACATAACATAACTATTCCGAACCAGCTAAACCAATTTAAATGAAATTCTGCGTACACGTTCGGTAGGTCCGAGAATAGGTTTATAACTTTTTTATACTCCTAAGTGATAAGATAAGGCTACACCCCCAACGTTTTATTTTTATTTTATAAACGATTAATTTATATTTATATGGCAAATCTACGTTTGCCGATTCAGCTAGTTGTTATTATAAAGAGGAAACATTTTTTATGTTTGTTTTGTTTGTCTAGACTAATAAATAGGCTCCAAAACAAATTAACCTATTTTAAAAAATCTTTCATAACAACAAATTCAGAAGAACCATAAGTTATATATAATTACGCTAAATTTCATAAAGGGTGTAACAGTAATTGAAGTTGCATATTATATTTTAAAAATAACCTACCTACAGTTGCGAAGCTGGGGCAATCCATTAGTAATACATATTTTATTGTTATTTGTAATACAATACGATTATAAAATAGCGTAACTAAGAAATATTCGTACTTAAAAAAGTCTCATAGCGCCATCTTTCGAACAAAGGATTAACAAGTACTATGTCATATCAAAATTGCATCTATTTACCAATACCGATGATTTTCTGGAGGTTCTCGGTTTGTCATCTGGCTCCTCCCCGTCACTTTTAGCTGATGATTTCCGCATTGTAGATATCCTGGAATCAATAAGAAGGAAATTTTTATACCTCAAGATCATCATCAAGGGTGTAAGTTTTTGTAATATCAAACGACGTACAATCTAAAAAATAATATACAACTAAATCTTCATATCTATATCCTATATAATCTTAAGGGCTATAGATCCCAGCGTAGCGAGCACGAGCAACATTTTAACTAGATATCGCGTGGTATAATACAGCTATCCGTTTCGCAACTACATAGTATGCTTTTATCTCATTCTAACCAACAGAGTAACGATATAACGTTATTTACACTCGTGCAGGCTTCCTGCAGCGCAAGCACGAGCGGTGTTTAAACTAGTTATCGCGTGGGATAAAGCAGCCATCTCTTAAGCACTTACTTAGTATCGTATACTGCCATCTCATTCTAACCGTTATCGTGTCGATAAAATAGCGCTTGTGCTTGCTCTTCTGAACAGGCGAGCCAAAGCTTCAAAATTTTAAATTACAAGTTACACAGATTTAATCATTTCGCTCAATAATCACTTAAATACACTAACATTGCTTCTAACAAATTAAGGTAGGGGTCTTCTAGACAAATTTAGCATTGTGAAGTGAGTCAAATTATGGTCATGATATGAGGATGTAAATTAAAATGGTTGAACTGATAATTTCATATTATTTTTATGACACAACTTATTTTTATGGCAACTGTGATAGCCCAGTGGGTAGAACACTCGGTTATCGTGCAAACGACTAGTGTTCAAATCCTGGGTCGGGCCTTCACCAATTTGTCTTTTCTAAAGACATATGTGTGGTTAATTTATCATGGTTGTTAACGGTGAGGGAAAACATCGTGAGGAAACCCACATGGCTGAGTTGTACTTAGTCATGTGGCAGTGTATTCGTACTAAACGGCGATAGGCCTGCCCCCTATCACGTGAGTACACTGTCCATGCAAAACGTGGGTACTCTGAATGAACACCGGGTGACAAAGTCACGTGATGTTCAGAAGTATTAGTACCTTTGCCAACCCCTTCGGGGATATTCGGCGTGAACGTTTGTGTTATGTTATGTATTTTTATGAATTATGCCATTTAATATTAATGATTAAATAAATAAATAATTATACACGGACATATTATACACAGATCAAGTTAGCCCCAAACTAAGTAAGACTTCTATTATGGGATACTAACTCAACGATATAATTAATATTATATAATACACATATAAATAGCAGAACATCGACCCCGCTCTTCTCACAAGAGCTTGTCACTAAAGACCGGATTGAATGGGCGGTAGTCTTTCAACCCTTTCAAATCACCAGGCCTAGATGGGATCTTCCCTGCTTTACTTCAGTGAATACAAAGATAAATCGACTGAGACTGCGTTGCACAATATAATATCAAAAATAAAATGTGCACTCAACTCAAAGATGTCCACACTAGGCACCTTTATAGACATTGAAGGTGCCTTCGATAAAACCAGCATACCTTGTATGACAAAAGATTTCCGTGTCAATTCCGCACTCAGGGGTTGGATTGTCAATATGTTGAGACTTAGAGCGGTGCAAGTTACTGTAAGAGACACCACCAGAGCCATTGTGACGAGAGGCTGTCCCCAAGGGGGGTTCCTCTCCCCACTCCTCTGGAACATGGTGGTCGATTCCATTTTTAAGAGACTCAATGACCTAGGCTACCTTACGGAAGGCTACGCAGACGATCTCTCAATTCTCCTAAATGGAAACCATGTAAGCATGCTCTGCAAAAAAATGGGTCAAGCATTGAGAGTTGTGGAGACATGGTGCAATGAATATGACCTGAAAATAAACCCCAAAAAGACTGAACTTATACTTTTTACTCACAAATGCAAACTCCTTCCTTTTGAACTTCCAAAACTTTTTGGAAATGAATTCACTCTCTTAAAAACAGTTAAATATCTAGGAATAACCCTAGATGATAAACCTAGCTGGAAACCTCACCTTACCTAGATAACACAATTAAAAAAGCCAGTGCTATACATTGGCAGTGCAATAGATAGAGTACTAGGTAAAAACTGGGGACTCAAACCTAAGATCGTACACTGGCTTTATACCACCATTATCAGACCAGTAATAATCTACGGCTCACTGGTATGGTGGCCGACCAAATTAAGAACAGCTCAAAATGACCTGAAAAAAATGCAAAGGCTTGCCTGCCTGGCCATTACAGGCTGTATGAGAACCGCACCGACGGCAGCTCTTCAGGTGTTACTGGACCTGCCACCCATACACCTACACATACAGCAAGAGGCGGCGATGTCCTCACTTAGGCTGAAAAATTCAGGGCACCTTAGAAACGACTGCAAATAAATTGAATTGAATTGAATTGAATTGACTCCAGAATCCTACACACCAGTATTCACACAGCGGCAATCCAATATCAGCCCTTACTTGCTGCGCCCTGTGATAGGATAACTAAAACTATAATTACCAAACACAATTATACTGTTATACTCGAAGAGGAATAGCATGACTACTCCAATATTAAAGAAGTGCGTGTATACACAGACCAACCAAGGGACTGGAGCCGGTGTATATTCACAAGACCTCAATATTAAAATCTCCAAAAGCATAGGTCAACACAACACGGTATTCCAAACAGAGTGTCTTGGAATAACCGACGCGGCCATGGCAATTAAAGCCCGAGCACTGTCCGATATACATATCACAATTATCTCAGACAGTGCATCTGTGCTGCAGGCTCTGGACTACTGTGAATTCACTTCAGGGCTAGTAATGGAGTGCCATAGAGCTCTTGAGGAGGTAGCTCAGAATAACAATAAACCTACAATGGATAAGGGGCCACAACGTCTCCTTGGGTAACGACGCTGCTGATGAACTGGCTAGGGGGGTTCGGCAAGGGACCTACATGGTCCTGAACCGATCATACCCCTGCCATACGGTCAGCTACGGGCATGGCTAAAAGAACGCACTCATTCCCTCTCCAAGATACACTGGCAGGAAGAGCCCGGTTGCAGACAGTCGAAGGAAATCATGGCTAAAAGAACGCACTCATTCCCTCTCCAAGATACACTGGCAGGAAGAGCCCGGTTGCAGACAGTCGAAGGAAATCATGCCAACCCTTGACTGGAAGCTACCCGGGCGCGCTCTGCGACTAAGCAGAAAAGATCTGCGGACAGTGACTGGAGTAATTACAGGACATACCACACTAAATAAACACTTATACACTATAGGCATTACCGACAGCCCCATGTGCCGAGCGTGCATGGAAGCTGACGAAACGGTCGCTCACGTGCTCCAGGAATGCACAGGAGTAGCCGATATCCGCTATAACACGATAGGATCCATAAAGTCGATCCAAGAGGCGGTAGCTGACCTGGATAAGCAACTCGCCTTCTGGACGGAATTAGGTTAGGAGAATTAAATGAACACTTGGTCCACGCACAATGGCCTGCCATGCCGGGCTCAGTGCGGAAACCCGTGGCGTTTACCGCCCATCTAATAATAATAATAATCATCGATATTGCTGTACCGAACACCCATAACCTCCAGACAACATTAGCTGAGAAAATTTCCAAATATGTCGACCTAAAAATAGAGATCATGCGAATGTGGCACTTACAACGGGTCACAATAGTACCCATTGTAATCTCCTCAACGGGTGTTATCCCAAAACAGTTGCACCAATCACTTAGTACACTTGACTTAAATCCCAGCACATATGTCATTATACAGAAAGCGGCTATCCTCAACACTTGCAGAATTGTACGGAAATTCTTCCAAAGCAGCTATGAACTGAACCACCCAGTCACAAACCAAAATCTTCAACAACCTACAAGAGCTATACAACCATTTGTTCCGATCATACCCCCAAATTCATCACCACAGACAAATACTCACTACAATGTAATTCAGAACACCTAGATGAAAAGAAATTGGCTTGGCTTGGCAGCCCGTCAATATCTTCAAAAAAAATCCGGAGTAAAATCCGAGAAAGTGAAAACATAAAATAATAGCACCCAAGACTAAGAAACAAACATTTATGCTGATCACATAAATGATGCCCTTAGCAGGGATCGAACCCGCAACCTCCGGACTGAGAAGCTTGTCACCTATCCACTCGACCACAGCTGTTGTCAAAATTAAATGTTCTGATGACAAAAATTATATAAATCTTAACTTTACCTTTATCTAATTGTGTTGGAACTCTTTAGACAGGCTCATTGCAATATGGCCGACTGGACAATCTACCAACAAGAGTTTTCGTTCAATACAAAAAAAAGAGTTGGTGTAAGTTCAAATGAGTTTAAAGTAACTTTTGTATTGGACAGAGATTTTACCCAGGCAACTCATTGATGGGGACAAATTTAAGCACCTGTGTAATTTGATATTTTAAATAAATTATTAATAAGCTGTGTATAATTAGCTGTGTAGTGTCGGCTTAGAATAGCACTACCCCATTTCTTCCGGTGGGTGTACGTAAGAGGCGACTAACGGTATTGGGGCTTTTAAGGGATTTTTGGGCGATGTGGTTGGAGACCCATCACCAACAACCTTTATTTCACTATCTTTTCCCGATGCAACTTCCAAAAGTGGCTGAGGAACTTCAAGTTCCTTAGCTCTGGCTACCCCTTCTAGGGATTTATAGCCGTGAGTATATGTATATGTATGTATGAATATTTAAACTTCTCTACCAAATATAATACATCCCAATTAAATTAAAATTGACAGTGAATTCAATTCGATTGTTTATTTATATCAAAAAAACTACATTGAAGCAGATCAATTATTATATTATTTGCTAAGAAATCGTGAGTAAGTGTAAATTGTGACAGCTGAAGAAATGGGTATGGGTATTATGTAAACATTGATATTTGTGTACTTACCCTAACAGTAAACAAACAGCGAGTTATTGTGATGGTGTGTATCAATACACAAGTTAATTTTCTACCAACGATTTTATACAACTGTTCTCGTTGAGTCTAATAATGACAAAATTAATAACATTGTCGATCTTGCAAAACTTTCATTTTACAAATATCACTATATTCTCGCACAATTCATAATCATGTATTATTATAGTCCGACAAGGATCGAAGAAAGAGAATGTTTAGTTACACTGAACGACGAATACTGCTTGGTATATTTATTTTTGTTAAGTTTTTAATTCTCAAATCGTCAAAACAACACAATAGGTTAGGATGTTTTTTTTTGTTTTCGGCCAGTATCAGTATTAGATAGGCTAAGGTGAATACCACACAGACCACTGGTCTTTTTCTTTCTTCAGTACCTACCTTTGTAATATGTAAACAAGAATATAAAGGCACCGTGGTCTACAATGGTCAATCGTCCGAGGCTTTGGACATGAGTAGAGGAGTTCGACAAGGCTGCGTCTTAGCACCAACTCTGTTCGGCATATTCTTCTCACTGCTGCTCAAAGTTGCCTTCGGTGACGCTCAACAAGGTGTCCACCTACATACACGGGTGGATGGGAAGTTATATAATGTCACCCTCCTGAAGTCCCAATGTAATCGCGAGGACTTCTTTGTTGACAGCCTGCTCTTTGCCGATGATGCAGCCTTTGTCGCCAAAACCCCGCAAATGCTCCAGGTCCTAGTGGACAAATTTCACCACGCCTGTGCCCTGTTCTCCATGTCCATAAATGCAAAGAAGACTGTAACCCTAGCGCAGGTTTATACTTACCAGCCGACTATCTTACTGCAAGGTGCACCCTTGGAGGTAGTCGATAAATTCTGTTACCTAGGGTCGACCGTGTTGAGCAATCTATCCCTTGATGGTGAGATCGACATTCGCATCGGTAAGACGGCTGAGCAGTCGCAGTCGCAGGCTGCGTAAAAGAGTGTGGTATAATAAGCATCTCACGGTCAAGACAAAGATGATCGTTTACCAAACTTGCGTCTTGAGCATGCTCTTGATACGGGGCTGAAACCTGGACGTCGTATGCCAGAAATGAGCGAAAGGCTTAACACCTTTCACAATTTCCACATGCACTGTCTTCGCAGCATTCTAAACATAACTTGGAAGGACAGAGTAACAAACGAGAGAGTGCTTGATATTGCGCAGCTTACTAGTATCACCGCTCAATTCAAACAGAGACGCCTGAGGTGGCTAGGGCATGTGCATCGAATGGACAGCACTCGGTTGCCCACACAAACCATGTTGAGCCAAATTGCATTTGCAAAGTGTAAAGTTGGACGCCCCATGCTAAGGTTCAAAGACTGCGCAAAACGCGACATGATCGCATTTAACATCGACTGCGACAAATGGGAAGACCTCGCTTCTGACCGCGATGACTGGAGGAAACTCGTTCACTAGGGCTGCCGGCTGCGGGACCCACGACAAGGCCTGATTTGCAAATCTGGCACAAAACGTGCCAAAAGACATGCGTGCGATGTGAGTTCCATTCAGAATGCAAGTGTAGACGGAAGTGTCGATCGAGGATCGGTCTTTTAGCCACGAGCGACGATGCTCCTCTCGCATAGGCGCTGCATTAATCATCTGACAAGATGTTAAAGGCCTAATGATGATGACTTTCGTAGAGTGTATTTTAATTTAATTCTGCAGTTGTATTCCTGCTTACATATTAACTGAACATTAAATAAAATATGGTTCTATCAAAGATTCATATAGCCTTCGATGACATAGCAAGAATCACGTAGCAATAATAATGAAAGGAAATGTTTGTTCAAAGTATTAATACATATGTATGTATGTATGTATGTACATACATACATATTCTCACGGCTATAAATCCCTAGAAGGGGTAGCCAGAGCTAAGGAATTAGAAATTCCTCAGCCCCTTTTGGAAGTTGAGTGGGGAAAAGATGGTAAAATAAAGGTTTTTGGTGATGGGTCTCCAGCCGCATCGCCCAAAAATCCAATAAAAGCCCCAATACCCTTAGTCGCCTCTTACGACACCCGTGGGTAGAAAGGGGTAGCGACACTCTAAGCCGGCACTACACGACTAAAGTAAAGTATTAATAATAATAATAATAAGGCGTAGGGATGTGACGACCCCACCGCCCATTGCTGGAATGGCAGGATGATATGTTCACCAGCTTGCCATTCCAGCGATGCAAATAGTATGAGCGTATAGGGCCGCTCCCCAGGGGCTATCGCTGGGGCGCGTCTGGAGCTGGGGCTGGACGTGGCAGCATGCGGTCCCCCAGCCGCAGCAGACCGGCCCGACCACCTGGTCGGTCTGCGCGACCACCTCAGCCACCAGATGGCTTGGCATCGGTTGGGACTGAGGCAACTCAGTCCCAGCAGTCGGTGCCCGCCGCTGGTGGAACAAGTGGTGGACGGTCGAAATGAATAGGAATGCCATGCGGGCCTATCTTAGGGCCTCGGGTTCGAGAACTGGAAGGACGGGTTATCGGGCAGCAATGTACCGCGAATTTCTGCGGCTGGAGCCCAATTTGACCGTTACAGAACAAAACCTGGCGGACCGAGTTCGGTACATACAACGCTCAGAACTTTTTAGCACTACGGAACTCGAAAAATTGCGACGCGAGGCTGTTCCTCCGCTGGAGGAAGAGCCACCCTTGCAGGTTCTCCCTCCTGTCCCTGAGCGGGAAGTTCGGAGGGAGCCGATCGTTAACCTGTCGGATGCGGGTGGTGCGGGAAGCGATTGGGGAACAGTCTCCCTGGATTTGGATATGGTGAGGAGCGCACTTGAAGAGACGATCCTGGAATATCGCCAAGTGCCTCTCGAAAGGAGGCCAAGGCTGCCCCGAGTTCCTCTCAGCATCAAGGTTCGGGATGTCGTTGAGGCCGTTAATAACATGCTGCCCTCATTTTTAGAGACCTTTTGTACCTTTGGGATACGGATTCAATTCTCTTTTGCGCCGCATTGACAGTTTGTCAATTTGTCGGCGTCAGGATGCCGCCAACAAGAGCTGGTGGCTCCCGCCAGGCTGGCAGTACTAGTCCCAGGACTAGAACTAGACCAGCCTGGATGAGGCGGATTGAAAGCCGTATCACAAGGGCCAGGGTCCTCATCGGCAAACTGACCAGCTTCAGATCAGGCAACAATAGACCGAGGGTGGTGCGCTTCGTCAGGGAGGCATTCCCCGGTGAGAATGTCTTTGACAACTCACCGGAGTTTGCCTGTAGACTGGTGGAGCGCATCGATGATCTGAAGCAGAAGATCGCTGCTTGGGGTAAGCGAATTAGGCGATATTCTGAAAGGGTAAAGAGGTACCAACAGAATCGTCTCTTCATGAGTGACCAGAAGAAGTTCTACAGAACTTTGGAGCGTCCCGATGTGGTTTTGACGGGTCAGCGACCGGAAAAAGCAGACGTAGTTGCCTTTTGGCGTGGGCTTTGGTCGCTGCCTTTTGATCACGAAGAGGGCCGATGGTTTGAGGCGGTCGAGGGAGCGTGCGAGCCCATAGCGCCCATGAACCCCGTCAACATATCCGAGGAGGATGTGGTGGCTGCGATCCGTAAGGCTCCGAACTGGAAAAGTCCGGGGCCGGACGGATTGCACCATTACTGGTTGAAGGGGTTCACGCGCTGTCATGCTACTCTCGCCCGTCAGTTCCAAAGTGCCCTCGAGAGTGGGACGCTCCCGAACTTCTTAACTACTGGGGTCACTCATTTAGCTCCAAAGAGCGATGCTACCGCGGATCCATCACAATACCGCCCCATTACATGTCTTTGTACAATTTACAAGACCTTGACATCCGTTCTGAGCTCCAAGATTACTCAACACATTGTTGATAACAATGTGATCTCTGGAGCTCAGAACGGATGTAGGGGCGGTAGTCGCGGTAGCAAGGAGCTGCTCCTCATCGACGCGGTCGTAGGCCAACTGGTCAAACGCAACCGTCGGAACTTCTCCGCTGGCTGGATAGACTACAGGAAGGCGTTCGATTCGGTACCTCATACATGGCTCATGAGGGTCCTCGAGCTGTACAAAATTGATAGTACAGTTCGACACTTCCTCGGGCAGTGTATGGGGTGCTGGAGAACGATCCTGAGTTTAGACGGTCAGCGGATGACGGACGCGGATGACCAAATTGATATAAGGCGAGGGATTTTTCAGGGCGATTGCCTGAGTCCAGTTTGGTTTTGCTTGGCCCTGAATCCTCTAAGTACACTCTTGGAGAATTCGGGGACAGGTTTTCAGTTTCGGAGAGGCGGACAACGCTTGCCTCATCTCCTTTACATGGATGACCTGAAGCTTTACGCCCCCACGGCTGACAGATTGGCGGAGCTACTGACGATCATTAACGATTTCAGTGGTTCCGTCAAGATGGAGCTCGGGGTCGATAAGTGTGCGGTCATTCATGTTGAGAAGGGGCATGTCGTGCACTCTGATGGTGTCGATGTCGGCACCAATCATTTGAGGGCACTCTCCGAGGCTGAAACATACCGGTATCTGGGCATGTCACAAACCATCGGTGTGAAGGTGGCAGACGTGAAACAGGGTGTTTGCGAGGAGTTTTATGAACGCCTGAAAAGTGTGCTTAATAGCTACTTGTCAGGCGTTCATAAGATCCGAGCCATTAACTCCTGGGTCATGCCTGTACTGATGTACACATTTGGCGTGGTCAAGTGAACTCAGACCGAACTCGACGCTCTGGACAGACGAGTCCGCACGATGATGACCTCTCATCAAATGCATCATCCGAGGTCGTCGGTTATGAGATTGTATATCCCGCGGAAGTGTGGTGGTCGAGGCCTCTTGAGTGCCAAAACCATGCACAACCGCGAGGTATGCAACCTCAGAAACTATTTTTTGACGATGACGGATGATAGTATTCAGGTGGTCGCTAGTGATAAAGGACTGACTCCCTTATCGTTGGCCTCACAGGATTGGCGAAACCCGGAGGTACTTAGCACCTCTGATCGGGAGTCCGTATGGAAAGAGAAGGAGCTGCACGGGAGGTTTTACAAGGTACTTCACGAACCTTTCGTGGACCGTAAAGCCTCCCTGCATTGGCTGCGTTTCGGGGACCTCTTTGAGGAAACCGAAGGTTTTGTCTGTGCAATACAGGACCAGGTTATCAAGACGCGGAACTATCGGAAATACATCCTAAAGGACGGTACCACAGACATCTGTCGAGCATGTGGCCGTCCCGGAGAGTCACTTAGGCATGTTATTTCCGGTTGTTCGGCTCTTGCTAACACTGAGTACTTGCACAGACACAACCAAGCAGCCAAAATCCTGCATCAGGAGCTCGCTCTAAAATACGGACTCTTGCAACAGAGGCTGCCGTATTACAAGTATCTGCCGGAGCCAATCCTAGAAAACGACCGTGCCAAAATCTATTGGGACCGATCTGTTATCACGGACAGGACTATTCTAGCGAATAAGCCTGATATCGTGGTATGGGATCGGTCGCAGTCGAGGGTATTTCTAGTGGATGTCACTATCCCTCATGACGAGGGTCTCGTGAAAGCCGAAACCGAGAAGCGTCGGAAATATCTCGATCTGGCTCACGAGATCACCGACATGTGGGGTGTGACTTCGACAGAAATAATCCCAATTGTTTTGTCCGCGAACGGGTTAATTCCAACCAGCCTCGCGACCAACTTGAGGCGGTTGGATCTCTGTGGCGTGTCGGTTCCAGCACAAATGCAGAAAGCGGTGCTGCTCGATACGGCTCGGATCGTCCGTCGGTTCTTGAACCTGACTCCCTGACCCCGACCGACTGTGCTTTTGTCGGGGAGTACCGCCTCTCCCATTTAAAATTTATATTTTCATTTTCGGCCATGGGAGAGGCGAGAAACAAAAATGTTTTCCGAAATAATAATAATATTCTTTATTTCGCACAACAAGGTACATAACATACAACATACAATGGTTAGTAAGAAGACTTAAGACTATTTTTAGTAAACTATATGTATGATTCAAAACAACACAATTAAAAAAAAAAAACAACACAATTAAAAATATTATTGCTAACAGCTTACTGATTTTCAAAATCTTATTAAACATAAAGCGCCATCCAGTTACAAATAATATAAAGTAGCAAATTTTGGTACGGTAGAACCGACCCACATTAATTTAATTTTGCTTCTGTTAGTCTGAAATATCTGTGCAATGTTATTAAGTTGAACGAACAATGCAAGCGTTTCCAATGAGTTCAAGGTATCTACCAGGTGAGGTAAATTGTAAACCATGAAGTTACTAACTAAACAGGAGAGCGCACTCACAAAAATATGGTACACAATTAATAAATGGAGTTTCTTTCATTGTAAATTCTTTCAAAAACTATCTTAAATACAATTAAAATGCTAAAATTAATTTTTAATTTAAATGTTATTCGCTCCGTACTGGCAATTGGCCTAGACCTCGCTTTTTTAACATACCCTTTTTATATTATAAATCGATAAAGGACATCAAACTTCACAACTTTGCCTATGGAATGCCTATCTAAAATATTGTAATTTTCAAAAAATAATAATAATTAAAAATTGTCGTACCTAGTTCAAACTGAGAATGTATAGAATGAGATTCCTTGCTTCAGTGAAAATAAGAAATAAAAAAAAACATTTGATCTATGGTGTAAACAAAAATATAACTTCTTTCGGTATTTTCCAGTTCAATCGCTCGATTACCGGTTTATTTTCATGATATTATTTTTCAACGACGATCAATAGAACTGGAAAATACCGAAAGAAGTTATATTTTTGTTTACAGAGCGAAAAGCATAGATCAAATGTTTTTTTTTTATTTCTTATTTTCACTGAAGCAAGGAATCTCATTTTATACATTCTCAGTTTGAACTAGGTACGACAATTTTTAATTATTATATTTTTTTTGAAAATTACAACATTTTAGATAGGCATTCCATGGGCAAAGTTGTTTAGTTTGATGTCCTTTATCGATTTATAATATAAAAAGGGTATGTTATAAAAGCGAGGTCTAAGCCAATTTATTACCATGCAATAAAGTTTATATATCTTTTGAACACTATCAAGCAGAGAAACGTCCTAGAACGAGAGCCCGAACTAGAAGAATGTGTCCCGCTCGCACGGTTGCCAGTCGAGATTAAGTTCAAAGAAAAACAAATTCAAACTTTATACTTACTTACGGGAATATTTTATAAAAAGCAGGTTACTACTTAACTATTCCTTTCTAATAAATTGTTTTAATTATCATCATCGTCTATCAACTTAGAGATAAATAATTTATTAAGTTTGGTAATCGGTAAAATCATATTTATAACGGGTATCCCCATGGAAACCATACAAATAAGGTGTCCAAAGTTAATCATATTTTCGTGTGTTTCGGAGCTTTTATGATTTAACTAAGAAAATAGTTGGCAGAGCAAAATGTGGTGGAAATTATTGTGACCTTTCTATTTCAAATAAATAATATAAGAAAAATAAGATGTCGTGTAGTGCCGGCATAACATAGCACAAATATTATTGTACCCGCGCATCGTAAAAAGCAACTTAGACTTTTGGTTTGGGGCTTTTGAAGTTATTTACTAGATACTTTATCATCCTTTTAATGCCGCCTCCTTTACTTACCATCTTTTCTTTACTCAATGAAAATAAAAGTGGCTGAGGAAATTTTAATTATCAAGCACTGGCTACCCCTTCGTTTATAATCTATTAATTAAGAATATGAATATATGTAAAATCCCTGTTCAGGACACTTTAGGACGACACAGCGCATTCCTGTTAAGATAGTAATTCCACGTTGTAAACACAATAAAAAAAACTGTTTAGTACTTAAAACATACACAACGTTTACTCGTTTAGTATAATATCTAAAGTAGTTACATGCAAAGACAGGGAAATGTGAAGGGAAAGAGGCTTTAAGGCTGTAAATAAAATGTAAAGTAAGAGGAGTACGAGTATGAGATATTTTTTTTAAACTTTTTGAATGAAGACTATTGGACAAATATTAAAACATCACGAAAACCAAATTTTTGAAATTTTATACGCACTTTTTTATTATTCCAGCTCAATAAATCTTTAATTGTAGGAGAAATCTGCATCAAGTCAGGTATTCTCTAACTACATACTGACAACCCTGTATGAAACGTCAAAGTCATAAACGTATCTTTCTCTATTGCAGGCCAACTCATCGGTCTTTTTTGGTGAATTTTAAAATAAATTTGTTTTGTTATGTGGAGTTAATCATTATCTCTAATTATTCTCATAATACGCTTCTAAAATGGAGGTCCAGTATCTCATTCTCCTGCTTAGTGTTTTCTGGCAAGGATCCAATGCCATAATGTGGAGTTTAGCTCCGAATACACAAAGATGTTTAAAAGAAGAATTACATGCTAATGTCCTCGTTGCCGGTGAATATTCAATTATAGAAATTGCAGGACAAAGAATAGATTATATTGTAAGTGGTTAAAAGAGTTCATGTTGGCTCGAAGTCAATAATTTGATATTTTTTTGTACTAACCTTTTAGCTAATAATTGAAACATATATATGTTGCTAATGTATTAAAACTATTAATAAACATGGTTTTGAAATTGAATTTATTTATATGTTTTGCTGCAGAAGTTAAATTTTTTGTTGTAATTTTTATTGATTATTTAAATTCTAGGTCCGTGACTCAAAAGGCCATATCCTATCGCAGAAAGAGAATATCAGCTCTGGCAAATTCACATTTGTGACTGAAACATATGACACATTTGAAGTTTGCTTCATCTCGAAAGTTCCACCACGTAAGTTTGATTTTAACACCAAATACTTTCTCACTAGGCTTATAAACACTCCTATTTTTGTTTCCTGTTTAGAATCACAATTTTAACTTCTTTGCTACTCTTAAGTTATGTTTTTCTATTTGGCAAGAATGAATCAGGTTTTAGTTTCTTAGGGCATAACTCATGCTTGTAGTATATGCATATGCCCCAGTTGTATGAAGATGCATTGGTTGCTTTACATCATTTATGATATCACCTCTAATGTTTGCCTTATTTTTTTTGCATCCAAATTTTGGTTTTAACATTTAGCAGTATAATCATTAATTAGCCATCAAAAAGCAATACATCATATGTTGAGAAACTTATGAGTTTTTCTATTATAATAAAGAGTTATAATCTCTGTATGACTTGTCATTTACAAATAAATAAAGAATAAATAAAGGAAAGAAAAATTTCGACACAGGCGGGGATCGAACCCGCCTGTGTCGAATTCTTTATTTATTAGTAATAATCCCCACATGAGGTTTTCATGAACAAAAAGATTTAAATTGTCACTTACAAGGTTAAAAACAAGTTATGGCCATAGCACAAGCTAAGGAATAATCTGCTTTCTAGGCTTACACACTATCCCTTAGGGAGAAGATAGAATATATATAAGTATTGTTGGTGGTCTTCAGCGAAATTTGACATCAACCACTTAAAACACCCTATACCCTTAGACCCCTCATACACTACACTGCCTGTGGGATGAAATATACTACTACTGGTCTAAGCCAAACACGACACAGCAAAATCATGTTTTGAGTGTAGTTACTACTAGTAGTAAGTAATTACCAAGTACTTTGGTATAAGAGAAGTAGCACCCTGCCAGTTATAATTTTGAATATTCTTCTTGAAAAGGCATAAGTTTTTTTTTTAATGCAACACAAGTCTAACTCGCATATTTAATTTTCAGAACATCGTGCGATGGCCCAAGATGTCAAGTTAAATATAAAAATTGGTATTGAAGCAAAAAATTATGAAGGTGTAAGTATGCTTTAATATTTACATACAACAATACATGCAAAATTTTATTAAGTTGTTTAATATTGGTTTGCTTTAAATAAAAACTCAACTTTCCAAAAGTGGCTGAGGAATTCCTCATTACTTAGCTCTGGCTACCCCTTCTAGGGATTTATAGCCGTGAGTATATGTATGTATGTAAAAATAAAAAATATACTTACCAAGTTTTTGCTAAGAGGCTGCAGGCATGTATTATATAAATTTATCAAAGGTTTTTTATATGGTAAAATTAGCAAGTAAAGGCTTATGCTGAAGAGCTTTCTAACCTGTCATGGGGAAGAAAGTTTTATATGAGTGTTATAGGATGTTCGTATTCACTAGCACCCTAATTGTGTAAAAATATATATTTTAACGGCTATTCTGAGTCTAAGCTTGTGTTATTTTATTGACAAAAAGATTATCAAAATTTAAATGTTCTGCATTAATATATTATACTCAACTTCTTTGTGGATTAGGAATTGAAAGTTGGCATTAAATTATTAATTAATTAATTTATACATAGAGTAATTTTATGCCTAGCAATTAGTTTTTTTTAAATTATGGTTAAGTATTTAGAAGGGCTTATCATGGGCTATGAAGCTGGGCCTGGTTTTGATCCTTACTCAAATATTTATGTATAAAAACTATATTTTTAAAATAACATCTTTAATATTCTTTAAAATACATATATTTTCTATAATTTAACTATTTCAGGTGATTATTTGATCTGCAATATATTTATTATTGTCATGTTATATTAATAGATAATAGATTATATTGCCAGCATACTACCTCTACTTGATTTAATAATCTTCTTTTTTATTATCGGTGATTCACCACTGCTTCTAGAGATCTTGGGTAAATATCTTGTGAGTTTGATTGATTGGCGCTAAACCTGCATACAACAGTTTATGCATGAAACCTCCATATGTCTTCCCTTTCTGAGAATTAGAATATACAACTAACAATACTCCCTGAAGGAACTGTTGAACTGTTTGCCAATTTTAGAATAATTATATTATATTCTTTCCTCCCTATTTTAATTTCACAAATGGATGATTATTTAATTATAATAAAACCGTCATTTTCTAAGGTATATCTGTTATGTTATTTTAAATTTATACATAGTTTGTACCTCATATCTAACTATGAGTTTAATACAATCTGACATAGGATAATGGACTATATTGGATTAGTGCGCGGTGATGAGATTGGTAATGTTCTATTGTCCAGTATTTTTGGGAACATAACTGGAGTGGTAGCTAATTCCGGGCATATTGATTTCACCTAAGCTGATGAATGAGGATATAGTAATCCATCCCGCCCCCTGATTACGTACCTTTTGTGACTGACGATTGTGTCGCAAGTTGCACGATTGTCGCTGTCAATGTCATAAAATTGTATGCAATTTGACACTTTTGACAGCGACAATATTGCAACTTGCCACACAATCGTCAGTCGTAAAGATACGTAATCAGGGGGCCGGTCGCGGGTTCAAGTCCTGCTGGTGTCGATTTTTTTTCTTTCCTTGATTAAGTAGTAAAATAATCCCCACATGAGGATTCATGCACAGCAAAGTCTAATTATATGATGATTCTATTTGACATGCAAAACGCATGTGAAGATGATTTTGAAGTGATATGCTTTATTTCAAAGCACAGCTATAGTATCAAAAAGGGCTGTCTAGACTCCTGGATTCTACCAATATTTATGGAAGGCAAGAGGTGAAGCTAGGAATTTTTGGTGCCAACGGCGTCTCCTTGTATATGACACGAAAGTCACGCGAATAGAAGGAATAGTAATGTACATTCTTTTTAAAATTCGCTGCCATTGAGGGCATTGATTAACAGTCCCAGCCACCATCCACAAAAATGAGGCCACGTAAATGTTTGATAAGTGTAAACAGGTGTTTGTTGCATGTGTGTGTTATAATTATGTGCGTGTGTGTGCGTGTTTAATCAATTGTTGCTGTAACATTGTTGACAATTCAGTATATACTTTCGAGTTGTGGTCTGAGAGTTTATAACCGTGCCTGATGTGAATTCAAATATAATCAGGGTAGCGATTAAAACTTGCTACTGAATTTTGTTATATCTTTCGATAATAGTCAATTATTCCTGATTTGAAATAACTGCCTAAGCCACGTTATAACTGGAAAATTGGTCTGCTTTGTCTTATCTAATTTTATATTGATGATTGTTAGACAGTTACTTTTGATATAAAACACACCGGAAAGCCAGGTGTTAGTAATAGGCGGCTAAGGGTACTTGGGCTTTTCAAGTGATTTTTGGGCGGTTGGAGACCCATCATCAAAAACATTTGTTTAACAATCTTACCCCCACACAACTTCCAAGAGTAGCTGAGTATTTTTTTATTCCGAAGCTCTGGCTATCCCTTCTAGGGATTTATAGTCGTATGTATATGTATGTATGTAGTACATGCAAACAGTCATGCATTTGAGTTTGTTCCCAACATGGTTAATATATAAAGATGACTCTATAGTTGTAAGAAAATCTTAAAGTTTATCGTATTATCGATCACGAATAACAATTAAAATGAAATAATCATGAAGTCCAAAATACAAGATTTATTAAGTATTACATTTAGGAAATATAATAAAGCTGTGTCAAACAATTGTACCGTGAACTAATTTAAATAAAGTAGTTTGTTATTGAAATGATCATATTAATGATACAAGCAAAGCAAACATATTGATAGCTTAATTATATGTAAATTTAATGCGTGTTCTTTTTCGTTTTTGTAAACAGTATGTTGATTGACGACAAAAATATGATAGATAAATAGGCCGAGGGTGTCGTTTGAGGCGACTAAGGGTGTGGGGCTTTTTAAGTGGGTTTTGGGCGATGCGGTTGGAAACCTATCACCAACGATACTTCATTTTATTCATCTTCTCCCCTATTAACTTACAAATGCGGCTGAGGAGTTTCTAGCGCTGAAGCTCTGGCTACCCCTTTTTGGGATTTACGGCCGTGAGTATATGTATGTATGTATAAATAGTCACAGTTTTGGTAGCTAATAAGAGTTTTTACATACCTTTACTCAGTAAAGTGCTCATAAAGTCAGTAAACGAAGATATAATGTTAAATTGATTCGTGCAAAATAAGCTAGATGTCAAAATGTTACACATCGTCATCTTATTTTACCCCTTTATAAAGCAGAGGTATGATCAAAAATGTATTGTATTCATTATTAAAATTATGGTGTCCAATAAATTACCAGTCCGGCTAGTACGAGCCGTGTTTAAACTAGTTATCGCGTGGGATAAAGCAGCCATCTCTTACGCACTTACTTAGTATCGTATACTGCCATCTCATTCTAACCGTTATCGTGTCGATAAAGTAGCGCTCGTGCTTGCCCTTCTGAGCCTTAAAAAGAGTTAAGTAATTCAGAATTGTTATTCGTTAACTTAACAATTTACAGATTGGTGAAGCAGCCAAATTGAAACCGATGGAGCTAGAACTGAAGAGATTAGAAGACTTGTCGGAAGCTATCGTTCAAGATTTCAACTTCATGAGGAAAAGAGAAGAAGAAATGAGGGATACAAATGGTAAGTGGTAATAAATAGAAGACATTTGACCATTTTCTTTTGCTACATTAATAAGAAAAGGAAAGTTTTATGTATATGTAATTAATTTACCACTGATTGGTTAATATTATATATTCGCTCATATGGTAGATGATATGTTCAAAAGATTGCCTATGCAATGATCTCATTAGTTAAATGATGAATAGAGAATGGATGAAAATAAAATGTAATTAAATATATAGAGCCGATGTGCGTAGTAATGGCAGTATAATGCAACAAAGTAGATCGCATTTGGATCATTAGAGTGTTCTATAAAAGTCAAAAATTCGTAAGGTAAAAAAATATATAAGTTCAATGCATAGGAATCGCGAAAAATTTTCTAAGCGGTAATCGGTATTCTCTATCTGTGCTCACTTATTTAAGTTTGTAAAGTTTGATCAAGATTAGATCCAGAATTTTTTGCTAAAGAGGGAGGCACATGCTATCCCCTCGATCCACAACTATTTTTGTGTATCAAACAGAAGTATAAAGGACAAATGGTTCTTTCTGACCATTTTTTCTGAAAGCGAGTAATTTATTCGTTTGAATAACGAAATGGCAAGCAACCGTGATAGCCCAGTGGGTAGAACACTCGGTTATCGTGCAAACGACTAGTGTTCAAATCCTGGGTCGGGACTACACCCATTTGTCTTTTCTAAAGACATATGTGTGGTTAATTGATCATGGTTGTTAACGGTGAGGGAAAACATCGTGAGGAAACCCACATGGCTGAGTTGTACTTAGTCATGTGACAGTGTATTCGTACAAAACTGTCCATGCAAAATGTGGGTACTCTGAACACCAGGTGACAAAGTCACGTGATGTTCAGAAGTATTAGTACCTCAGCCAACCCCTTCGGGGATATTCGGCGTGAACGTTTATGTTATGTTATGTTTATGAATAATGAAATTTCTTTTCGTGTTCGAGAGCTTTAAAATAACTTAATACTTAGTACTTATAACCTAAATTTCTTTATTTTCAGAATCAACAAATAACCGTGTGTTATTCTTCAGTATATTCTCAATGGTGTGTTTGTTGAGTCTCGCGACGTGGCAAGTTTTGTATCTTCGCCGCTACTTCAAAGCCAAGAAACTTATCGAATAGACTAGATTTTTCTATCACATAATGTTACAGAATTAAATAAAATGTTGTTTTTTCAAATATCAACCTCGACTATTAACGATCAAATCATTTTGGCAATATTCTTGAAAGATTCTAAGCTGTGCCTGGTGACAAGTGTTTACTTTTTATTTTTTTGTGTAACTTTATGAAAACTTTTAAGTTATATTTATCGTGGTGAATGCGCGATTTAATTAATTATTAATAAAGTTCGTAAGTAATATTCGTTTTTCTATCCTGCTGAGAGTAATTCCGCTTATGATATTCCATTCTGGAGCTGCTGGTCAGTGATCCATTCATCTTTCAATTGTGCAAAACCGTTTCCTCACCAGTCTTCCTCAGCCACTTTTTTGATATGGGAGAAAGTAATGTTTGGTGACGGTTCTACAACTATATTGCCCCAGAAACTCAAAGCCCCAACACCATTTGTCGCATCGTACCAGGGGAGGTAATAGATTATCGGCATACTGTTGTTACGTAAAAGACGACTAACGGTATTGGGGCTTTTAAGGGATTTTTGGGCGATGCGGTTGGAGACCCATCACCAACGACCTTTATTTCACCGTCTTTTCCCCACTCAACTTTCCAAATGTGGCTGAGGAATTTCTAATTCCTTAGCTCTGGCTACCCCTTCTAGGGATTTATAGCCGTGAGTATATGTATGTATGTATTGTAAACCGACACTACTCAGCCACTGGTGGTGTAAGCGGCAGTATGACCATGAGTACGCCAGTGTAGGAACTGCATTAGCAAATTTCGTATTAATGGTGTGCAAGCATCATAAGTGTCACAAGAAGAACAACAATGTAGATTCGAAGAAAAGTGTGACTATGAGTCAGTAATGCTCCTAATAAACTCAGGGCCTCCCTAAGTTTTAAAGCAATGAGTATATCTATGTCAAACCATCCAACCAAAGATCTAATTATAGAGTAAGAGCCCGCGGCGGCCAAACCTTAGTTAAATTATAATATATTATAAAAGCTAGAAGTTTTTCTGTGTATATCCACTATACAATACAGGTAAGAACGATCCCAGGCTATGACACTTGGTCATAATCACATATCACCATTAAAATATATGAAAACGAAGCTTTATACTATACCTAATCTGAGACACATTGTTGAACACTTTTACTACCTGTTTCTTGGCAAACCCACCATGACCAAAGTTTAATAGCCTGGGATATTTTCAACCTGTATAGGAGACATAAACAGAGAAACTTAGCCTTGACAATTTAACAAAGGTCTGGTCGTCGAGGGCTCTAGTAATATCATATCAGTGTTTAAAAACTGATAGTCCGGATTGCCACGCTGGCATTGGGTAGGAGGTGAAAATGAGAAAATAGAGGACAGCTTTTAGCGGAATGAAAGAAGGAATAATGAATGTAAGGTAAGAGAGGTTTGTCAAGATCGCACTAAGTGGCCATCGATAGTCTCTGCCTACCCCAATGGGAATAATGGGCGTGAGTATAAGTAAGTGAGCTATTAGCAAAATAGTTTTTGTATCGCAAACAGATCGTTATCCTATCTTTCTTTGTCAATAGCAAGACTCATGCGTTCACGCCGCCGTAAATTCCCGAAGGGGTGGGCAGAGGTATTAATACTTCTGAACATCATATGACCTTAGAAAATACAAATTGGTGAAGGCCTGACCCGGGATATAAACCCACGTTCTATTCTACCCATTGGACTATTAAGACTGTAAAATTGCTAGCAATACATGTAATCAAAACGATTGCTGATTGGCTGTTTATCGTTATCGATCTGGCGCCGATACTGTTCAATTTTTTTTTTAATAAACTTTATAAGGCTTTTAAGCAACATACAGTGTAACTGGAACGTTGCACTTCATAGATATATAAGCAACATCTGACGGCGTGCGAAAAATCGCGCATTTTGTGAACGCTTCTGTTTTCGTCATGCTCGCAGCGAGCTTCAGTCTGATTCAAGAAAGGGGTAGCCAGAGCTAAGGAATTAGAAAATCCTCAACCAACATTTGGAAGTTGATAGGGGCAAGAATTAAGTATTGTTGGTGATGGGTTTTCAACCGCATCGCACAAAAACCACTTAAAAAAGCCCCATACCCTTAGCCGCCTCTTAAGACACCCGTGATTAGAAAGGGGTAGTTCTAAATTAAAGTAAATTCTAAGCCGGCACTACAGGGCAATCCAAGGCGACACTACACGGCTTCGGTATGCTAAGAACACATAAAAAATGGACATACATACATATACTCACGGCGATAAACCCCTAGAAGGGATAGCCAGACCTAAGGAATTAGAAATTCTTCAGCCACTTTTGGAAAGTTGAGTGGGGAAAAGATGGCAAAATGAAGGTTGTTGGTGTTGGGTCTCCAACCGCATCGCATAAAAATCTCTTATTAGCTAGAATACCGTTAGTCGCCTCTTACGTTCACCCACCGGAAGAAATGGGGTAGTGCTATTCTAAGCTGACACTACACAGCAATAATGGACAATCCAACAAATAGCTGGCTGCGACGATTGTAGGGGTTTCATGTCCTACAAGGTTGACTGACGACCAGTCATTGAAGATATCTTTGGGGAGGTCTATGTCCAGCAGTGGACGTCCATTGTCAGATGATACAGTATCTTAGTGTGTCATATATTTGTGCTATATTCCATCATAGTCAGAGCTTGAAACTCCTCGACCGCATCTGGAAGTTGAATTTTTCATACATATACTCACAGCTAAAAATTCCTAGAAGGGGTAGCCAGAAATTCAGAATAAGAAATTCTTCAGCAGCTTTTGGAAGTTCAGCAGGGAAAAAGTCCGGCAACCCTTTTTGGGATTTATGGCCATAAGTATGTGTATGTATTGTATCATACTGACCCAATCCTTCACTTGAGGCTCTTATAAGGCGACTAAGTTTTTAAAGAGTTTTTGGGCGATGTGGCTGGAGACCACTGTCCTCCATTATACTATATAATGGAGGTCAGTGCTGGAGACCCATTAGCAACCGCAAAATTCTAATTCTGAAGCTCTGGCTACTTTTGGTGAATATGAAGTTATATGTATCATAGTTATATGGCAGGGTATCATATAATAATGTACAAAAAACTTCAGAAAAAAGCCTTAAATACTGAAAGGATTTCCAACTAAAACAATGAAGTCATCAATTTAAATACTATATTCGTAATAAATTCTTCGAATACCAAATGGTATTTTATTATATTATTCTTCACAAACAATTTATTTGATTATACAAATTGTGACATTTTGGATATAAAAAATAGGGATGCAACGATACCGATACGATAATCGTATATCGGCGATTATCGTAAACCTTTACGATCATTCGTTATCGTAGATATTACGATACGATATTTTTACGATACAATTATTTCCAAATTTTTGAACAAGCTACAAAGTCAAGTACTGAATCATTCATGTCCAAACAGAGACATGACTTTAAGTATTAGGGGGTTAGCACAAGATTAAGTATTGAAACGGAGGCACGGTTAGGTAACTTGGAGTCCGAAAAAAACTGTATTTGGCTACAGCTCTGGACCCATGATCCAATTGATGCACAGTAATTTGAGAAACTGACTTAAGGGAAACCACTTAAAAATGTTTTGTTTTCTGAATAAGAATTTGCCAGTAATAAGTTACGACTACAAGTTAAATTAATTAATAGTCAGTAAATGTAACAAATTAAACAGAAGTAACAATTTAAATAATAAGAAAATAATGAAAATTGTTAAAATTAATAAGTATATATATTAAATAACTTTTTTTAATACTTTTACTTAGTCGTATAATAATAAAATACAACAAAGCTTCCAATAAATTTATGAAAATGATATTTAAAAAATATCGTAATGCATTCGTATCGTAATTCGTTATCGTATTTGGCCATTGCGATGTATTCATCATTCGTATTGGTATCGTAATAGACGTATCGTTGCATCCCTAATTAAAAACTTACTGTTCCTCAACAATTTACACCAAATACACATGTAATAAATCAATAAAATAAACGGGAACAACCTATTTACAATGTTTATGAAGATTTATTTGTACAAAACTATTCATAACTAGTACCAAATTATTAGAGTATGTACATTTTCTTTAGTTTAAGTTGTCTCAAAACTGAGTTGTTAGTTTTATACCAAAGTATTTAAAATAGTTGCTCAATGCAGGCAAAAATATACTGGCTCAGCCAAGTAACACAAATATACAAAAAAAAATATAATTTTGTTACCAGTCATAGCATAACAAGAAGAGACTTATATGCTTATTAAGCATTCAACAGCAGATTAATTAAAAATAATAATGTGCAAAGAATTTTTTTTTATACTAATTCAAAGAATTTTGATATAATTTATAACAAGGAAAATCGAAATAATTTTGCAAATATATCTAATCTAATAAATAAAATATCCGCTTATATTGCAATCTTTCTATCAATGTTTGGGAAAATATCTAATAAACTAAAACAATGATTTTGTGATGCTTAGATCTAAGTGAATTAATAAGAAATTATATAAGTTATCACATGATCTATGTTTTTTCTATAGTTAGCCTATAGTTTTAGGTAACTTGTCCTAGATATACAGCAGGGTATGTATGGCCATGCTCTTTTGATTTCTCACATATCGGCATCATGTGTCTGGCAAAGCCATATATTTCACCGCCTGGTTGCTGGCTTCAGTTTCTTTTTATAAACGCTATCCGTTGTTGAGTCATTGAAGCTGTGAGATAAACTAATATATTAAATTTATCTTTAGACATTAAACTTTCAATTTGGCCGTCGAAAATTTAATGGAACTGAGTTTTTGCCACATTGATGTCTATTAAATAGACATCAATTTATGTAATTAGTTTACCTGTGATGAATGTTAGACATCAATATTTTGAACAATAGTTAATAATGTATATGTAAATAATACTTGTGATTCAAAATGCAAGTTAAATTTGAATTTTAGTGGAATGTCTAGTACTTAGCTAACTAGTATAGGTATATTTTTTTTATAAAAATAAAGTAAAAATAAACAATAACCGCGTCTCTTTCGCACACATTACACAGTTCACTATTATAGGTATTTTCAGTTTAAAAATAAAGTTCAAATAAAAATACAACCACGATACGTTCCCACACATTTTTTATCAAATATTTCATACACTTTAATTATTATAAAAGCTAAATATCTAGCGTGATGAACAATATCTATATCAATAAAACAAAAATACATATATAAAATACTAAAGATATTTCTTATAAACTCTTTCATGCCGCATACTGACAAAACTTAAATACTGTAAATTTTACTAGTGTTGTGTCCACGAAGAAAAAATATAAGAACTGCATTATAACAAAAATTGCACCTTAATGCCAAAGCAAACATATTGTGTTAATCGCCAATCAATTAAGTTTTAAACCAAATGTTGAACATTTTGTAATATTTTTTCAAAGGGCTAAAAAGATCGTTATAGACATCTGATTATAGACTTAGCTTACATATTTTATAGTTTATTTGTTACTAATGCACTTTTAGGGCCGGCGCTCACTGCCGGCATGGCATGGCAAAGGATTTCGGTACAGATATAGCATTTTTAATCTTATTACCATGCGTATAGAATTCATTTTGACACAACGATGCCGAGGGAGGCCGCGGTAGGACAGAACGTCGGCATCGTTGTGTCAAAATAAAGTAAAATGAATTCTATACTAATGGTAATAAGATTAAAAATACTATATCTGTACCGAAATCCTTTGCCATGCCATGCCGGCAGTCAGCGCCGGCCCTTATACAATACGAATCCAGTACTTCTGAATTAGCTGAGACAACATAGGTGGCGCTACGCGAATGTTGAAAAAAGGGCCAAAACATTCGTAACAATCAAAACAGTCAAGATTATTTGATAACACGTATATCTGCCAAATACACATTACAGACATTGGTGAATTGTATTGAAAACACTCATTTAACATGGTTATACACTCTTACCGCTTTTACCACTGAGTATTTTTTGGTTTTTCCACTTGGACTAAGTAGTGGAAAGATATTTTACTTTTTAGGCATCTCAAAGATAGACATTATGTCCCAGAAAAGTTCTTTTTAATGTGAGTGTACTCTTCTTTTCTTAATTATCACATATTCATTAATATGGTTCACTAAAACAAAATTCTAAATATTGCTGATTGGAAATTCACATTAGAATTCATATTATATATAATGGATAAATTATGATGAAAAAATAAACCACGGAATCAATAGTAAAATAAGATTGTCATATTCATATTAATTTCCATCATCTTTTAGTAAATAATTATTTATGTACCCCTTAATTATTTCCAGCTACAGTTACATATAAATGCAGACAAGATAGACTTTGAGATAGTTTTATATATTAAAAAGAATTTTTTTTTGGAGTTCATAATTATTAAATAACAGCTATAACAAAATAGCATAAATGCTTTTTTGTAATAAGTAACGAAGGGGTATTTGGCTAATATGCAGAAACGATGGTTAGAAAGTAGATTACAATAATAGCCTTCAGTTGTATAATACATAAAAATCACCACCTATTATATGATTTGAAGTTTGGATATTTCGGTAAGTAGACACGTTATATGCCCTAGCCATCGCAACATATATCCTATCTTACATACCAGCAGGGCAAGCACGAGCGGTGTTTAAACTAGTTATCGCGTGGGATAAAGCAGCCATCTCTTACGCACTTACTTAGTATCGTATACTGCCATCTCATTCTAACCGTTATCGTGGCGATAAAAAAGCGCTCGTGCTTGCCCTTCAGAAAACAAAATTAAATGCAACCTATTACATTACAGCAGCATTCACGCGAATGACATGCTAGAATCGAGTTAATACAGTGTTGATTTCTGCCTTAACGCTATTGACAGTTTACCGTCACAGCTTGGTTATAATATGTTACCTTGATTCCGACAAACACGCATTTACTTTTTTTTTTCATAGTTAAACGACACCTAAAATACATTCTAACATTTGCCTCTTTACTAAAATCCATTGACATTCTCAGCACCCGACCTCATTCTTACAATTATACCTAAGTAATTTTACTAGCTGAAGCTGATCACAGCGGCGAATAATCTAATTGCACAGTCAAATGTTTAACTCCTACATCCCGGAATATCCGGGCCGTTTGTTGCGTCACATACCGTGGATCGACGTCTTTCGACACTTCAATCTTGAGTGCACCAACATGCACATCACTGCACAATGTCCAAAAGTGTGGTTCCTGTACCGCATGAACCCCGGCTAAGCCTACGACACGAGTGAACAAAGTAGGTAGAAGTCTTTCGATGGAACTCGGTGTTCTTTGCAAGAGAACGCCTGCAGAGTCTCTGATTAATGGAATTACACTTCCTGCTATAAGCAACGCTATAGCCATGGAGCAGATAGGATCAGCTCTCATCCAACCAAACATCCTCATAAGTATAGCTGATATAATAACTCCCACTGATCCGAGAGTGTCAGCTAGAACGTGTAAGAAGACGCCTCGCATGATTGCGGAATCGGCGCCGGTTGGGGCATCCATTTCAAGTTCGAGGGAATTGTGGGCATGGTTGTGATTGTGGGAATGGCCATGGCTGTGACTGTGGCCGTGGCCGCCGTGGCCATGTCCGTGACCGTGGTGGAACGCGTAGATACCGACCATGTTGACGAGGAATCCCAGAATGGAGACGAGGAGAAGACGTTCGTGTTTCACCTGGAAAAATATAGAAATAAGTTAAGTTGTTATAAAAATAATATCGTTTAGCTATCCCGCAACATTTGTCATTTTATTCAGACTGTTCACTTTTTGCTCTAATGTTTTCACTTGATATAGGACACGTCTATCGATCGCTATAGATAGAAAATACACAAACTTAAATCTAGTATCATCATTTCGAGATTAAAACTCTCTACTGTCGGGGCCAAGGTACTGATTCTCACCATGCACTATAAAATAAAAAAGTAAGTGTCGTAAAAGTATCACGTTTTAGCCATTAATTAATATAATCTTGTAAATAGTTGACATGAAAATTCGTACCATGATAATTAAAAGTAAACCTTAAATACTAATAGTATGCTTTAAAGAGGTTGCTGAATAAAAAGTTGCTATTAATATAGCCATTTTCTTTTTGCTCTCTTCCCCTCGGTATGGAAGACAGATACATTTCCGAATTTGCATCGGTCCCTAAATCTATTAAGACTCATCCTTAGGCCATAATCAACCACGCTAGAACGGGTTGCTAGACATTAACAACTACACACATACATGCATACATATACTCACGGCTATAATTCCCTAAACGGGGTAGCCAGAGCTTTGGAATGAGAAATTCCTCAGCCACTTTTGCAAGTTGAGTGGGGAAAAGATGATAATAATAAATGTTTTTGGTGACGGGACTCTAACCACATCGCCCAAAAATTACTTGAAAAGCCCCTATACCCTTAGTCGCCTCTTACGATCACCCACGGGTAGAAATGGGGTAGTGTTATTCTAAGCCGACACTACACAGCAATAGTCATGTATTTATAACTACACACATATATATACATAAGGCAATAAATCCCAAAAAAGGGTAGCCAGAAGGATAGACATTCCCCATGCAATTTTTGGAAGTAGCCTGTGGAAAACATAGTAAAAGTACCGATTAAATAAATGATTGATGTTAGATCTCAAACCACATAGCCTAACCACCACATACAACCTTAATACTCACATAAGCATCTTACAACACCCGTGGAAAGAAACGGGTTACCGATATTCTAAGCCAATACACGAAGCGATTTTAAAAGAGTCAAAAAAAAAAGTCAAAAAGTATATATTTCAAAATAAAAGAAATACTAACATTTTTTGAACGTCAAAGTTTTAAATTAATCGTTAATTCATTGCTTCAGAAGGTGTTCGTAAAGAGAAGAAGCAACAAAGAAACTCTTTACATTCACATTTTTTCATATTTTTTTTTTCGCATATATATAACAAGTCTGAATATAAACGTTCGAAATATTGTTAACATGTCAGGTATTCTTTTATGAGATAAGTATCAAAATCTGTAAGTGAAGCCATATTTCATTAATATATTAATTCGTATTCATTCCACGGCCGACTTACCGTTGCCAATTCGTCACAATAACTTTTTGTACCGTGACATTGTGGCAGCTACGTAACCAATGAAAAAACCACTATCAGTTTTCATAAACTTTTACGAAAACTGTATTTTTAGCTATGCTATGAATCTATCTATGTATTCCGGAGATAAAAAATCCGTATAGAATAAGAATGGCACTGGCCAATGCATTGCTAAATGCAAAGTATGAAGAGATCATATTATATTTATTTTTCGAAATGATAGTCTACTTCTTAAGGTCTACTCTTCACATTGAGAAAGGCATGCGTATCTCTTCTAACCCATATTAAAATTTATTTCTATCTTGCTCGCACGAAACGAATAATGGTATTTTGTCAATTTTGATGAGTGAGTAAATATGGTGATATTTGACGAATCCAACGATACCTCCGTTCCGTAGTTGTCGTTGGTTTCATCGACTCGAAAGCGCCAATATTAATATTGTACTATACATTTCAAAATGTCAAAATCCGAATATTCGTTTCGTGCGAGCAAGACAGAAATAAATTTTAATATAGGTTAGAAGAGATACGTATGGTAATAATCGTTCTCGATGTGAAGTGTAGACCTTCCTGCCATGTGGCTTGCGCGATTCACCTTGACGTTTTGTGTGCCAGGCTTCTGAGTGCTGCCCTGGCGGGACAAAGGTGTCTCTACTTAAGCTATATCGGATAAAGTGTGGGGAGGGTCATTTTATGTGATTGTGAGGAAGTGTTGTTGGGACTTTAACCGTCTCCACTTATAACCGGGTTCATGTATTTCTAATTCTGCAGAGAGTATGAGTAAGTAAGATAAATTCATTAAGTTAAGGTATGTCTGTAAGAGTTAATAATTTATTTCTTAAATTTCAATCTAAGTTTGTCCTATACTGAGTTACGCAGGTAATATGTAATGTAAAATGCTTAAATAAAAAAACAAAACTATTTTTATAGACTCGTTTACCTTAAACTGAAGTCAAGTAAGTAAAAATACATCAGCATTAAGTTTTCAGTATTCTCAATGCATTAACTCTATGGTTATGATATTTCGATTGAAATTCACATTTCAAACAGCGGGACGAATTTATATTCGTGGGAATACATACATACATAGACTCACGGCTATAAATCCCTTAAAGGGGTAGCCAGATTTTTAGAATAAGAAATTCTTCAGACACTTTTGGAATTAGTGTGGGGAAAAGATTGTAAAATAAAAGGTTTTTGGTGACGGGTCTCCAACCACATCACCCAAAAATCACTATAAAAGCCCCATTACCCTTAGCCGCCTCTTACGACCACCCATGGGAAGAAATGGGGTAGTGCTAAGCCTTCTACAAGATTCTATAAGTATAAACTTTATGGTTATGACCTTTTATGATATTTCGACTGCATCTCGCATCGCATTGCACCTGCTGAATGAATATATACTCGTGGGAATATACACGTATTAAGGTTTCCCGGCACTTTGTGATTAGTGGGCAATAAGGTTTTGCAACTTATTATCTACGATCGCTCGAAATAGAATGAATGGTAATAAGTTTGTAAAGTCTTCAAAGACACACAATTAATTTATATATTCGTCCACTTTCCGATGAGGACGATATTGATGATAAGTCATAGCTAGTGAATGCAATAGAGGTAACCCTCACAAATAAACTTAATGTTATAGATAATGTAAAACAGTGAGAAGAAGTAATAAAAAAAATAATAATAAAAAAAGATTTATTTGCCAAGTAACAGATTACACCATTTGTACTTAAACTAACGAACATTGTTTTACAAATTGTAATTTATAATGCAGCTATTCTTTAGCTTTTTATGACATATTAAGAGGTCGAGTAGAAAAACAAAAGAATATTTTTTCCTTGTGGCTTGTAGTACAAAACAAAACAATAAAACTCTAGTACCTAAACTAGGCCGGGCCTGTATCTTAGGTACTAGTTTTTTCCCATATATTTCATTAATTATTACATTTCAATTTAGATAACATATATATTTTAAGGAGGTAGGTAAGGTAGGAGCAGAGCGTTATTTTAAAGTTGGGTAGTTATGAATAATAATTTGGTTTTCTACAATAGTATTGTGATCCAATGAAATAGCGCGCGAGAGCGTGCGCGTCATAAAAATATGACGTGATAGTTAGACTACTTTGAGTATGATGTGTTACAATTTTGTTTTTTGTCCTATTTTTATATTTTAAAACAAAATGATAATTTTATGCAAACTAAATGTTAACAAAAATATACATTTTATGATTAAAAATTGTTTTTATCAAAATGAGTAAAACGTACACAAGCGGTTACATTATGGCGTTACTTTATGATTCTAAGATTAATCGGAAACATTTACATACGCATACAAATGCAAACAAACACACATACTTACACACACACACACACACACACACACACACACATACATATACTTACAATACACACAGCCACACCACATAAACGCACACCAACACATACACACACACACACACACACATACAAACACACACACACACACACACACACATACATTTAATTATTTAGATGACTTAAACAAGCTTTCTATTTCTTCATATTTTTTTGTTTTTAGCCATGAGATTATTACTTTTTTACATTCAAAATAGTTCATAGGATAAATGTTCAGTATAGCATTTAATTTATTATAAATAAAAGGTCCAATATAACAATGAAATTTTGTGATAAAATTAGATTTATGATCGACAGTGGGACAAACCCTATTCCTGTGTCTAATGCTAGTATCACGTGTTTTGTCGTAGTCTATTTTTTTATGTTGCAGCATGATAGTTTCTTTAATAAATAGCTGTCTAACTGTAAGGACATCACATTCGTTGTAGAGATCTGCAGTTGGGTAGCGGAACGGTTTAAACCTCATTACCTTTAAAAGAGCTCTTTGAGCTCTCTCCAAGGTTAAAATATGGGTTTTACGTGCTCCACCCCAGGAAGTTATACAATAACCCAGAATCGATTGTGCTAGAGCAACATAAACGTTCTTTAATAAGGGATAGTCCGCAACGTGTCTTAGCTTCTTAAAAATTGATATAAGTCTTCTAACTCTATCACTTAACATTTTTATATAAGGGCACCATGATAGTTTTTCATCCAAAATAATGCCCAAATATTTTATTGTACTAGCTCTTTCTAAAGAGCACATATTGGGTTGCATCAAATAATAACTATCTTGTCTACAAATATTAATGTTAAAATTTTTATGAGGGAGCGAGCGATTGCTGTTGACGAACACCATAAATTTTGTTTTTGATGTATTAAGAGTTAAAAAAATTTTCGAAAGCCAATCAGCTGTTTTTTGAAGCCCAAGTTCAGTAAATATTTTAGCTTCGTCCCATGTTTTACCAAAGAATATCAGAGCAGTATTGTCAGCAAATGTAATTAATTTACCATTAACTATTTCTAGATTGCATAGGTCATTAAGATATATTAGAAACAATGTAGGCCCAAGTACACTGCCTTGTGGTACACCGTATTCGCTGCAGCATAATTCTTCACTTAGAAGACCATCTATTGTTACTTTTTGCTTCCTATTAGTAAGATAATCTTTAAACATTTCTAATGGTAATCCTCTAATACCTATTGCCTCCATCTTTTTTAGCAATATTTTGACAGAAACTGTGTCGAATGCTTTGGCCAAATCCAGGAATACCCCTATACATTTCATCTTATTATCGACGTGTTTAGCAACAAAGTCTGTTAAATTAGATACAGCTTGAGCGGTTGATTTGCCAGTTCTAAACCCAAACTGATTTTTTGAAAGCACGTTTTCTTTTTCTAGGTAGCATGTTAGCCTGTTGTTCATAATCTTTTCGAATACTTTAGATAGAGCTGGTAAAACTGAAATTGGCCGGTAATTCGAAATACAGTTTCTGTCACCAACTTTGTGAATTGGATGAATGAGTGAAACTTTTAGTGGGTTTGGAAATTTTCCTGTTGATATAGATAAATTTATTATGTAGGTTAGAATAGGGACTAATATTTTTCTGCTCAATTTTAACAGTTTTGTAGAAATGTCGTCATATCCAATAGCACTGTCTGATTTTAAATTCATCAGAACAGATTCAACTTCGTCGTCAGTTGTTTCCAACATTATCATAGATTTTACTGGGTGGTGTTTTATGATTTGATTAGGAGTAATAATATTATTTGAAGCGTTTTGTGTTTGTATTTTGTTTGCTAAATCTTTTCCGATACCTTGAAAATAATGATTAACCTTGTTTAGTGATGAATGTGGGGTAATGTCATTTTTAAGAAGTTGTGCTGATGACTTTTTGTTTTTATGTCGATTAGTAATGTTATCTATTATTTTCCATTTTAACTTTGGATTTTTTGAATGTGTGGTTAATTGATTTCTATCATAATTGCGCTTTAGACGTTTCAATAAATCATTACAAAAGTTTTTATATCTATTGTATACAATTTTTTTAATATCATCGTTTGGATTTTCTTTTAATTTGAGGTGCATGCGATCACGATTATTAATGCATCGCATTAGACCTGGTGTTATCCATGGTTTAATACAACGCATTCTTCTGGGTATAAGCACTTTAATTGAATTTTTGACAATTGAAGTGTTGTAAATATCTATGAGTGCCTGAACACACCAGTTTGGATCATCTGAGTTTGTTATTTCATGGTAGTCATGGCTTAGCAATTCGTTGAGTATTGAATCATAACAGACTTTTACAGATGATTTTTGTTTCTGTTTAGGCGAAACTATTTTTAGACTTAAGGATAATATAACTGCTGAGATCTGTTAAAGGTACTTCCATTACAGCGGTTACAGTGGGAAATTTAGCTTTAACCATTGCATGATCAAGGCAATTATTTTTCCTGGTTGGTAGTAAATGACTTGGTAGTAGACCATGGACCGCTAATAAATTCAAGTAGTTTGGTGAGTTAGAGTCGGAGTTGTCAATTTTTATGTCTATGTTAAGATCACCCATCAAAATAACATTTGCATAGTTTTTATATTTTGTTAGTATACTATCCAGAGAACTTAAAAAATTATCTATATTTTTTATAAACGGTGACCGGTAAATACAAATTAGTACTGTATCGTTTTCAATGTTTATAATGCTACAAGTACCATCTACAAGGGGAGTTTCATGTACTGTGCAATTAAGATCAGTTTTAGTGTAGATGACTATACCATCATTTTGGTTACGATTTATTTTAGTATAGTGTAAATCATAGTCTAGCAAAGAAGGAAAATTCTTAGATTTAGAGTTCCAAGACTCTGTCAAAACTAAAATTTCACATGAAATATTAATTCTAGACAGGAATACTTCAAATTCTTCAAAATTTTTACTTATGCTTCTTATATTTTGAGTTAATATATTTAGTCGATTGTTGTTTGGAATTTGTGTTTGTAGTAGAGCTTTACATGATTCTGGCAAACATAAAGAAGATGTCCCGGGTTGAACTTGATCTATGGCGTTTACTAAATCAATGTTACCTATTGGATTGAATGTAAATATAAAATACAAATGACTTAGGAAAATATGTGCTATTACTGAAAATTTCGTCCGATCGTGTAATTTTGATCTTATTGATATTATTTTTATTTAGATATAAAATTGAGTTTGAATAGAAAGCAGGTTTTAAAAGACAATAAAACATAAAAGATACAAATAATAATCTAAAACAAATAAACATTAAGAGTCATTTAGTAAAACTCTGAGATTGCAGTTGTGATTCGTTTTGTACTTCGATGTAAGGAGAATCATTTGTTTTTCGAAGATAGATTTTACCGTTATTGGTCCAGCAGAATTTAAAATCTTGTGTCTTCGCAAAATCTCGAGCTAAATAAAACAGTCTTCTTCCTCTGGAAGTGAGGGCTTCAGAAATATAAATAGGTACTTGTGAGTCTTTAGACCCAAGGACGGAGGAGTTAAGACGCTTATCTGGATTTTTCTTGTTATAGGCTTTTGCTGCTTTTATAAATTCATTTTTAACTATTACGGAATTAAAGTCCACGATAATTGTACCTTTGCCGGATTTACCGCTTAGTCTAAAAACATCACGAATCTGTGGTTTCTCTACGGAAAGTTGAAGGGCTTGACCAGTTTTTGTGACGATTTCACAAAGATTATACTTTGTTTCTTGTTTTCCCTGTGTGGGCACATTTCTTATTTCGATGCTCGATGATTTGTGATGTCTCTGGGCTTCTTCAAGTTTTGCTTCCAATGAAGCTATCTGTAATTTATGGGTCTTTTGTTGCTCTTCAAGACGTTCTACTTTTTTCTTCATATCTTCGTATAAATTATTGATCATAATCATGGACTTTTCAATTTCATTATTAGAGCGCTTTATATCTCTATTTTGTTCTTTGATTTCCGAAATATCCAATGCTAATTTGTTAAGAAGGCTATTTTGGGCACTCTGCCATTCATCAAACATCAGTTTCAAGTCATCTCTAAGGATTGGTAGGTTTTCATTACTTGATTCACGTTGTCTTTTATTTCGTTGAGATACAAAAGATGTTGATGAAAAATTAGTGGCTATTTTAGAAACGTCAGAATCTGATGAGGTATGTTGTAATCCCCCACCTGGTGGTGTTCGCTCTACTCTAGACATTATTTTTAAACTAATAATATATTTCAGAAAGTGCGAAGTTCAAAGTTGATGTTGTTATAGTTACCAATGTTGTCCCGTGACCAGTTTAGTAGATCTCACTTCATGTGCTGATTGGTTGAAAAAGGAGATCGACCGTTTTTGGACGTGAAACTGTATTCTTGGCCGAACACTGGAAACTGTATTTGACTCTTTTACTCTTTCGCGGGCGTATATATTCTTCTCCGAAATATAATTCACAACATTCAAGGATTATTAAAAACAACTATGCGCAAAGACACGTCTGCTCGCTATGACGATCGGGCAGGAAAAAAAAGCGAGAAGTGAGATTAGCGAACGCTGATATTGTAATAATATAGTTAAGGTGGTTCGGGCACAAAAAGAGGAAGTTAGACAGTAAAGTCTTTAAATATATATATGGACCCAATATAGATGGATAGGTAGAGTTCGACCACGGAGGACACAATTAGACCACGGAGGACACAATATAACATGTGCATAAAATGCAGGCGTGAGTGTGTATTAAATTGAGGCAAGAGAGACAGTCCATGTAGTGCCGGCTTAGAATGTTGCTACCCCAGAGGTGTCGTAAGAGGCGACTAAGGGTATTGGGCTTTTTATTGGATTTTTGGGTGATGCGGTTGGAGACCCATCACCAAAAACCTTTATTTTTACCATCTTTTCCCCACTCAACTTCCAAAAGTGGCTGAGGAATTTATAATTCCTTAGCTCTGGCTACCCCTTCTAGGGAAATATAGCAGTATAGTGTAGTGAGTATACGTATGTATGTATGTAGACAGTCCAAAATCGTACAAAAAATAGATCGATCTCTGCCTTCCCCAAAGAGGAACTTGTAGCTTGAATATATATATGAATATAACAGTAATCTCGAGTAGACTAACTGATAGGGGTGCGAGCCACTCAGTGGGGACATCATAAGGGCTGTGTGAATGCAGCGCTTTTTATGCATACATCTGTATAGATATTCAAATACCAACACCTGTGAACGCAGAACAGCAGATATATGACGCAAGCCTACTACGAAACTTATACATCTAAATTGTTTTATCCTAACACGTTCAGCTACACACGTGAGTTTTTGTAGAAGCTCGCGCAATCCTTGATAAGATAACGTTTATTATACTATTGAGTCAAGTTCGGTCAGTTATAAACATAGAAGAAATATGTGTATATTGAATTATTCATGTTAAGTAAGATAGATTTATCACGTGGACAGTTTCGTCTAAAATCTGAAGGTTGTTTCGATACTATGATTATACATACATACATACATATACTCACGGCTATAAATCCCTAAAAGGGGTAGCCAGAGCTTTTGGAAAGTTGAGTGGGGTAAATATGGTGAAATAAAGGTTGTTGGTGATGGGTCTCCAACCGCATCGCCCAAAAATCCCTTAATAGCCCCAATACCGTTAGTCGCCTCTTACGTACCCACCGGAAGAAATGGGGTAGTGCTATTCTAAGCCGACACTACACAGCATATATATGATATATATACTACGTTTGCCGCAAAGAGTCGGCATAGAATAATACAATAAATCTATTCTCGTGAGTGTCACACGAGGGTTTTAAGTGATAGATGAGCGATGTGAACTTATGGTGTGAGTGTTTGTGTTTATGAGCGATGTGGAAGGCAACCACCAAACAATCATCAAGCAAATTCACTCAGTCCACATGTAAAATGGTTTTTATACTTTATTTTTGAAACTGTATCCACTTATACTTCATTTATAATTGTGGAGGAGAATAATTTTTAATTTGCAGAATCTAATTAAACTCACAAAAAACAGAAATTCGTCAGACAGTTTTGGAAAATGGGTAGTGCAAAAAATGGCAAAAGAAAGGGAGATTTTTCATTCGTGTAACATATGCATACTTCATGTACCTGCTGTTGCTTAGAATAGCATTATCCCATTTCTTCCCGTGGGTGAACACCAATATCACAATATGAACATAAATAACTAATAACGTCACTAACTCGGGCGTTAATCAAGGAAGCAACTTAGGCCCATTGGAGTTCCTAATCATGATAAATGATCTGCCGTCAGTCCTCCAACATGCAAGTTGCCTAATGTTTGCAGATGATGTAAAATTATTTCTCCCAATTTCATCACCTGCAGATTGCGAATTGCTTTAAAGGGACATAGAAATGTCGTAAATTGGAACAAAGCAAATAATTTAGAGCTAAATTTAAAAAGAATGTGAGGTTATTACATTTAGCCGACAGCGTGCACCTCACATTTATAATTATAAAATCAACGGCGTGGAGTAGCGTCGGGTGCAGGAGGTTCGCGATTTAGGGGTTTATTTCACATCAAACCTTTCTTTTCGTAATCACATTGTTGACATTTACAAGAAAGCGTTTAAAATGCTTAGTTTTATAATACGCACATCTCCTGAGTTTACAAACTTTGAAGCGATGAAGGCACTTTACAATGATTTAGTTAGGAGCAAACTCGAATTCAATTCAGTCATATGGGCTACACATGAAACGAAATACTGTCTCATGTTTAAAATGCTTAGTTTTATAATACGCACATCTCCTGAGTTTACAAACTTTGAAGCGATGAAGGCACTTTACAATGCTTTAGTTAGGAGCAAACTCGAATTCAATTCAGTCATATGGGCTACACATGAAACGAAATACTGTCTCATGTTGGAGAAAATCCAAAATAAATTTACACGCTTGTATGGAGTCTACCCTTACTATCCTTTGATGTACCCTACATTGTTCGTGTCGGGTATGGTGGGGTACACCAAATTAGGTGTGAGGAGGGATCTCAACCTAATTGTTTATTTATTTAAAGTATTGAGACGTTCTACACAGAACACCATTATAATGAGGCAACTTCGACTGAAAGTACCAAGTGGTGCGCTTGGGCGGCGGCTGGGTCGTCTCCTAGCAATTCCCGCATCGCGTACTAACTTACTGAGTAAGAGCTCTCTTACGCGCGTAATAGTTGCAGTTAACCATATTGCCGAACAAATAGACATATTTTCCTGTTCCCTGGCTCACTTCACAAGCGTAGCTGTATATCTTCTGTGTTATGGGATGTAAGATTAATTTGTGTGGAATATTTTTTTAACCTATTTTTTGTTCGTATTGTCGTTCGTGTTCGTGTGTTATAAATCAGTTCAGAAAATAAGTGTTTTTTGGGAAATTTGCAATTTCTTATTCACTCTGGCTACCCTTTCTAGGGATTGGTAGTTGTGAGTCTATAAATACATATTTATGAGGTTTATCTTAGGACCGTCAATGTAGAAAGTTAATAAGAAACAGCAAATCATAAACCATAAATATTATGGTTATGGGTTATGGTTTGCCAGAATCATACAAAATGGCGATTGATAGTCCCTGCCTACCCCAATAAGAACTAATGGGGTATGTATGTATAAATAATACAAACTGTAAATTCATAGCGACATGATAGTCCAGTGGGTAGAACACCCGCCTGAAAAACAGAAGGGTGTGAGTTCCAATCCTGGGACGGGCCTACACCAATTTGTCTTTTCTAAAGTCATATGTGTGGTTAATTTATCATGGTTGCTAACGGTGAGGGAAAACATCGTGAGGAAACCCACATGGCTGAGTTGTACTTAGTCATGTGACAGTGTATTCGTACAAAACGGCGATAGGCCTGCCCCCTATCACGTGAGTACACTGTCTAAGCAAAACGTGGGTACCTTCTCTGGAAACTAGATGGCGCTTGCCATGTGAGTTCAGGAGTATTGGTACCTCTGCCAACCCCTTCGGGGATAAACGGCGTGAACGTTTATGTTATGTAAATTCATGAGGTATGCTCTGAAAATGTATACAGTTTTTTATATCTCAAGGAAGTGTTTAACAACCTAAGGGTCAGAATCCTTATCAAATGCATGAACGACAAAATTCTTGCATACCTATTATAAAAATATACATCTTATAAACAAATTGACAATTAAACTTACCTCAGGAGGCTCAATGGCTCTCTCTACTGCCTCACTCATAATGAAGAAAGCAATGAACAGTAAAAACAATCCATTGACAAAACCAGCCAACACTTCCGCTCTGGCATAGCCATACGAATACCTCTCATTTGCTTTCCATTTTGATATTAATGATGCAGCCAGGCCCGCTACCAGGCCCGTGCAGTCAAAGAACATGTGGAATGCATCAGAGATAAGACCTGGAACAAAATTAATTGTATTAATATATTGCTTTTGTTTATTGCATTGCTAGAGTAGCACACAAAATAGGTACATAGAAGCAGGAGCAGATTCAGACAATATAGGTTGTGGGCATACCTACCTAAATTTCTAATTCCAAGTCAGCCTACTTATTGTAGCCCCAATAGACCACAAAAGTATAAGGCTGCAAGTTAATTAGGGTTGTGGGCATGCCCGCCTTGCCCACATGGCTGGATCGACGCATGCATAGAAGATGACTTATGGAAAAAGCCTATCCAACTGTACAATACATATATTTAATTTTGTTAATATATCTTTAGCCTAAGTATGAATAACAAAGCATACTTAACATAAAAAATGTATATTTAGTATTACACAGAAAATTTAAGTGTACCAAAGCTTTTTAATTAGATCAAATAGAATAGACATCTTGAAAGAGCAACATTCTGCTAAACAATCCATTGACTAAACTTTACTATAATTAAAACTATAAAATGGAATAAGAAATGTTATTTAACTGATCAGCTGTGTATTGTCAGCTAAGAGTGGCATTAAGTGTTTCTTTCCATGGTAGTTGTAAGATCACTTAGGGTTTTCGGGGTAAGTGATAATTCAGCTTTAGGGCTGGAACTCTATCACCAAAAATTCTTAATTTTGCAATCTTTTTACCATTCATTTTTCACCAATCTGGCAGAAGTATTTCTATTTTGGAATCTCTTACTACTTATGTCTAATATATGATATGATGTATGAAATGTTAATGAATACCATGAAATTACTTACCTAAACTATTCGTCCACACTCCATAAAAAAGTTCAACAAACGCGAACGACAAGTTCAATATGAGGAAAAGGAAAAGATTCCTTGAATTCTTATCAGAATAGATGAGTCTCATCCAATTTGTAAACTTTTCTTTCAAGCCGCCCAAAAAGCCGCGAGAATGACGTGTATCCTTCTGTGATAACGGCAACATTTTGACCCAGATGCTACTATGATAGCTTACTTTTGGTCATTTCATACTAAACCATACAGAATATTATTATAAATCGGCATACCAGCACTGCATACGTGTAAGAGAATTATGGGACTTCTAACCTCAATATATTTTAAAATTCACTTCACGTATTTTTTCTGATTGTACTATTTTAAGTAAGCTTGGTGATTATGATTCACTTCACTTGTGCATTATATATATTTATCCTCACTATAATTATAATTTTTTCGGGAAAATAATTAAAGTTTTTTTATGACAACTATGACAATGACAACATCATCAAGGACTGACTGACGGACGGGACGGACGACTGACTGACGGCTGACGGACGGTGACGGGATGACCAGCGTGACGTTGACATGACATTGACAAACACATGTATGATGTATTGCATAATGGACCTGACCAACGTTTTTTACTTTCTATGTAAAATAATTCTACAAAAAATTAAGAAGAAAAACTGTGTTTTTACATTTTCATTGCTAAAAAAAACGGCTGAAATATTTAGGTTTAAAGTGCGCATTTTCGGCCGACTTATTTAATTGCGGTTGGCGTGGGAAAGTAGCGATGTGACGTCACAGCCCCGGCTATTAGAATTTGTTAGCTACTTTTGGAACTTGAGTGGGGAAAAGACTGAACAATGAAGGTTGTTGGTGATTGGCGATGAGTCTCCACCGCATCGTCTAATATTCTCCTAAAAAAAGCGCCTAATTTTCAAAGTCACCTTTTATTACCCTTACTAATAAATAAAGGAAAGAAAATATTTCTACACTAGCGGGGAAAAAACAAACGAAAAAAAAACTTCCTTTATTTATTAGTAATATGTATTATATGTTATATAGTAATATAAGCATAGATGTACTAATAAAAAACCGTAGATAAGTCATGCGCGCTCATAAGTGGCACTTAAAAAACAGGCTAAATGGCTCATCTGACTTCAGTCGCGCACTAGCTGCCGTCGCAATCGTTCACCTGTTTTGGCGTGTTTGTTTATCAAAATAATCGAGAATGCCGTCGTGTGTGATGAGATTTTGCACAAACTATAGTAGAAAAACTACTAAAATGATGAGATTACTTATCATTCGTAAGTATTATAAATTTACAACGTTTTAATTATAATTTATAATAAATCGTGTGTATAGGTCTTAATTATTCTTGGTCAAACGGTCGTCTTAGTGTCATATTTACGACGGTACAGAGAAAATATGTTTATCTCTTTTTGGCGCTTGCTTTAAGATATGCTATCTCGCCTACATTTCAAATGTATTTCTTGGTGTGTTGTTTGGATATATTACTAGTGGTGTGCGTTCATCTGCCGCAATCGGTGCCACTCGTAAGCGCCGGTTTCCGCGTAAATGACCTATCTAACGTTTTTTAATCTATGAATATAAGTATTAAATGTACAAGAGGTTTTCATGAACAAAAACATTCAATTTTTATTACCCTTGTGAAGAAACGAGGTAGTGCTATTCTGTGCCGATAGTACACAGATAACATAAAACAATCACCAACAACAATAATCCTCTATGCCATGTAGTATTTGTATTAATTCAACTCTCAAAACTCAAACTTTCACCCAGTTATCCCCGTAAGGGTCGGCAAAAGCTATTATTTATGTTACTTTATTGTAAACAAGCATATAAAAGGAATGAATAAAGAAACAATCGCACTATTCCCACGGACCGACTTCGCACAGTGGCAATGACCGGCCGGCTCACGGGTTATGACGTAAAATTAAAAAGCGCGCGTAATCTGAAGATAACTTCTCGAGGTCGCTGTATTATAAATGATATAAACTCAAGTCAAGTGCATTTGGTACAGATGTTTTGACCCATTTGTGTTCTCCATTCCACAACGTAATGAAACATACATACATACATATACTCACGTCTATAAATCCCTAGAAGGAGTAGCCAGAGCTAAGGAATAAGTAATTCCTCAGCCACTTTTGGAAGTTGCGTGGGGAAAAGATGGTAAAATAAAGGTCGTTGGTGATGGTTCTTCAACCGCATCGCCAAAATATCCCATAAAAGCCCCAATACAGTTAGTCGTGTCTTACATACACCCGCCGGAAGAAATGTGGTAGTGCTATTCTAAGCCGACACTACACAGCTAATGAAAATAGCATAAATAGCGTAATGAGAATAGCATGAAAATAGTGAAAAAAGGTTAAAAATCGAATTCTATCTCTTCACTTGTCATTCAAAAAAAAATTACACTATCATTGGCTGGATTCGCTGGATTCTATGAAAGTATTACCTCAATACAAAATATGAATACGCACTGTGACTGGCGTCATTAATAATATCCTGAACAAGGATGGCTAATAAAATAAAAAAAATAAAATAAAAATCATTTATTTCAGGCTAGTAGCCCATATTTAGCCATTACATACAACAACAAAAAATGAAAACTATAAAATACAAATAAATTAAAATTATAAAAACATGTCAATTAAAAGTTATGTCACAAAAAATAAAATCAAAATAATAAAAATCAATATAAAAGGAAATTCATCAAAAAAAGTAATAATCCATAAAATTCAAAATAAAATAAAATTAATTAAAATTTATAATAACTTTACAAACTATAGTACGAGGGGTGATGCGCTGGCATGTAACTGCATCCACCTCCTCATCATCGGCGTGTCCCAGCGCTCGGACAATGCTCTCAGGATTCCGTTAGTGCTAGCCTGCAGGCGCCTCAATAACGAGGCGCTCCGTTTCCTCACTATAGCGTAGAAGTCTTCAATGTGAACTTCCGCAAACATGGCGGAAGCGCTACAGTAACGCGGCAGTTTTAATAGAATCCTGAGCGCATCGTTGTACTGCACGCGTAGTGCGCTGTACGTCCGCTGCGTGAAGTTCGTCCACAGGCTACATGTGTAAAAGCTCTGACAGTAAGCTCTAAAGAGAGTCAGCTTGACTGGTATCGAGCAGCGAGCTAACCTACGGGCTAACATGTTACAGCGGACGGCCAGCGCCCTACGCTCCCTGTCTATGTCCTCACCGTCACTCATTTCGTCGGTAACCCAGTGGCCCAGATACTTGAACTTGTGTACTTTATTAAGAACACTGCCCCAAAGAGTGATTGGTACGGGAGAGTAGCATTTAGTACCAGCTTTAAAGATCATCCATTCACTCTTTCTGGCATTGTATCTGAGCCCATGGACCGCCGCGTACGACTCACAAATTTGCAGTAGTTTCCTCAGTGCAGCCACTGATGGACTCAGCAGCACCATGTCATCAGCATAGCTTATATTATTGATGCATACTCCATCTATGGAACACCCAATATTAGCGCTGCTGAGCTCAACAATGAGCTGGTTAACGTATAGGTTAAAGAGACGAGGCGAACTCAACCCCCCCTGCCTCACCCCGCACTCCAGCCCATACGCATCTGAGTATTCTCCTGCCCATCTCACACTGTTTTGTTGGAGGCCATACCAGTAGCGATACACTGCCGTAATCTCGTGGGGTAGGTCCATCTCAGATTTTAACTTCTGACACAGTTTGTCATAAGACACTAAATCAAATGCCTTGGATAAGTCCAGGTAGCATGCGTAGTCAGGCGTTTTTCTAGCTGTATAGTATTGGACAGTCTGCTTGAGACAGAGGATGGCACTTTCAGTTGAGAGTCCTGGCCTAAAGCCGAACTGTACATCATGAAGATGGAGGTGTTTATCCATCTGTTTGTCAAGCAAGCTGTCCAGCACCTTGGCTACAACTGTGGCTAGCGAAATGGGTCTATAATTTGAAAAATCTGAGGCATCACCAGTCTTATTCTTTACTAGTGGATCGGCCCAGCTTCGCACGGGTAGCGTAGTTTTAAAAATATCTGAGGTTTCTTCAATCAATCAATTGTGAAATTTAGTGCAATTTATAGCATTCCTGAATAGTGTAGCTTTGTGATTGTGAAAGCGCTTTAATGAACGGTTCAGTATCTCCGAAAATAAGACCATGCAAAAAAACAATCAGAGTTACAAACTTTGCATACATACAGGGAGTATATGTATACTCCCGGCTATCTTTTGCGCGCGCAACTATTACTAAAAAAATATCTTTATAGCATTCACGTGCGACGACAGGGCGCGATAGCTTATTTCATGTATAAGTTTGGTTATTCTATACCGATTTCTATGATTCTTTTTTTATTGAATAGGTAATAATGTAAACTTTTTAAATAAGAGATGAATGAGAGAACTATAAACGTAAGAGTAAACAAATATAATCAGAATGCTCCGAACTGCTAAGCTATCAGGAATTACACGTGTTATTATGAGTCAACCATAAAAGATAGACATATGCTGCAGAGGAATATTTTTTAGAAAATTTTATGTTAAATATTTCCCTCATACATGATTTCTATGTAACTATAACCACTAAGGCTGCACACGCGACGGAAGCTTAAAAAATGGAGTAACTTCCCCCGTTTTCCCAAAATTACCCAAAATTCCCCTTCACTACTCTGCTGAAAAGTACACTATAACCTGCCCAGGAATATGAAGAATAATTCTACTAAGTTTCGTTAGAATCCGTCGAGTAGTTTTTGTTTCCATAAGGAACATACAAACCGACAGACAGACAGACAGACAGACAGACGGACAGACAGACAGACAGACAAAAATATTACTGATTGCATTTTTGGCATCAGTATCGATCACTAATCACCCCCTGATAATTATTTTGAAAATATATTTAATGTACAGAATTGACCTCTCTACAGATTTATTATAAGTATAGATATAGATAATCGGAACCACCACTGTGTACATAAGGTCGTCAGGTAAGTAGCTGTGACTCACACATAGATTAAAAAGCATTGAGAGGACCCTAGGTAAGTGCGCACCGGCATACTTGAGGTGTTCGATGCTGAGGGTATCATGACCTGGGGGGAAGGAAGTCTTACCATCTTGTTTATAACAGCTTCTACATCCTTGGCTGAAAAGCGAACACTAACATCCTTGGACTGACCCCCCGCATCAAACACCCCCGCATCCTGGGGCACCAGTCCGAGCGGAGACTCCACCTTAAAATGCCGCTGAAACGCGGCCGCTATGTCTTGAGGCGTATGCGCGCCGCCCACGCTCACAGGTTGGCCTTGGGTTTGGTTAATAATAGCTGTGTCTCGTTTTAAGTAGGATGACCATCTGTTGGTCTTTATCTTTAATGACAGTTCCTCTAAAAGTTTCATAAACACTTATATTTACATATGTCGTGGCCAAATCGTAAATTTGAACACATCGTGAAATGCTGAACGAGTCAAAGAAAATATTGCAGCTGTTAAAAATCGTCAGGTGGAGAAGTCTGCTATAGTGGAGCACTTGTTAGAATAGAATCATGATCAAACCACTGGATTGAACTTCATAAACCAACCATCCTTTCCAATGATCGTCATTACTATTCGCGTCGCAAGGTGATCTCTACTACAACATCATCGGACATTGTTAGTTTAGTGTGTCACAACCCTTATAACATTTTGTGATTGAGTGATGTGAGGGTATTTGAGGGTACTTTAAAAACTCCTCAATCACAAACTACCAGCCGAGCCAGCTCCTCAGTCAGCCCGTGACCACGGTACCAGTAGATGTGATGTGCCAAAACGTCGGGCAAACATATCAAATAAGTGATTTAAAAATATTCGTTGGTAACTCCCGTTTATTATAATATATAATGTCTTCAAAGCGCGAGAGTTTAAAACGTGTATTACATCATGAAATGATCGCTCATTTCATGAAATAGTCGTATTTGTTCGAAATGTTTAACTGTTTATTGGCCACATCGTGATGTGGTTTGGACAGATCAATGATAAGAAATCGTTTCTCGATATGGGCAACTAAACGCGCGGCCTCTTCATGAAATGTGAAGGATTATTTGGTCATATCGTAAAGTAGTTTTATTAATTACCGGTAGAGGTGCTGAAAACGCTTTGTTTATGTGTGAAGATGGTGGCCGCTGGCAAAGGTGTTGTTTCTCGCAGTAAAAAAGTTAACAATTCGTTATTAAGCGAGGAAGAAAGTGATAACAAAAGAGTTGTCGACGAAGAAAAGGTTCTCGAGTACTTTGCAATTTACGAAAAAACTGAGCAATTTGTTAAAAACCCGTAGAGTTTGGGTCGCATTTCACAGGTAATTCTACGATCTGGCCAAGCGTGGATGACAAAATCGTTAAATGTTGACGTAAATATTATCTGATTAAATTAATTTCATGAAATGATCGATCATTTTAGGATGTGTTCAAATATGGCCACAAAACATGAATGGATATTCTTAATTAATATATCATGAAACAAGGGGTAGCAAGTGCTTGAGAATCAAATTTTCCTAAGCCACTTTTTGAAGATGAGAAGAGATGCTAAGTAAAGGTTGATCCTATTTAATGTGGTATTAAGTAAAAAGGATGATAAAGTATCTCGTAAATAAATTCAACAGCCCCAAACCAAAAACCTGAGTTGCCTCGCACGATAGGCGGGTATAAAAATTGTTGTTCTATGTTAAGTCGACACTACACAGCATCTTATTTCACTAGAAATAGAAAGGTCACAATAATTTTGACTATATTTTGCTGTGCTAACTATTTTCTTAGTTAAATGAAAAAAAAGCCCCGAAATCTTAGATAAAAATAAAAGAAGAAGATGCGGCGTGAGCGTACAAATTATCAACTAAATATGGGCCTTATCGGTTTATCACCACACCGCACTACATCCATACGAACTGATACGAACACACACGCAGGTATATATCGTATCGTGTCACTCACTCACAGGTTTCGTATAGTCTGTCTCTGTCACTTAAACATGTCAGATTTCAAGGAGAAAATGGCCGAAATTAATAATATTTTGCTTGAAAATATATTTTTGGTGTACTTACGCATGAAACCCTGTGATTTGTTTTTACGCCTTGAATGATTTGTGCACTGAATAAAGGCACAGCCAGGGATTTTAAGTGCGAATTGTATGAAAATTTTAATTTCGATGTCAAAGATTATGTCAGCTCGTCGAGTCGAAGTATCGTAGCGGACTAAACTAAACTCGACTGAAGCAAACCAAGTACATTGTACTCAGTTTAGTAGGACCGCGCGCGGGCAGAGGTTGCCGCATCTTCTCCTTATTGTTTTTATCTAAGCCCGAAATACACGAAAAGATGATTAATTTTGGACACCTTATTTATCTTGTTTCCATGGGGATAGCATAAATATTATTTTACCGATTACCAAACTTAATTAATTATTTATCTTCAAGTTCATAGCAAATAAAATATTTTTTAAACTAAGAACTTGTTTTTCTATAATCTTAATCTCGTCTGGCAACCCTGTGAGTGGGACACACTCCTCTGGCTCTGGCTCTCGTTCTAGGACAAATATATTCTTGTCGTCGTTCAATAGAGAGACATCAAGAGGAGATAAAGAGATACCGTTGTCAGGATTGCGTCAATGTTACCCGGAGGATAGTGGTCACGGATGATACTCCGGTGAGGGGGGCTGGTACCAAGACTCCGAAAATGGTGGATAGTTTTGTAAACTTGGATATGACATCTAACACTAATAACATGTCTTGTGAGGATGTAATACCTACCTCTCCGAATCTTCATGCATCCATTATTGATGAAGCTTCTTTGAACATTCAATCCACTGAGATAAGCAAATCACTAGGTAGTATTATTGAAGCCCTGAATGATACGTTTTTAACAAGACTGAGTTCATTGAAGGCCAAGTTAACGAAAACTATAGAAGATAAGCTTGAGACAACAACTGAAAACGCGCGCATTCGTGTTGAGTTAGAATTCACCAAAAAAGAATGTCAGATACTTAAAGCCGAGGTCCACCGTTTAGAAAAGGACTTATCTAAGCATACGGATAGCACTAGAAGGCCAATGAGTGCTGGCAGCAATGGAATTCACATTATTCAGCAAACGTCAAATGTAAACAAACGGCAGCCATTAACTCCTAGTGAAGAAGTCGTCGAAACACTGGCGCATGCGCCGGCGCTACGAGAGAACGCGACAGCTATAATGAAACAGAGACAGAAAGATAGCGCAAGCGAAACTACCAATTATGCGGCTGTGGCCAGTAAAGTTAAGAATGGAGCGGGAAAGACCATCATAAAACCATATGAAAGTGAAGAATGGACTGAAGTGAAGACTAAGAAAAGAAATAAATTAGACAGGACGAATATTGTTAAAGGAGGGGGTTCGCCTATCGTTGGTATTGAAGGGGTGGAGCAAAAGAAACATCTACATGTTTGGGGCTTGAAAAAGTCAACAACAGAGGAAAACATGAGAATTCATATTGAAGGTATAATTGGCAAGGACAAGGATATAAAATTAGACAAAATAAATCACAAAATTGAAAGACATTATGTGTCGTATTTAATTGGAATCCCGGAATCGTGCTATGATAATGTCTGTGACTCAGAGAAATGGCCAAAAGACGTGAAACTAGCCGAATGGATTTGGTTTCGAAGACCACATACAAAGGAAAAAACCAACTAAGGAAATTCAATTATTATACCAAAACGTTAGGGGTCTTCGTACCAAACTGAAAGAATTTTATAATAATATTTTAAATTCAACAGCTGATTTGTTTGCTTTCACTGAAACAAGCTGTACAGAATCAATATTCGACGCGGAACTAGTTCCTGTTGGGTACAGCGTGTTAAGGTGTGATAGAAACGACGGTCGCATGTTGGGCGGCGCGATGTTAGTGGCCACACCCGAATACGAGCTCCGCCGAGTGCAGGTGCCGGGCGACACGAGTGTTGACGAATGCTCATTCGAGATTGTCGGCGCGAGGGTATATCGAAAAAATCGGTTTTTATTTATGTTATGTACTGTTTACATTCCACCAGGTAGTAATGACCATTTTTATTTTAAATTGTTTGAGATACTAGAAAAGTGGTCTTTTAAATATTGTGACAAATTTATGATTATAGGCGATTTTAATCTTTATTCTTGCTCGCCGGAAGTAGTTAATTATTTTGAATACTTTATAGCTTATTGTGGAGTCAGTCAGCTGAACACAATTTTAAATAAGAACGACCGCTGTTTGGACTTAGTCCTTTGTTCCGCGGATGGCCTATGCCGCAGTGTAGCGTTATCCAGCGAGCCGCTTGTGAGCGTGGATGCTCATCATCCACCATTAGACGTATCCTTGTCTCTGTTCCGCGGTGGCAGCCGGGATGGGGTCGACAGTGGTACTGGGCTTATACCAGCGCCAAGGGTTTCAGTTGATAATGTTAAGAAAGATAATATAAATTTGAAACAAGAATGGGCTTTTAGAAAAGCAAATTTTTCTTTATTATATTCAAAATTATCACTAGCAGACTGGACTGATCTTTATTTTATAGACGACCCAAAAGAAGCTCTTGATTATTTTTATTGTATGATTAATAACATAATAGATGACTGCGTTCCACAGAAAAAGCGTTATTCAGGCTGCCCCAGGTATACATTTCCTGAGTGGTATACTCCTGAAATAAAACGCAACATAGCCCTTAAAGCCAAACTACACAAACAGTTCAAAAAGACAGGTTCACAATGTGATTACGATCAGTTCTCAGCACTGAGAGCAAAATTGAAATTGGATTTACGGGTCGCCATGGAGAATTTTGAAAATAGGGTACAATTTTTGCTAAGCAAAGAGCCAAAACTATTCTGGTCCATGATTAAATCAAAAACAAAAAAATTAAATAGAACAGCTATATGTAGGGACGGAACTGTGCTTTCGAATGAGCAAAGTGTTCAAGCGTTTTCTGAATACTTCAGTTCGGTATACGCGAAAAATCCAGCGCGCCTCAGCGTCCCGGACGCGATGGCGGCGGACGCGGCGGCGGCGGGTGCGGCGGCGCGCGTGCATCTCACCGCGCTCAGCCGCGACGACGTGCACCGCGCGCTGGAGCGTCTTCCAGCCAAGAAGTCGGCCGGGCCGGATGGAATACCAGGGTTTGTAGTAAAAGATTGTCGCGCAGTATTAGAGGAGCCGCTATTATTTATTTTTAACTTGTTCCTAGCGGAGGCGACCTTTCCCGACTACTGGAAAGTAACGCGCGTTGTACCGGTACCAAAAGGTAAAACTACTTCGGACGTAAAGGACTATCGCCCGGTGGCCGTTTTATCCGCTTTTGCAAAAGTGTTTGAATCAGCTTTGCAACAACGGATATATGGGGAGACATCGGGACTAATATCAGAGTGTCAACATGGTTTTAGACCAGCTCACAGTACCACCAGCAACCTGCTGAACTTTATGTCCCACGTGGTCCCTCATGTGGATTCGGGGAACAGTGTCGATGTGGCGTATTTCGACTTTAAAAAAGCATTTGATACAGTAGATGGAGATGTCATGCTAATAAAACTCGCGGAAATGGGATGTACACAACATACCCTAACGTGGTTCGCCAGCTACCTTAGCAACAGGCGGCAGTACGTTGATTACGGTGGGTGTGTGTCGAAAGAATACCTTACTCTTTCAGGAATTAGTCAGGGCAGCAACTTGGGTCCATTGGAGTTTTTGATAATGATAAATAATCTTCCGGAAGTAGTCAAACACTCAACATGTCTTATGTTCGCTGACGACTTGAAGTTGCTCCTACCAATTGAGACCGACGAAGATTATAAAAGATTTCAAAGCGATATTGAGTCCATCCACCAATGGAGTCAAAAAAATAAACTAGAACTGAATATAAGTAAATGCGCTACAGTAACGTATACTAGACAACGCAGTCCTCACCACCACCATTACCAACTGGGTGGAGTAGCGCTAAAACGGGTACAAGAGATGCGGGATCTCGGCGTTAAGTTTAGCTCAGATTTAACTTTTCGCAATCACATTGTGGACGTTTGTAAGAAATCATTTAGAACGCTCGGGTTTGTGCTGCGCACGATAAGAGGGTTCACAAACATTCTTGCTATAAAAACCCTTTATAACACATTGGTGCGTAGTAAATTGGAATGCAACGCAGTCATCTGGGCTCCACATGAAGCGAAATATCGCCTCATGCTGGAGAAAATTCAAAACAAATTTGTTAGATTTTTATATTTTAAACTATATGGTGTTTATCCTTACTATCCCTTGATGTACCCTACACTATTCATTTTGGGTATGGTAGGGTACAACAAGTTGGAAGTGAGAAGGGATTTAACTTTGTTAGTTTACTTATTAAAGGTTTTAAGAGGAATAATTATTAACCCCACTATCCTGTTCAAACTAAAATTAATGGTACCTAGTAATACATTAAGGCGGCGCTGGGGTCGCCTACTGGTAGTTCCATCTTCACGGACCAATCTCTTGTTTGAGAGTGCTTTTGCGCGAGCGGTACGATCTTTGAACCAGATTGCCGATCGCATAGATTTATTCTCATGTTCGCTGGCTGACTTTACAAAATCTTCATTGTATTACTTATGTTATGAAAAAATTGATGTTTCAATGTGCAAAAGAGGAAATGAGAAGATTTAGAAGATAACTATTTCATACTTTATAGGTTCAATAATAATAATGTTAATATATGTGATAGGTATTTTGTAGTAGATATTTAATAGATGTTTAAGTTTAATATAATCGCATTGGGCTATGCCTGTAATGGTTATGTTATGTAAATAAATAAATAGACTATAGGCTTTATTGCCAGGTAATAAATTGCATTTTTGTGTAGCATATTTTTGTTAGTGCGCATTCCTGTTTAATTAGTATCTTCATGAATTAAATTTTGAAAAAGCTACCAACTGAAATATCAAACACACTTTATATCTGTTTTCTTGGATAAAGTAAACTCGGCTTAATTTATAAATAAACTAATTAAAGCCGTTTTGTTTGCCAATGAACTACAACCTTAGTAATGCTATTACAAATTTTAAATACATTCTGTTGAGATAAGTACTTACTTACCTACGATTTACAGTAGTAGATTAGGCAATTTAATATTGGTTTATATGCCTTTATCTCACCGAATGGTTGCATACCCTCCTTGACAATTTTTGGTATGAGAAAAGACGTCTAGCTAGAACTGCATATTTACTTCCAAAACTCTTGCTATTCTTATAAGATACTAGAGGTTTTCAAACTGGATATGGTGGCAAGTGCGGATCCAGCCAGCCATATGGGCAAGATAGGTATGCCTACAAGCCCATATTCCTAATCGACGACGACCTAACACTTTAAAGGTCTACTGATAGGATGACAGTAAAACTATGTTCAAGAGGTTCTTAGGTGCCCCGAAACCTTATCTGAGGGCTGGATAGTGGGTGTGTTGCTTTGATGGATAGATAAATCTTTCTATTTATAAACTTACTATTCTATGTCAAATTGGCCTAGACCTCGTTTTTGAAACATACCCTTTTTATTTTAAATCTTTTTGTTCATGACAACCTCATGTGGGGGTTATTACTAATAAATAAAAAATAAATAAAGGAAAGAAAAATTTCGACACAGGCGGGAATTGGCCTAGACCTTGCTTTTATAACATACCCTTTTTATATTATAAATCGATAAAGGACATCAAACTAAACAACTTTGCCCATGGAATGCCTATCTAAAATATTGTAATTTTCAAAAAAAAATGATAATTAAAAATTGTCGTACCTAGTTCAAACTGAGAATGTATAGAACTAGATTCTTTGTTTCAGTGAAAATAAGAAATAAAAAAAAACATTTGATCTATGGTGTAAACAAAAACATAACCTCTTTCGGTATTTTCCAGTTCAATCGCTCGCTTACCGGTTTATTTTCATGATATTATTTTTCAACGACGATCAATACAACTGGAAAATACCGAAAGAAGTTATATTTTTGTTTACAGAGCGAAAAGCATAGATCAAATGTTTTTTTTTATTTCTTATTTTCACTGAAGCAAAGAATCTAGTTCTATACATTCTCAGTTTGAACTAGGTACGACAATTTTTAATTATTATTATATTTTGAAAATTACAATATTTTAGATAGGCATTCGATGGGCAAAGTTGTTTAGTTTGATGTCCTTTATCGATTTATAATATAAAAAGGGTATGTTAAAAAAGCGAGGTCTAGGCCAATTGAACCCGCGACCTCGGGTATACGCCCCCGTCGCTCTGCCAATTGAGCTACCGTGTCAATGGCTGCCAGCGCGAAATTCTTCTATCCTTTATTTCTTTTACACGTTTAAGTAGTGTTTGTGTTTCCTACCTCCTGTGTCGTGTAAATTGTGTCGAAATTTTTCTTTCCTTTATTTATTAATACCTTTTTTATGTTTTAAATTGATAAAAGACATCAAACTAAACAACTTTGCCTATGGAATGCTTATTTAAAATATTGTAATTTTCTAAATAATTTACACTTCATATTAGAATAGCACTACCCCGTTTCTACCGATATGAGTGTACGTAAGAGACGACTAACGGTATTAGGGTCGTTTTTTTGGGCGATGCGGTTGGAGACCCATCACCAACACAACAACCTTTACTTTACCATCTTTTCCCCACTCAACTTTCCAAAAGTGGCTGAGAAATTTCTTATTCCTTAGCTCTGGCTTCCCCATCTAGGGATTTGAGCCGTGAGTATATGTATGTCATGCCTAAGTGAACGAAGCGAAAACTCCTTTCAACAAATTTCTCCTTTTTATAACAAATAATAATTCAGTAAAATTTACACCGTGTTTATCATAATAACATATTTTTCACCATGTGCTATTTAACAGCTTGTTTTGAATGGCGATTGTAAAAAATACAATAATATAATGCCAATGAAAACAGACTTTCGATGAATCACATATGTATTAAAGTGACACTCATTTCCGGTTGCATGCCGCCATCTTGTTTTGTCTATACATTTTAAGTGTTATATTGTTTATGGCAAAATATTATTTTTGTGTATAAAGCTTTAAAATCAGTTTTTTGATACATTTGGGTGTAAAAAAAGGCAACCGATGCTTGTATTTTGTCATATTTTCGTACTTCAAGCTTAAATGAAGCTCTATTGATGAACCAAGTTTATGATTACCGCCAAAATTCAAATAAATTCTAACCGGAAATTCGTCTATAGATGCGATTGTTTCTGAAAAGTGAACGTTTCACGAGTCAACAGCAACGTCTTTCCACAAGTTCTAGGCGCTGTTTGCGACATTTTCTTTCTTTTATCCGTCAGCCAATGTTTTGTGTGATGAAATAACACGTTAATTTAGGAGTACTCTTGTTGTTAGTGTTCATAGTCGTAATTAAGTTACACCTAGATTACGATAAATCTAATTATGGGCGACGAAAGCCACCCTAAAACTCTTTACGTCGGTAATTTGGACGCGAGTGTGACAGAAGATTTCCTATGCGCGTTGTTCGGTCAAATAGGCGAAGTAAAAGGTTGTAAGATTATTCGCGAGCCGGGCAATGATCCATATGCTTTTCTCGAATTTGCTAATCACACGTCGGCGGCTACAGCCCTGGCCGCCATGAACAAGAGAGTGTTTCTTGACAAGGAAATGAAGGTTAACTGGGCAACGAGCCCCGGCAATCAGCCTAAGACGGATACTAGTAACCATCACCACATATTCGTAGGTGATCTATCACCGGAGATCGAAACTCACACATTGCGCGAAGCTTTCGCACCGTTTGGAGAGATTTCTAATTGTCGGATAGTCCGTGACCCACAAACGCTCAAATCTAAAGGTTATGCTTTTGTATCATTTGTTAAAAAAGCAGATGCTGAATCCGCTATTCAAGCAATGAATGGGCAATGGTTAGGTTCGCGTTCTATTCGTACCAACTGGTCTACACGTAAGCCGCCTACAACGAGACCGACTGAAGGTGCACCAAGCAGCAAACGAGCAAAACAACCAACATTTGACGAGGTCTATAATCAAAGCTCTCCAACTAACACAACAGTTTATTGTGGGGGATTCACAAGTAATGTTATTACTGAGGACCTTATGCAAAACACATTCTCACAGTTCGGTCAGATACAAGATATTAGAGTGTTCAGAGATAAAGGATATGCGTTTATTAGATTTGTTACTAAGGAAGCTGCAGCACATGCTATAGAAGCAACACATAATACAGATATAAGTGGTCACACAGTCAAGTGCTTCTGGGGGAAAGAAAATGGAGGAGCTGGTGATAATCAGGTACTTACAGACAATGAAAATTTATTATATAATAAAATATCTTTCTATGGAAATCACTGCAATTAATAATGAGTGTTACATGTGTGTGTTACAACGAGAAAAGTGGTACCTCTCAACCTTAGGCAATAATTTTCATACTAAACATTATGTGAAAATTATCAAAGCAAAATTCAACTATTGTTTTGATCTCTATTATTATAATATTGCCTATGCATTTTAATGTGTCACTTAAACAATGAATGACATTGGAATTCTTTGGTTTGAGCTCTGGTAAAAATCATAATTAAAATAAATATATTCCGAAATCCATTTGTATACCTAACTAAAATACATTCCTTGTAATGTTTTAATCTTCATAAACCTTCAGCATGTAATTATACTGAAATCAGTTGGCTGCTCAAGGTTAAGTATTCAATTATTATTTTACAAGATATGTTGATTTTCAAATGGTTGCTATAGTGACCTCGAAGTAAATATTGCACATATAGCACAAGTTATTGTGTATATTTTGTTAAACCAGAAGTAGCTACTTAATTTAGCAATAACATGTTGGCATTTAACAGTTTTAAGGAAAGCGAATGTTTCCTTATTAGTTTTTTACTACTTCAATCACATATCTTTTGTAGTGCTTTAGGAGGCTTATGAGTTGTTAGGTATAAAACAACTTCTGCTATGAGCAGTCATTGCTATAATCTCTATTTTATACACTCTCTTTGTAATTTTTGTTTACCACACACAGGGATAATAAACTATTTTATACATCAAGAAACAAAAGATAGCAATCACTTTTACATTAAATCAATTAATATTATGTTTTTCATATCTATCTTTATAATAATAACTATGAACATGTTTAATTTAATGTCTAATAGGGTTATAAATATGAATATTACCATTGAATGAAATTCCACTAACTAACCTCTTGGAGTTCTATGTGGCATAGATTCCAAGGCTTAAGTTTTTAATGTAATGTAAACACAGATGTCATTTGTTATTATGAGTCTTTGATTAAATTTATCTGATAAATAGAGGCTGTGTTGTGTCTGCTTAGAATAGGACTAAAATTTATCTGTTACTAGCTGACCCGACAGACTTCATACTGTCAAATTTGCTTGTGACAAAGATTAAGCCTTTTATCTGGTACTCTTAGTTCAATCATCAGTGAATATATGTCAATTTTTATGAGTCAATTTTTTTCGGGATGAAATGTGTCCTATGTCTTAATTTGGGTCATTATCTTGCATTCTGCCAAATTTCATTCATATACATTATGTACTTGAGGATCCTTTTCGCCTCAAACACATAAACATCTAAACTTTCACATTTATAATATTAATAGGATAGTCTGTTTTTTTGTCTGCTTAGAATAGGGCTTATCCATTTCTTCCCATGGATGTTGTTGATGGTGCATATTCAGGTGTTATAAGGGTTTCCTTGCTTATGTGGCTATGTGTGTCATTTAATCACAATCCATCCTCAAACACATACTGCTATTGATCCCAAAAAAGTGTAGCCAGAAAGAAAGGCTTTTAAAATAAAGGATGTTTTGTGATTAGTCTCCAGCCACACACAAGAATATCTTAAGAAGCTCCAAAAACCTAAGTGTCCATTTATGACATCCACTAGTAGAAGTGGGTTAAAGCAATTCTAAGTGGACAATGTATAAACCAGATTTTATTTGGCTGACTATTGAAGAACTCAATGGATGATTTTTCATTATGTTTGTTCTGTATTTCAGAGTACTAACAATGCATCAGCTCCACCCGCAAACATGGGCGCTCAGACGCAATACCCATATGGATACCAACAAGGAATGGGGTACTGGTATGCCCAGGTTAGTTAAATATTCATTTTACCTGTGTTTTCATATCTACTACAGAAAGCATGATGTATTTAAGGAAAAGATACACCATAATCTGATTCAGTTTTGAAGATCAATACTATTTCTAGAACATATTTTCACATTTTTGAATGTATCTTAATTTCTTGTCGTTGAATTGGTGTTCCTTACTACAAGTTATTATTGTGCTTTTTATGGGGTTATCTGGTCTTTGCTATGTTCATACATATTTAATTATATTTTTTGTCACTGTTGACATACTACAAATTAAATACTATTATATAATCTAAAAGTGTGTAGTGTCAGCTTCGAATAGCACTACCCCATTTCTTCCGGTGGGTGTACGTACGTAAGAGGCGACTAACGGTATTGGGGCTTTTAAGGGATTTCAGGGCGACGCGGTTGGAGACCCATCACCAACAACCTTTATTTCACCATCTTTTCCCCATGCAACTTCTAAAAGTGGCTGAGGAATTTCTAATTCCTTAGCTCTGGCTACCCCTCCAGGGATTTATAGCTGTGAGTATATGTATGTATGTATAATCTAAAAACACTTAATAAGGCAGGCATTCAAAGTGTGAAGAATAAAAGAGCATGCATGAAAAGATTGATGAATGTTAATGAAGCTCAAGAGGTTTGCTCAGATCATACAAAGTGGTGATTGATAGTTTCTTCCTACCCTTGAAAGGGGACTGGCCTATTGCCACCTAATACTAATACAGTATAACATGACCAAGTATAACTCAGCCTTGTGGCAGTTTCACAGCTCAGCTATTGACATAGTGATATTAATGACTAATTAATTATTTGACTTAAATTGTGATAAAATAATTATATTAGTTAAGTTTGACTTTAGTGGATAAATGATTGACAAACATGTGTTGTGGAAAGTTGGTTCCCAACTTGTTATATTGCATTACTCATATGTAAACCAGGGTGAAAAGTATGTATTACTATGAGAAACTGGTCCCTTAAGAAATGATTTGGTAGCCTAAAAAAACTAAAATATATATGTACAGATATGTAATAACAACCGTGATAGCCCAGTGGGTAGAACACTCGGTTATCGTGCAAACGACTAGTGTTCAAATCCTGGGTCGGGCCTACACCAATTTGTCTTTTCTAAAGACATTTGTGTGGTTAATTTATCATGGTTGTTAACAGTGAGGGAAAACATCGTGAGGAAACCCACATGGCTGAGTTGTACTTAGTCATGTGACAGTGTATTCGTACAAAACGGCGATAGGCCTGCCCCCTATCACGTGAGTACACTGTCCATGCAAAACGTGGGTACTCTGAACACTAGGTGACAAAGTCACGTGATGTTCAGAAGTATTAGTACCTCTGCCAACCCCTTCGGGGATATTCGGCGTGAATGTTTATGTTATGTTATGTTATATGTAATAACTTTTAATAAAACTTCATTAATCGTTCATATATTTTATGAACCAAATCATTAAAAAAAAACACTGAACATTTTGTGGTGCCATTGATAGTCCTTACCAAATTAACCTAATTAAATTAGACAGATGCATTTGATAAAGAAAGAGTGACTAATTGTAAATTAACTTTAATAATACTGTGACTCATTGCAAGATTATCTCCATTATGCAATTAGTGGGAGTCACACAATTTTACAATTTTCAAAATGATGGTCTGCCTGTCGTGAAGAAAGAATAAATGTTTATTATTTATCATCTTAGGGGAAAAAAAGAAAAAAGAAGTTTTTTTTTGTGGTCCTAATAAATGTAATTAGTAACTGAAAGAGGGTATTACATAAATAAAATCCCTCGTCATAACAGCAAAGGTTGAAATGCCTCAAGGTTGGACATACCTTTCTGTATTAAAATATATTTAAGGGCGTCCCACGAAAAAGTGAGAACCTTGAAACGGCATTTGGGCTTCCCCCTGCCGTTTCCTCACCTTTAATAGAACTCGTAAAACAAGCCATCTATTAGCAACTATGATAACTGAGCGTTTTTCAAAAAAAATGGCACCCCGAAAATGAGTTGTCCACCAACTTTGATAATTAATATCTCAGCAACCTTTTCACATTTCACTATTTAGATAAATATTTCTAAAAGAAAAAGCATTAATTATTATAATTAAATATAATACATTTCTAAAGATATATCTGTTATAATAAAATATTGGCAAAAATGTATTAAAGGTACACGCAAATTTATATGTCCACCTAACATTCTGTTATGTTTACAGCGCATTAAAATGACCCAAAAATAATTTTAAATATAATGTATGGTTTTCAGTCCAAACAAAACTGTTTCGTTTTTTATTTCTTAGTAAATATTATATGTGTTAATAGTTATTGAATTAATAAACTGAGTTTAAAGTTTGTCCTTTAAAACTGGAATGGCGGAATTTCCGGCTAAGTAACGATAAAAATTGGCAATACAAATAAAAGGAAGACGGGTAAAAAACTTCTTATGGTTATTGTTTTTTAGCCATAGTAACATGGATTCTATTTTGAATCGTCCTGCCATCTTGTTCCCGCTTGTTTTGCCGCATTTCGTTACGTTGTTTGTTGGGGTGACATAGTGCCAAAAAATTGTTCCATTAAGAACGGCCCATTAATTGGTAAGTAATGAATTTAGTATATACATACTTATCAGAAGTTGCAGTTTAGTTATCCCTGATTATTTTTTGTATAAGTAATTACGAATCTTTTGTTTTTTAATAGTCAAACAATAATTAGTAATAATTTGAGGTAAGGATTCGTAACATCCATTAAGGAACGTTACATATAGGTGGACCGTGGACGTTACTTAATGGAATCATAAGGACGTGTCTGCAAGGAGATATTTTTAACCAACTTAAAAAAAAAGGAATATGGATCATTGGTGTATGTGTGTGTGTGTGTGTGTGTAGTGAACAATGTGATTAGTTTTTAGTTTTTTGAACAAGGTATACTCATATTGGAGAACAGCTCAAGTTTCATCAAAAATTAAATGAGTTAATTAGTTTTTGAGAGAGTGAAATATATATTATGTATATTAGAGCAATATTTGTATTTGCTTAACGTTTACTACGTTTGCTACGTCTATTCAATATTCTTTTTCAGTTCATACATAGGTACACTGCAATTCTTATCAAAATCGATTCAGTAGTTCTTAATCGTAATACAAGTTCCAAGTATCAATCTACTACTACCTTCAACTGAAGTTAAAAAAATGAAATAAAAAAAGTAATTTTAAAGAATTATACCGACTTCTACTAAAAAGAGGGAAATATTTTTTTAACGCACATAGTACACGTAGCCTTATATATTCCTATTAGTAACATTGTGTTCCACCTAAGTAACTGTCCTATTAAAATGTGATTTAAAATTTAAGTTTTCTTTAAATTATATTAGTTTATAGTAGTTTAAGCGCTACATTATTGTTAAGATTATATAAACTTTACTTTGTTTTACCTCAAAATGTCGTTAACTTGACTATTAAACTTAGAATAAGATATTTTGTATACTGTTACTGGCACAAAGTGACGTAACGGATGTTTAACTGAAAAATTCTCAATAATGTTTGTGATATATTTTAAGATTTATACTAATTTAAAAACAAGGTTTGATTATTTTAATTAATAAATAAATAATTATAAAAAAAACAATGTATTGTTTGTATAAACCCCAAACCAAAAAGTTACTTAATGGAAAGAATCAAAGACTACTTCTGAAAATAGATTAATTTTTTCGTTAAATTTTATAATAAATATATGTTTTATTTTTTAAATTTAGATAATATATTTAATAATCTTTGAGTTTATCATCAATGTTGTGCAGATTTTGCGTATTATATTTTTTGCTTCCACTTAAGTAACGAGCCATTTTTTTTGAAAACGGCCCAACTATAGATTATAGCGATATAGATGTAGATATAGCGCCATCTACCAAAACAGTCTCGTACTACGTTGTACGATCGGCGCGGCGTATTGATATATGTGTTAATTATGTTTCGCTAAGTGAATATTGTTACGAGGGCTGCTATTTATGTATCCGGAATAAAAAAAAGAAACAAACATATATCAATTAATATGGTTTTATTGCTTCTCAAAATATTCGCCGCTCAGATCTATACACTTTTGCATGCGTTGAAACCAATTTTCATAGCACTTTTTCCACTCAGACTGAGGTATCTCCAAAACGTGCATTTTGAACGCATCGACTGCCTCTTCGCGGCTCGAAAAACGTTGACCACGTAATTTTTTCTTCACATTTGGAAATAAATAAAAATCATTGGGTGCCAAATCAGGGCTGTACGGCGGATGACCTGTCAATTCGATCTTTTGAGCTTCTAAAAACTGAGTTGTGACGGCCGACCTGTGACAGCTAGCATTGTCGTGATGCAGAATGATTCTACGTTGTCGGTTAGTCTTTCTTATTTGTTCAAAGACTTCCGGCAAACAAATGGTCGTATACCACTCCGAATTAACAGTTTTACGATTCTCTAAAGGCACTGTAGCTACATGGCCATTTATACCAAAAAAACAAGCGACCATTTGCTTCAATGTGCTTTTTGCACGAATAACTTTTGTTGGGTTCGGCTCATCTTGGAACACCCACACCGTGGACTGCTGCTTAGTTTCGGGGTCGTAAGCGTAGATCCAAGATTCGTCACCTGTGTAGATATTATAAACAGCTTTTGACGCACCACGGTTGTATTTTTTTAACATTTCTTTGCACCAATCGACACGAGCCTGTTTTTGATCAATACTCAAGTTGTGCGGAATCCAACGGGAGCAAATTTTTTTTACAGCTAAATGTTCATGAAGTATCTTATGTATGCTCGTCATACTAATGCCCAGAGATGCCTCTATCTCACGATATGTAACATGACGATCTTGAGTTATTAGTTCCCGGACAGCATCGATGTTTTGAGGTACAACGACCGTTTTAGGGCGACCTTCTTTAATTTCATCAGTAAGCTTAGATCGTCCACGATTAAACTCGCTAAACCAGTGATACACAGTGGTCTTTGAGGGTGCTTCATCCCCAAAAGTCGAAGTAAGCTGATCGATGCACTGTTTTTGAGTTAGACCACGCCGAAAATCGTAAAAAATCATGGCACGAAAATGTTCACGAGTTAAATCCATGGTGGTGAAGACACGCAATTTTCAAAATGACGCTACGATGTGAAAACAATTGACAGTCACATAAAAATAAATGTATTCTAAAGCTAAAGAGTTCTATTTTTAAATGATGTAATTACTTTTTAAATTATTGTTCTGTAAGTGGCCAGTTCCGGATACATAAATAGCAGCCCTCGTATAAAAATAAAACAAATACTTCAACAGTACAATAACTTTATTTCACAAAACTTATTTCTTGATACCTTTGGAATATAGCAGGGGAACATGTCGAAAAGAATGTTGGTGTCGTGATGATACGTTTCACGTGACATAGTAAAAGGGGTTTATGTTATTCTTAACCGACACAACAAAGTGTACGTGGATGGCAGTAGAAATGAAGTAACGTGTAATTATATAATAATAATATCTCGACGTCAAAAATCCACACTTGAACAAAAAATCGACTCAAATTATAGAACAGGAGTAGGCATTTTTTTCATGAATACTTACTTACTACTGATTCAACATAAGTAAATTATAAAACCCAAATAATTTTCATAAAAATTATCATTTTATTGAGATGGTGCAGAAAGCAAAAGGCAATTCTTAAGGTTCTTTTCAATATTAAAAACTAAGTTATAACTAGGTATTTGTAGGCACAGATTCATGAATAGGTACCTGTTTGTAGTTTCTTGTTTGAAGGAGGCTATAAATGTGCGTCTTTTGTACTTGTTCATTTAATTAATTAGAGGTTTGTTCAAAAGTTTTCTTGATTATCTAAATTCACATTTCCCGAAATTTTACGGCTGAAAATATACTTCAACTCATATAAAATAGTTTTTACGCCAAATTGTGCAAGATAGCTATATTAAATAACTTATCCACCGCGACTAAATAACTTAAATAATAAAAGAGACAGAAGTTCGGAATATACCGGACTTAAAAGGGTTATTTATTGTTAAATTAACAGTCTGTTAATATCAGTGCTAATCTTTAATATATTCGAGCACATGCATCGTTCGTTTTACTGTGTTGAAAAAGCATGGCATGGTGATGGTGCTGTTAATCTTTAAATTAATATACTTTTACGTTTTTTTTAAATACAAAAGTAAAGGTGCGTTTAAGAGCACTATTATCACAGTTGATGAGCCTAGTTCAGGTGCATTAGATACAGTAGCCGTGTTCTCCAATGATTTCTCCCTGTCGGTATTGTGGGACGAAAATACACTTTCTTCCATCATCTCAGTTGAACTGAAATTAATTCATAATATATAAGTATAGGCTCAATTGGGTATGATAACTTTTTCACAATTTATTACAAAATACAAAGTTCAATGAAAGACTAAAAATTTATAAATATCAGCTCCTGGTCTATTTTACTTACCTACTCTGTTAATTGAACTTGGCTAGGGCATCCAATCCCGCAGCATTTATGTGATCTCGGTATTTGCGGGATTGATATTTCTCAATCCCGCGGGATCTCAGTATTGGCGGGATCCCGCAAGTGTGTATGTGGTACATTAAAAATTGTATATTAGTAAATATAGTGTAAGGATTGAAGGATACAAAAGAAATAAAAATCAACATAGCTTTATTAGTTTTAATTATCAAATCAAGCATGAAGTACGATAATGACATATTATTTTTTTTGGAACACATACACATATACTCACGACTATAACTCCCTAGAAGGGGTAGCCAGAACCAAGGAATTATAAATTCCTCAGCCACTTTTGGAAGTTAAGTGGGGAAAAGGCGGTAAAATAAAGGTTTTTGGTGATGAGTCTCCAACCGCATCGCCCAAAAATCCAATAAAAAGCCCCAATACCCTTAGTCGCCTCTTACGACACCCGTGGGTAGAAAGGGGTATAGACATTTTTTTGGAAATGTTTTCGTAAGATACATAATGTAACTAATGTATCATCTGCCAGGCTGCGGCCGCGGCGATTCACTCTTTTCGCTCGCTTCGCTTGTCAGTAGTCGCGCGGCAGCGCGCGTAGGAGGGTGATTTTTGCTACAGATCAGTCCCGCAAATCCCGCGGGATCCCGCGCATGTAATCCCGCATAGTGCGGGACTGAAAAATGATGCGGGATCTCGGAATAACGAGATCTCGGAATACCGGGATTGGATGCCCTAAACTTGGCGAGATGATTGAGGTTCCTGATTTATTGCATATTTCTCATCCCCTTGTAAAGTAATACGTTTTTGGAGCCTAAATCAGAATTAATAGCACATGAATGAAATACAATGGATCAAAATAATTGATCGAAGAACGGTTCGAATACATATATTAAGATAATTATATATTTTTTCTTAAAAAGTAGAAATATGACTAAAGTGGAGAAGTGTAATACACATCATATAAATAAAAAAAAAACACCCAGATTTGAAAGAAAAGTTAGAAGGTAAGATTATTCACGGAACATAGCTATAGGGTAAAACGTAACAAGCATATTTACAAAACAGAATAAATAGCAGCAGGTATTTTTAATAATGCATTCATCGTGATCCGAAGGAGAAAATAAAAGAATACTTATTTTACGAATAAAAAACAAACTAAAATACTATCGCAAAGTTGAGGATCGAACTCTGTACCTTCATCACTGAGCGTGAATCGTTTAACGCGTTACACCACTTCGATCTTACGGCTAAGAGTCGAAATTGACGATTATATTAGGATTGCGAACGAACAATATAATATATGGCAAAACTTTTCGACTATGTTCCATGCAATATATAAAATATGCCTAAAGTGTTTTATTGGTAGAAAAATTTGTACTTACAATTTTGCATTCATTATCTGAGCCCTCTGTTTAGCGAACCTTTTATTAATATTTTTTCCCTTTTAGGGATTTATAGCCGTGAGTATGTATGTTGTTCAAAATTTTTTTGTTTAATTGGAAATTTTCGATTTTCTGCACATGTTTGTTTCCTTTATTTAATTTTCCGACGTTATTATAAGGTAAACAATATTTTTAATCTTACTAAAAAGATATGTAAAAACATCACATAAATTTAAAGCAAAAAGATAATAATTGTTTCAGCTGGATTTACAGAACATTAGGATAAAACGAGCGTATTCACAAAACAGAATTATGCGCAGTATTTTTAATCATGCATTATCATCATAACCGAAACAAAATAATTTTACGAGGAAAGAAATAAACAAAAAGCATGTCCCGGATAGAAGATTTGAACTCACGCCCACACCAACAGCGCATGGCCCCTAATGCGTTGGACCATTTCGTACTATCTAAACAGGGTGAAATTAACGATAATATTACGATTGTTATCAAACTTATAATGTAAAGCAAAACAAGCGACTCTGTTGCGCACAACCAAAATAAATTATCTAAAAAGCGCGGGAAGCGGCAAGCAGCTCTATTACAGAAAAATTCGACACAAGCTCTGCGCATGAAGGCTAACAGCCATCTGCCGCCCCGTTCTCCGCACAGGGACCCGCTCCAGATTGACATTGAAATTTAGGGTTTTTGCTTTATAACTCCATAATTAGGATGAAAAGACTAAAAATTATTCATACAGATGATAGACTACTCAGTTGTCTACGCAAATATTACGTAATCGATAACATATATGCAGTATTCTGACAGCAATATCAGACTTTACGATAAAAAAGCCCCCCACAAATTATTTTTTTTCTTAGTCGATTATTATTGAAAACGAATGAGAACCGTCATTATTAAAGAAAAGAAATTGAACTTGAACATATATTTTATTTAGAGTGTGATTGTTTCATCGAGCAGGTTTCATTGAGTTTGAAAACTACCAAAATCAGTGAAATTTTCGAGGGAGGCCCTTAATTTACTTACTCAAATGAATCTACAAACCAATAAATTTCTTCTTGCTCTCCTAACACCATATATCAATTAAAATAAATTTTGTATGTATGCATTCATTTGATTCACTATAGTATTTCTTGTTCTTCAGGCAATCAAAGGCTTATGTGCATAGGCCTGCCCCAAACATCTTGACAAACAACATACTTAAAATATGTAAACAACATAATCAATTAGTATATATTGCTGTGTAGTGTCGGCTTAGAATAACGTGATCGTAAGAGGCGACTAAGGCTATAGGGGCATTTTAAGTGATTTTTGGGTGATGTGGTTCGAGACCAGTCACCAAAAACATTTATTATTACCATCTTTTCCCCAATCAACTTCCAAAAGTGGCTGAGGAATTTCTCATTCCAAAGCTCTGGCTACCCCGTTAAGGGATTTATAGCCGTGAGTATATGTATATGTATGTACATAATCAATGGAGTGCCTTGATGCCTTACTTTAATCAATTACAATGAATTGTATATTAAAATTTTATAAGACAAGGTATGATCAAAAATTCATTGTATTTCACTTCTATTTGAAGCTAGGTAAGGTTGAAATTATGGTGATCGCTATATGCCCTCTGCCTTATAAAGGTTTAAAGTGGATCAGCTGAGAAAGAGTCAGATAATTTGAAGTGTGATATATTAGGCAACTAAATCAATAACATAATGACCAAAGCAGTTGGCAGCAACACATCCTCATGATATTCACATAAGAATAAATATATTTACGCCATTAATTCCCCAATTGTTACTCAAGTAATCTTTTGCATACAAGCTCTATTCTTTTCACTTTGAATGTCTGCCTTTTGGACCAAAATTCTTTATTTGATCTAGATTGGCTCTACATAATCTTCGTCTACTAATATTACCATCCATTGGCTCTATAGATCCCTTTCACATACATATACTCACGGCTATAAATCCCTAAAAGGGGTAGCCAGAGCTAAGGAATTAGAAATTCCCCAGCCACTTTTGGAGAGTTGAGTGGGGTAACGATAAGATTTCCCTTTCACCTATTTACCTTAAACCATTTTAATATTTATTTTTCTATCCTTTCTACAAAATCATCTTTCACTATTCACACTATTTGTCATGCAATAACACAAACATCATATAAAAAATATGAGAGGCCTCATCTCTACTGCATTCACCCTTCTTGTATGCTTCTTTTACTTCTTCCGCCACACCCTCCATTGGCTGCCATTTTTCTCATTACTTTTTTAAGTCGTATTGTAGGCAGCCTGAAAAATTTCTATTTTATACCAAAGTTATAATTTTGATAAAAAAACACTGTACTAATGATCTGAGTTAATAACTGTCAGGAATAAGGTTGTTTTTAAATATTTATATTCATAGCCGATTAGGCGAAGCGGAACAGTGCAAGGTGTTTTTCAATGATAATTTTGTATAACGAGCAATAAAAGTAATAATAGAAAAAATATTAACACAGTAAACAGTAATTATATGCCAATTGTTCTTCTATTTAAGAACATAATGCCTGTAAAAGTTTTTATCTTTGATGTACAAGAGTTTTCTATTCTATGACGATTACTGTAGTTACAGTTTGTAGCAAAAGATGGCATGATTTGTTAAATGCTTATTAGACAATCGTCAGTTGAATCATGAAGAAGGTTTCAAAAAAGTAAGACATTCAATATGAACCCATACCAAACCTACAGGAACATATAATATGGTGTTTTTAACTAAAGTTTTATATTAAACCTGTGTCTTGTTGTTATTCCAGCAAGGTTACCCAGCCATCCAAGGCTACATGGCTCCAGGCTATTATCCTCAACAGTATGCTGCAGCTTACAGCAACCCTCAGGCTGCTGCCGCTGGTAAGGGCATTTTTTTTTTAGAAATAGATAGAATAGAGAGAGAATATTTTTTATTATGTTTGTCATTACTACATTTCCATTTAAATATTTATTCTATATCTTAGCTGTGTAGTGTCGGCTTAGAATAGCACTACCCCATTTCTTCCGGTGGGTGTACGTAAGAGGCGACTAACGGACTTGGGGCTTTTTAAGGGATTTTTGGGCGATGCGGTTGGAGACCCATCACCAACCTTTATTCTACCATCTTTTCCCCACTCAACTTCCAAAAGTGGCTGAGGAATTTATAATTTCTCAGCTCTGGCTACCCCTTTTAGGGATTTAATGCCGTGAGTATATGTATGTATATATGTATTTAAATACATACATATAATCATGGCTACAACTCCCTAAAAGAGGTTGCCAGAGCTGCAAAATAATATTTCTTTGCTACTTTTGGAAGTGAAGTGGGAAAAGGATTGTAAAATAAAGGTTCCTGGTCATCATCAAGAACCTTTATTCCAATGTTGGAACAGTCTCCAAATGCATTGCCCAAAAATCACTTAATAAGCCCCATTACCCTTAGCCTCTTCCCAACACCCAGGGGTAGATATGGGGTAGTAATATTCTATGCAGACACTCCACAGCTAGTGTCTGCTTAGAATGAAGTCAAATGAGAGTTGTATTTTTGATATAATGTTCACACTGTCACCAAAGGAATTGCAGGGTTATTACTTTACATCTTATATCTTTATGTCTTTGTTATATTCTGGTGTTTAGATTGCCCACTTTTTGCCTGAACAGATTCAAGTGATTGGCAGCAGGGTTAAAGCAGCTTTATTAATACAACCCAGCCATGTTGGTTTACTTAGATGTTCTCGGTCCTTGAAAAAAAAACAAACATATGACTTTGGAAAACAACCAGTTCAATATTTAACAGTTTCTTCATTGCGGCATTGCTAAGTTGAGTTATCTGTGTAGTAACAGCTTAAAATAGCACTAAACCATTTATGGTACGGGGTTTTTAAGTGAATGTTGGGCGATACAAAACTCCCAAAAGACTAAAGAGTTTCTTGGGTTTTGGTTTCATACAATAGTTTATGTACATTTCTACCCAATTAGTATTTACATTTTTATACCACAAGTTCTAAAAACAATTAATTACCATGTCCACACTTCATAATGTAACATACATACATACATACATATACTCACGCCATTAATTCCCATTGGGGTAGGCAGAGACTATCGATCGCCACTTCGTACGATCCTAATAATGTAAATTTTACCCTAAAGTCATAATCAACCTAAAAATGTTATCCATAATAAATGGTGGGCCGCAGCCGGTCATGTACTCGTCCGCGCAGTACCCCTCGCAGTAGACACACTCTCATACACACATACATACACGCTGGGCTGATTTGTTAGCAATAGGATGGCATGGCACGATTAAATTGGTAACCGAGCCCGGGATTTCTAACGTAAGGGGGGGGGGAGTAAATTTAAAATATTTCTGTACAACAAAAAGCTGTGCATTTTTTTTACTAACATACATACATATACTCACGCCTATAAATCCCTAGAAGGGGTAGCCGGAGCTAAGGAATTAGAAATTCCTCAGCCACTTTTGGAAATGTAAGTGGGGAAAAGATGGTAAAAATAAAGGTTGTTGGTGATGGATCTCCAACCGCATCGCCCAACAATCCTTTAAAGGCCCCAATACACCCACCGGGAGAAATGGGGTAGTGCTATTCTAAGCCGACACTACACAGCTAAATTTTTTTTACTAAGTTACATTTAATTTGAAATGAGTAACGGAATGTATGTTACCCAGCCGGCTACCGCATGGGCGTGCCGAACAACGCGGGCGGGTGGGCCGGGGGGCCGCAGCCGGTCATGTACTCGTCCGCGCAGTACCCCTCGCAGTAGACACTCATACACACATACATACACGCTGGGCTGATTTGTTAGCAATAGGATGGCATGGCACGATTAAATTGGTAACCGAGCCCGGGATTTGTAACGTAAGGGGGGGGGGAGTAAATTTAAAATATTTCTGTACAACAAAAAGCTGTCCAATATATATTTTTTTAAAATTTGAAATGACTAACGAAACGTGTATTACCCAGCCGGCTACCGCATGGGCGTGCCGAACCCCGCGGGCGGGTGGGGCGGGGGGCCGCAGCCGGTCATGTACTCGTCCCCGCTGCCGTCCGCGCAGTACCCCTCGCAGTAGACACACACACATACACACACGCTGGCTGATTTGTTACTGTTACAATGCATACTACAGCAATAGCGCACTCAGAACGAAAGAGGCTCAAATCAAAAATAGTGATATTGAGTTACATTCATAGAGAGGCATAAAAAAGTATGTTCTAAAACAAAGGCACTTATTGTTATGGGGTCGGAAAATTTGCTATTCTGCTTTTTTAACAATTAGTGCCTCTGTTTTACTATTCATCGAATTGAGCATACCTTTATATGTCTCTCTAGGATTGTAACTCAATATCACTATTTTTGAGTTGAGCCTCTTTCGTTTTGAGAGTGCGATAGGATGGCACGACTAGATTGGTAACCGAGCCCGGGATTTGTACTGTCTACTAGTATCACATTTTCTTTATAATTTCTTCGTTTTTGTTTCTTATATACTCTAATATTCATTATCGTTGTATTTGTTTCATTGGCTGCCATACATTAATTTTATCTGACTTTTGGTTTACCGTTTAGCTTATATATAAGGGTGGAATTAGGCAACCCCATGAAGGTGCTGCGGCACCCAAAGGGCTTTGGCAGGAATAGTGGGGCTTGATGAAACGAATTCTTTCCCATCTCTGGTAGCGGGTACAAAAACCGGGCTCAGGAGTCTCATCCAAAAAGTAACAGTAAATTTACGCTACAGAAAAAAAAAACAATATGTTTGACGCACACGCGCCTCTGAGGCGTAGGTTATCTTTCTAGTGATTATGATGCTTGGTGTTGTTACAGGAATACATCTCTTTAATTTTATTTCTACTTTATGCATTATAAGGAAAAAAAAACAGACGGATTTCTGTGATGCTACCAAACTTCATGATGAAATGTTATCATAGTATAATAATGGGTATTGAATACAGTATGGCCATTCCCTATCATCCGCTGAAATCGCCCCCACCGGAGTTCAGTGACTATATAGTTACCGAATTAGCAAGGATGCGGTGCGTGAAAATCTTATGATATTACAGCCTTAGACTAAGATTATTGTAAAATACCATTGTGGCAACCCTAACTTCTCTCACGCACACCAGTATGTATGTGTCAGATGCTTGCAGGTGTGTAACGTTGCGTAGTCGATTATTTCGTCATCCATGCTGTATGTTATACTCATTATTATACATTGATGTTATGTGCCTTGTAGAGTTTCCCCCTTGTCTATGTTTCACATACATCCGGAACTCTCATATTGCTTGTTTACATCGAAATATAGTTCCTTAGGCGTTGTAAGAGCTTCAGTCGAAATCAGCTTTACATTTTAATGATTTAATTTAGAATGAGAAGAATGTACATTCATATCTCTCTCACTCCTTAGCATTACTTAAACTGTGACGTCAAGTAAATTAATTGAAACTCTTACTATGCCTACTGCCACTAGTATTTCATTGAGAGTTTTTTTTTTATTAAACTTCTGTGAGAGAAAAGCATATAAACAATCAGAACTGTGTCATAAAAAAATGTATCCAGACCATTATAATTCAGGCCAATCCTTATTGTTTAATCTTATTTACCATTTTGAAGAATGTGTAGTGAACATCAATTAAATATTAAAAATTTTGTATGTAGATTTAGATTTGGGGCCATCACAGTGAGTTAACATTTACTCTGCGAGCCATTATATCCAATTTATGCTAATTATAAGCGCTTTTTCGATTCTCTATCACGTCTATTTGGTTGAAACTTTAACGCTAGATAGCAACATGTGGTAGTTCATGATAGAGAACCGAAGACGACTACAACGGATGTAACAGTGACTGTCAAACTGACTTCATTTGTATAAGTGAGAAAGTGAGATAGTCCCTGATAAGTGGTATGTCTGTAATGCTAAGCAATAATTAGTAATTGAACATTAAAATTGTGTAATTCAACTAAACCATGTATTGATTGACCACTTGTGTTGTGTGGAGGCGATATGATGATATCGAATATGTTAATGTTTAAGATCATCAATAGGAAACAGCCTAATTATATGTTGTCATAACTGCAATGTCTTCCTACAGATGATTGTTGATAAAAATATGATGTCCTTATAATTATGATTTTCATATTGATTTGTATTTTTATGGTCTCAAATGCTATTGGCATCTTGATTTTTGGTTAAAGTATGTGAGCATTTTTACTATTGAGATGTGACTGAAGGGCACAAATATGAAAACACATCATGTAATAGATATAAAATGTACTGATTTCTTTAACAGGTGCTACCAGACAAGTAAAAATGTTTTTCAGTTTTAGTTACTGAGGTTTAACTTGTGGTCAACTATAGTTGATGTACGATCTAAGAAATATATAAGTGCCCTCAATACTCTTGGAGAGGTTACACCACTATTTTTAAAACATAGTACAAAGTCGGACTTTTTAAGATGACCAATTACTATCACTGAACTCTCCTAGTGTATATAATACTCGAGACATCCGGTCCATCATGTCAATTGTAAACCAGTAATGATGCCTTTTTATATACTCTTTTGGAAATGACTGTACATTGTAGTACTTGTTTGTAAGAAACATAATAGTAGTGGCTAAGTTCGAGTTACTGTTATTTAACAGAAGTGATAGCTTGACACATAATTATGATTGTATTTGAGACGGATCACTCCAAAGAATCCTTGTTTTTTATTTGTAGCGGCTCACAGATTATTTTTACTCAAGACATTCCATCGTTTGCCGGTCGAGTAGCTCGATCTCAGTTGATTGAATAAATTTTCAAGAAATTGTTGAAACAAATCAGGCAGTCTTTTTATACGTGACCGTTTTCCCCAACTATTATTGGGCCTAAAGGCAAGCAGTGGCTTGTCTGCACAAAATTGAAAAATAATACATATTTTTTTTGTACTGTGTGAAAAAAAAACACGTCAATAGGTCAATGCTCAGAGCGAGCGAGTACTGTTTTTTTTTTATAAAAAAAGAAAAACGGTGGTGTCACGGCGTCAACCATAGATAGGACAGAATTATAAATTTTTAAAGAAAAAGTATATAAGGGGGGTTGTAGCATCGCGAGAGAGCTCGTGTATATAAAATAAGTTATTTATTGGCGCCGACTGATTCCCGACAGCACTGCGAGGACGTGCCAGGCCGTATTTATAATTATGTTCGGCACATGTTGTTTTGTTTGACCTGTGAATTGTTATGATTTATTGTATGAAACACTGGTGAGTCAATAAAGCAGTAGGTCTGGGATGATGCGTTTCATTTATACCTGTAGTGCTAAGAAAAATCATTTACCGCAGGACTAGCACAGTTGTCAATTATTAACACGAAAATAATGCATACTACAGCGCTTTCAATATGGAGAGATCTCTTACTAATTAAGCAAGTCTCTGTTTACTGTATCATTAACATTTACTTAAAACTTCGTACTAGTCCTGCAGATAACAAAATGTATCAGAAAGTTGTTGGACGTGAGGCTGTTGTAATGCCCCAAATGGCTCCCCTAAGTGAGATAAAGCACTTAATATTTTAGTGATTACATAACATAATAAAATAATACATAAACGTTCACGCCGAATATCCCCGAAGGGGTTGGCAGAGGTACTAATACTTCTGAACATCACGTGACTTGTCACCTGGTGTTCAGAGTACCCACGTTTTGCATGGACAGTGTACTCACGTGATAGGGGGTAGGCCTATCGCCGTTTTGTACGAATACACTGTCACATGACTAAGTACAACTCAGCCATGTGGGTTTCCTCACGATGTTTTAGTGATTACATCGGCTCAATATTCTTACCATTAGAACTATTGGGATTTTCATTTCTTGGTATCGACATGACTAACTGAACTACCAGTCGTTTCATCCACAATGAACGACACGACCAAATCAATTTAGATTTCGATTAATCACTATAAATATAGATTCTGAATACCAGGCGGCAAAAATGTCACGTGATGTTTAAAAGTACTAGTATCTCTGCCAAACCCACGGGATTATATGCGGCGTGAACGATGTTTTGGGAGGGAAGATTTCGAAATCCCCAATTTATTCCCTCCCTGGTATGTTTGTGGCTGAAATCAGTAGAAATTTCGAAGTTCTTTTACCTCCTAATTATTTCCAACAAATTTCACAAGTGAAATCCTATCTCTATATAGAGGTTGAAAATAGTTTCATATTTGTTGTGTGCTAACTGTACAATCGAAATCTATATTGACTTGTTCTTTGTGAATGACGCGACTGGTAGTTCGGTTAGTAGTGTCGTTGCCAATGAATGGAGAAATCGTAGTAAGGAGGAACCTTAGACATGGCACGACTCTGTTTAGATTTCATTACTTTTTAGAAATAAACAAGCAGCTCTATTGAGACTCGCTATTCACAGAATGTTTTTGGTGGGATTTCATTTCTTTTTGGAGAAACGTGGACTTAGTGCTTTATTTTATTAGATATCCTTACTTGACTCTGATTAAATAAAGAAATACTATTTAATTCATTCAGGCCAAATTATAAAATGCATTGGACCAAGAGTGGCGGTGATACTCGCACACTTCGCCAGATGGCGCTGACTGAGTTTTACAACGCGCTTACGATTAAATAAAGAAATAGCTGAGTGTTGTTTATCAAGTACTTAAGACCTTAGATTTTTGACATCAAATGAAGCGCCCTACCAAGTTGAATACTTTGTGTAAAGGCGGTATGTCGATATCTCTAATAGTTTGGGCTCTTGTGTTTTCTGACCAGGGTCACCAGGTACTCCAGATCTTCGATTATCCTAGCTTTATAGTTTTTTCTTTATGTGGCCATTAAACCCCAACTCTGCACCAAATTTCAGCCCTCTTAAGTTTATTGGAAGTTATTGGATTGAATCAGGCGTTACTTTGCGGAAATCCATAGCAATACTAATATTAATAAATTTCTAATTAATTTATTTAGCGGAATTAAGCGAAGAAATTTATTAATATTAGTATTTATTGGAAGTACTGATTTTGATGATCATGAGTGTGTGAGTGTGTAAACGCGAAACTTTGCTTTCGTTTAACTTCAGCACTAAATGACCAACAAACTTAATTTTAAGTATGTGATTTTAGCTTACTGGATGTTGGATATTTCTGTGTGCTGGTCTTATCCAGAAGTACTCAAATAGGGGCCTAAAATTGCGCCGACATGGTTCCAGTAAAGGATGGTACGGCAGTGTCTGCTTCGCGCTCGACTTGGCGGGATAGAATACAGATAGAAGTTTGAATTTATACCCTCAATGAGTGTCATGAACTAATTAGATTAATTACACTCATCATTAGTATATTACCCCGATGATGCTGAGAATATCGCACCTCCGTTCAAATAGCGTCACAACTCAAAAAACAAAATTGTTGAGAAAATTGCATTCGAAATTGACACTTTCTCTTTTTTTATACTTTTCTGCACTTATTACCAAAACAAAAAAATATACTTTAATTGAAGCTATAAATATGCCAGTTTTTGAATTTTGATGTTTGGCAAGCGTAATGATAAAATATAAGGGATTTAATTTTTTTTTGAGTTGTGACACTATTTGAACGAAGGTGCGTTATATTGAGCGCCCCTCGTATCATATACGAGGACTATTTAGCAGAGGCGGGCTCAAGACAGGATAAATACCTCACTCCTAAACATAGGTAAAAATATTTACGCTGTACTAACTTTGATTCCTCAAGTGGTGTGTAAATCTCTCTTATAAAAATATCTTATTTCTTTTCTTATAAAATCTATTAAAAAAATATATTGGTTCCTTAACTTATTTTATTTTATTATCTTTATTATAGCATATTATTAATATTGGTACGATTTGTTTATTTATTTACTATTGATTTAAGGCTGGCTGCTCATTAATGATTGCTCACTGAAATCTAATTTCTTTTTGTTCTTTTAAGTGTTGAGTTATTTTCTTCTTAACTCCCAGTAGCACAGTTACAACGAGTGGTATAAGGTTAGGTAAACTAACTGTTTATGTCGGACTTAGTATGTAAGTTACAGGCGGTACCAGAAAACCAGCTCCCCAGCAGTGTCTTGCGGATAATGTTGGGAACCTAGCTGAGGTACTTTGACTTTTTGTTGTCATCTTTTCTTTTTAAATTGTAATGTTTGTATATGTTGTTATTGTGTTTGTAACAAATATCTTTTATCTTTTTTTTATTGTAGGCTTAGGATACTATCAACCCATTTCTTCTGCGGGTGTTGTTAGAGGCGATTTGGGTATTGGGGCTTTTAAGTGATTTATGGTGTAATCCAGAAAAAGGTTACGCGGGCGGTAAGCCATGAAAGTACGTGTTTTATAATTAATGACACCCCAGACTTAAACACTAACATCTATATTCTACATACAATGATTGCCCGCAATAAGAAACTAAGCCGCGACCTCCAGGATCAAAATCGTGTCTCCTAACCACTGAAGTCATTAAAATTAGTTTTAACGTATGTATGGCGGAATTACCTTAAGTGGCGGCAGTATATACATACATATATCCACGACCACAAGTCCCACAAAAGGCTAGCCAGAGCTGTAGAGCCAGAAACTCCTCAGCCACATTTGGAGCTTTATATAGGGGACTAGATGGTAGAAATAAAGTATCGCTGATGATGGGTTTCCAACCGCATCGCCCAAAAACCACTTTAAAGACCCATACCCTTAGTCGCCTCTTCAAACACTCGTGGGTAGAAAGGGTAGTGACATTCTAAGCCGACACTATGGCGGCAGTAAGCATCGAAATTTATTTGTTTATTTAATAAGTGGCAAAAAATTATGAACTTCAAGGAGGTAAATATATATATATATATATTTATAATACGAACCTTCGTTCGTCGCTCGAAGACGCGGCCTAGAACTAGAAAAAGTTAACCTCCACGCTTGGCCGTGGTCGCCGTGTTGACATGTTTCGATGTTTTTTTTGTAATAGGTATCATCGCGCGCTATTTATATTTACTAACAAAATGATATGTTATTTTTAATAATACCTGAAGTCTCATGTGTTGTTATGATACACAATAAATAAATTTGAAATTTCGGGAGGAAATCCGCTTCCTACCGCCTACCAATTCTAGTTTTGGCGTCTGAGTTGGCGTAGATATCATGTTGTCTTGTACGCAGTCTGATGTTAGATTAAAAACAAGTGAACGTGCCAAACTGCCCATTCATAAGCGTTCTTTATGACATAATCGATATAATACAAACATACACACATATTCTCACGCCGTTAGTTCCCACTGGGGTAGGCAGAGACTATCGATTGCCACTTTGTACGATCCTGGCAAACCTCTCTGGCTTCGTTGACATCCATCAAACTTTTCATACATGCTCTTTTATTCTTCATACTTCGGACGCCTGCTTTTTTGAGCACATTTTCTATTTGATCCAAATGTGTCCTCCGAGGTCGTCCTCTACTAACATTACCTTCCACATTGGCTCTATATATCTCTTTCACCAATTAACTGTCATCCACCCTCTCTATGTGCCCAAACCATCTCAACATTCCTTTTTCTATCTTTCTTACAATATCGTTGGATATCGTACAATATAACACGTTGGAAGTAAGGAGAGACTTAAAACTTTTGATTTACTTATTAAATGTAATTGAAGGTACAGTAAAAAAGAGCATTATTTTAAGTCAGATTAAAATAGTAATACCTAATAGAACCCTAAGACAGCGGTGGGGAAATTTGATATCGTTGCCAATGGCACGTACCAATCTTTTAAAAGAAACCCCGCCGACTCGGGCGTTTGTGGCACTCGGTGAGATCGCGAATAAAATGTAGTTCATAATCTAGCTATTGTATTGTTAACTTGTAAATTATAAAATGTGTAATTAGGTGACACTACCTGTAAAAACTACTTATGTTTCATGACAAATAAATAAATATCATCTTTTACACCACACCTTTCACGAATCACATCATTGCTCACACGATCACTTAACCTTGCATTACAAACTTTTCTGAGGGATCTCATTTCTACTGCATTCACTCTGCTTTCATGCTTCTTATGCCACACCCAACATTCACTGCCATACATAAGCGTAGGAACGAGGACAGCATCATGCATAGCCATTCGGGCCTTTTCGGACACCGATTGACTGGTCATTAGGCTATCCCTTACCCTTTTTCACTCTTCTTTCAATGTCTTCATCACATTTTTCATCCCTTGTAAACAAACTTCCCAGATATACAAACTCCTTCACCTGTTCCACATCCTTACCATCAATCGCAATCACGAATTCTGTCACATCTTCCTGTCTCTCAAAAACCATCGTTTCGGTCTTATCCACATTCACCCTCATTCCCTTTCTTACAAAAGACTCACATGCAATATTCATCATCTCTTGCAATTCTTCGACCGATGATGCAAGTAGCACTTGATCGTCAGCATACATGAGGCATTTAATGATGAATCCACCCATTCTTAGTCCATAATCACTTTCACGCAACTCTGTCAAACAGTCATCCATGAACAAATTGAAGAGCCACGGAGAAGCTACACATCCCTGTCGGACACCCCTAGAGATTCCGAACCAGTCAGTGTTTTCCCCGTTTACTCTTACGCATGCACGAGAATCGTCATATAGTGATACTTATGCACGCATAAGTTGACTCCCCAAACCGAACTTGGATAACACCTCGCATAAATACTTTCTTACGACCCTATCATACGCCTTCTCTATATCTATGAAGGAGCAATACACCTTTCGGTTCTTAGCTAAGAACTTTTCGGTGATGCTCCTAAAAGAGAAGATTTGGTCCATACATCCCATTCCCTTTCTAAATCCTGCTTGCACATCCCAAATTTTATAATCCGTTTCATTCATCACTCTCTCAATCAAAACCTTTGCATACAATTTACCGACAATGCTGAGTAGGCTAATTCCACGGTAGTTTCTAGCCCTACTGGTGTGACCCCTTTCCTTTATATAAAGTACAGTTACCGCTTTGCACCAGTCTTGTCGCACTTTGCCACTCGACCAGCATTTTAGGAAAAGGAAGTACAACCAGGAAGCCACCACCCTTTTACCAGCCCTCAGCATTTCGGTGTTTATCCTGTCATACCCTGCCGCTTTCCCTAGTTTCATACTTTTCATTGCTTTCATTATTTCTTCCATACTGATCTCAGTGTCACTAAAGTCACTTATCACGTCGTTCCAATAAACATTAGATGGATGCATCCTCTTTTTCAAAAAGTCCCTCAAAATAGTTCTACCATACTCGTTTTATGCTACTTGCATCCGTCGCCAATTCACCCTGTTCATCTCTCATTACATTCACTCTCGTGTTTTGGGAAACTCTTGTGTTGTGTTGAAGGAGTAGAAGTTGTGGGTAGATTGAGAAATGTAGTAGAAAGATTCGTCATGTTATTGTCGGGGGTCACCACTGTGGGAACAGCAAAGATATACTGGCCAGTACACCCTGCTGTGTACCAACTTAGAATTTGTATTTATGTTTAGCTAGAGAAAAATTTCGATACCGCGATGTACGAATTTTTATGACGCTGCTAGTATGCGAGTGAGTTCGCCGTCCAGCGGTTGCCACACTCTCTTTTCTTTCCGGATATATTTCCAGAACAACTTTTGGTTATTCCGGAAATCATTGGAGAGTTTCCTCTCACACCATTCTTGCAGATTACGCTTTTTATTTTCTATTTTCTTCTTAACCTCATTCTTAACTCTCTTATATTCATCTTCACTATTTTTCACTACATCATCTGTTACTCTCGCATCCATTCGTTTACTAGCTTTGACCTAGTAAATCTAACCAAGCTTTCTTCTTATCTCCAACTGCCTCTTTCACATCTTTATCCCACCAACTTGTTGGTGGTCTATTTGTTCTTTTACTCAATCCACATACTCGTACTTCGCACATTCAACCATTGACGATTTGAGCACATCCCATACTTCTTCTATTTCCAATTCATCCTTCATCTCCACGCAACTTAGCCTGTCGTCCAATTTCTTCATATATTCATCTCTAATATTTTCATCCTCTTCCAATTACTCCACTTTTACTCTCGAAAATTCAGTTGTTGACACTTTCCAGTCCTTTCAATCGTGATATCACGAGAAAGTGATCTGTGCCAACGTTAGTGCCCCTATAGACTCTGGTGTCAACGACCTTTGCTCTTAGCCTTCATCCACTATCACAAAATCAATCATACTTCTCTCGCTTCCTCTCTGTCTAGTATACATATGGATATCTTTGTGTTCAAACAACGTGTTCGTAACACAAAGATTCCTCTCCAAACATACATCAATCACTTTCTCACCATTCTCGTTCACTCTTTTATCACCAAACTTTCCTAAAACTCTTTCACAGCCTTTGCGTGACACACCAACCCAACCATTAAAATCTCCTAACATAACAATTCTCTCATTTTGATCACACCCATTCGCAACATCGTCTAACAGATTCCAAAACTCCTCCCTCTCGATAGTGATTTGGACATGTCCGGAGCATACACGCAAATTATGCGCATCCGGATAAGCCCTACCTTTACCTTTATCCGTAGGAGCCTTGGACTCACACATGTATAATCTTTCATGCACTTAGCCATCCTTTCAGATATCAGAAGACCCACGCCTTGGCAAGCTCTGCCACTCTCGGCAACTCCCGACCAGATAGCTGTAAATGGGCCAAGTGAAACCTCTTTTTCCTTGCACTTCGTTTTATTTACACACAGAAAATCTAGTTTTCTTTCTTCCATAATCAAACATACTGCATCTAACTTTTCATGCATCCCTCCACACACATTCATCGTACTAAACGGGTCTCTTCCGCCCACTTTTCGCCCCGCGAGGAACCACGGCGTGATGAGTGGCGAGCCACATCGCCGCCACCGCGTTTAATTTTTGTTTCTAAACACATTCGGTCCCCATGAAAAGCAAGGGAAATAAACAGCCCACCTAGCAAGAGCCCCGCTTGAGTAGGTAAGGTTATTTAGTACCCGGAGTGCACCAGGCTCCGGGACGGCGGCACGCTAGCGACCAGGCTCATCCCACACATCCCTCGGCACGGCAGACCTTGGATTGGTGTAAGGGCCAAGATGGAAAAGCCCTATTCCCTTGGTCGACTTCTACGATACACCCACGGGAAGAAATGAGGTAGTGCTATTCTATGCCGACACTACACAGCAACCGATATAATGTAGCTAAATATTTGCTATTTAAAGGTATCTGCAAGATGGAACCTGAATAAATCCTATAATAACATTGTATCCCTCATTAATCACCTAGCTTTAGTCTACGACTTTGTCCGCATGGTATAGATAGTTTGAGAACAACCATCTCTTTAACCTCAATATCATTATTAAATATGAAATAGATGGAATGAAAATTGTAGGAGTGTAAGTTAAATTATAGTAAATATAAACTTTACATAGATACATTTACATACAAAGGTTGACGTGAAGAAATCGCGTTAAGGCGATAAGTCCGCCTTTGTGTACATAGACTGTTGCATCTATTTTGTACAATACTTGTAATAATTGTATGCAATAAAGTGTTTAAATAAATAAATAAAAAATACATACATACATATACTCACGGCTATAAATCCCTTAAAGGGGTAGCCAGAGCAGCCACTTTTGGAAGTTGCGTGGGGAAAGATGGTGAAATAAAGGAGATGGGTTTTCAACCGCATCGCTCAAAAATCCCTTAAAGCCACAATACCGTTAATCACCTCTTACGTTTACCCACTGGAAGAAATGGGGTAGTGCTATTCTAAGCCGACACTACACAGCTAAACTTTAATCTCCTGCAATTCCTAATATGATACAATATAATATAATATAATGTGTGCAGGAATAACCAGCCCTAAAAAGAACATATTATTACAAAATTTGACACAACTTTTACAACACGTGACATTATTGTCACCTGGTGTTCAGAGCACCGACGTTTTGGCTGATGACTTTAGTAAAGACATTTTTGATCAAACGAAGTAAAAATGAAGTAGTATTTAAGCAGGGCTTCTACAGAAAAAACATGATTTTTGCCGCTTTTATAGAAAATGGCGGGAAATTGTCCGGGCGGTGCGACTAGCACTCGGTTTTCAATAACCTTTTCCCCACTTCATGTTTCAAATTGGATGAGTTGGTTTTTTTTTGTTCCTGAAAACGTCATGTGGCGGTTATTACTAATAAATAAATCGATCGATCCCCGCTAGTGTCCAAGTTTTTCTTTCCTTTATTTATTGGATGAGTAGTTTCTGAAACCGAGAATCAGGTTACCCCTTTTTGGGATTTATTGTCGTAAGAATAGGTCATAAATGATACGAGTACCTATTCATATTCATCTTGAAGCAACTCGCTCTCTCTTCATGATAAATATTTTGTACATACATTTTATACTCATGCCATTATTTCCTATTGAGGTAAGCAGAGACTATCGTTCGCCACTATGTACGATCATGGCAATCCTCTCTAGCTTCATTTACATCAGTTAATCTTTTCATATATGCTGTTTTATTGTTTATATTTCGGACGCCTGTCTTTTGGAGCACAGTCTCAATTTGGTCCAAAAGTGTCCACCCTCCGTGGTTGTCGGGAATGGCGGGTAGGTTAAACGTGAGTACACTGTCCAAGCAAAACTTTAGGATCACTGAACACTAGGTGACAATGTCACGTGATGTACAGAAGTATTAGAAACTATGCCACCCTATCGAGTATATAGAGCATGGACTTTTTAGTTTATAGTAATTAGCAAAATAATGTCAAAATATAGCATTAGAGCCCCGCCCGGCCCCGTTCAAATTTTTTGTTATAATTTTAATACCGAGCGGTCGAAGCACAGTCTCAATTTGGTCCAAAAGTGTCCACCCTCCGTGGTTGTCGGGAATGGCGGGTAGGTTAAACGTGAGTACACTGTCCAAGCAAAACTTTAGGATCACTGAACACTAGGTGACAATGTCACGTGATGTACAGAAGTATTAGAAACTATGCCACCCTATCGAGTATATAGAGCATGGACTTTTTAGTTTATAGTAATTAGCAAAATAATGTCAAAATATAGCATTAGAGCCCCGCCCGGCCCCGTTCAAATTTTTTGTTATAATTTTAATACCGAGCGGTCGAAGCACAGTCTCAATTTGGTCCAAAAGTGTCCACCCTCCGTGGTTGTCGGGAATGGCGGGCAGGTTAAACGTGAGTACACTGTCCAAGCAAAACTTAGGATCACTGATCACCAGGTGACAATGTCACGTGATGTACAGAAGTATTAGAAACTATGCCACCCTATCGAGTACATAGAGCATGGACTTTTTAGTTTATAGTAATTAGCAAAATAATGTCAAAATATAGCCCAGCCCCGTTCAAAATAATTTTTTTTATAATTTTAATACCGAGCGATCGAAGACCTGAAGGGCAAGCACGAACTTGCGATAGAATTTAGTAAATTAATATACCCCATTGTATACTTCCTTTGCAAGTTGGAAGAAAACAACAGGACGCGTGAGCCAAAATAGGGTTTGTAAACAAAAATATATTTTTCATACTATTATGAGAAGTGACCTCACTAGTTATTTATTAACACGCTTAGATTTGCTTTACCTGTATGTATGTAAGTATGTATGTATGTAAACGACTCCTTTAAATTCGATTTTGATCCACTTTAAACGGACCGATTGAACTCAAAATTTGAACACTTTTCGAGAATGAGGGACAATATAATAATTTCTTATGTTCATTCCGCTATCCTGATTAGGGTCGCCAGGATAAAATAATTTCAAATAATTCAGTACTAAAAAGTTAAAAATAAAATATAGTTTGAAAAACTAAAAAACACGCTTTTAAAGCACATCAAACTAAAAAGTGAAAAATAATTCCTGATATAAGCTGAAAACGGTAATGAACAAAAAATACTAGTATTATTGTGAAAAAGCTGTGTAGCGCCGGCTTAGAATAGCGCTACCCCATTTCTACCGGTGGGTGTACGTAAGAGGCGACTAACGGTATTGGGGCTTTTGAGGGAACATTGGGCGATGCGGTTGGAGACCTTTATTATACCATCTTTTCCCCACTCAACTTTCCAAAAGTGGCTGAGGAATTTCTAATTACTTAGCTCTGGCTACCCCTTCTAGGGAATTATAGCCGTGAGTATATGTATGTATGTATTGTGAAAAAGCGTGGGGCGCTCTGTGCCATATTTTTTTAAGTTTATATTAGGAATTATTTTTCACTTTTTAGTTTGATGTGCTTTAAAAGCGTGTTTTTTAGTTTTTTAAACTATAATTTATTTTATTAGTTATATGCGCTGTCATCAACAGGACGAAGAGGTGTACGAAGGTAAGTAAATTATTTGTTGATATATCTTCTCACGTCGACGATATGAAAAATATTTTTATTTTATTTTATGAAGTGCAAAATGAATCTTAAATAATCGCCCCCACACTGTTCCAGTCATCCTCAACCTAATTAAAAGCCCTTGTAATTTCAACTCATATAAACCGAGCATCATCGTTTCATGTAAACTGTAAAGGCGGAGGATGACGTGAAAATTGCAATGACAGAGCGATCTAAATATAAGCACGCGGTCGCTCGGAAGACGCGCGCTCGCCAGTCGAGGAACAACCGTCGCGAGTTACACTAGTCCAACGATAAGTTAGTTAGCCGATACCGCAACCATGGTTTACGAAAGTGACTTTTACACCACCCGCCGCCCTTACCGGTCAAACTACAGCGTCACGGTAAGTACCATTTCCTCGCCCCCGCCCCGCTCCACCCCGGGAGTCGGACGCGCCCGTCTCCACCCGCCCGACCGACTGCGCCAGCTTCCGTTCCTAACACAGATTTGATCTTCGTTCTAACGCGTTTCATGCTTATTCAACAAAGCAATTTACAAAATTTATTTTAAAATGCCGCTCCAGTACTCGATCGTAGCAAAGTTTAAAATCGACCGCGAGAAACGCCCAAGTGGGTCAGGCCGAGCCGCGCCGGCAGCGGACGGGCGCGCCAAATATAGCCGCGGCTGGAGCGACCGCGACTAACGGCGACTTCTCCGCTTGCAGCGGCGCTCCCTCGGCGATTGGGAGAAGGTGCCGTTCGTACCGCGGCCGAGCCTGGTGCCCGACCCCGTGACGGCGTTCGGGCGCCGCGCGCGGCCCGGCGAGCGCGCGTCCGTGCTGCTGCCCGTGACGCAGCAGAACATCGCGCCGCTGCCGCAGAGCAAGCTGGCGCCGCTGGCCCCGTACGTGTCCCCGCGCGACCGCACGCGCGAGCGTGTGCTGGCGGCCGTAGGGCAGCGCGAGCGGGCGCTGGACGCGGACCCGCTGGCTACGCCGCGCGACCACATGGACGTGGTGCTGGCGCAGTCGCACGGCCGGCCGTTGCACGAGCCGACCCGCCACGTGTTCTATAGCAATTACGCGTCGTACTGAGCGGGCGCGGCGCGGGGTGGAGCGGGCTACAGCTGGCGGTTGTTGCAGACGCCGCGGCACTACGTGGTGGTGGACCGGGAGCCGCACCGCAGCGCCGAGCAGCAGTACTCGTACTCGTACTCGAGCACGTCGGAGCGGTCGGGCGCGGGCGGCGTCCCGCAGCGCAGCACGTACTCCAGCACGACGGAGCGGCGCAGCGGCGGCGGGCCGGGCGGGTACTCGTACACGAGCGAGCGCAGCAGCAACCTGGGCGGCCCGGGCGGCTACTCCTACTCGTCCACGACGAGCGGCCGTCTCCCCGGCGGCACCTCCTACCGCCACTACTCGTACCGCGTCTAACTCCCGGCTCCCCATCCGACCTCTCCCGCAGCTCCCTCACGCCCATTCGATGTCCCAGTCGTTTAATCAGTATTCGCTAATGCAGTTTGATCGCTCTACTTTATAATGTATTAGTTAAGTAGATGCGATTCTAGAATGCTTTTTGATGTTTTTTTATACGAAAAAAGAGTTTATTTATTTTGTTATTATTTAAAATATGATTAGACTGAGTTTTAATAAAGCTTGTGTTTTGTAATCCATCTTTTTTTGTGTTTTCCAATCCTCTTTATCTGTCAATCTGAAAACGAAGATCGTGATGGGCTCGATCTTTTTTTCTTGTTAATCGTTAACTAACAGACCTCCAAGTCATTTAGATAACAGCATTTTTTTATGTATAACAACAATGTCTTGAAATATTGGAATAAAATTGTAACAATTAAAACAAAAGACAAAATATGTTCTAAATCCTTACATTAACATTACACATCCATTCAATCAGGCAAACTCCTAAATTGTTCTTAAAAAACTTTCTTATTCTCTCACATAAGCCCACATACTAAATGAAATTAAGACAAAGCTTTGTCATATATTTAATGGTGTACAGTATAGATGTCGAAACAACTAAAGTAACCAATGTAAACGTAACGAAATGTTTCCATGCTGGCGCTACCTGTTATCACCGATCGACAGCCTCTGACGTCGATTTACTACCTACCATCTTATCTTCAACCGACCTACAGTTATACATACCTAAGCTCGATTCCGAAATATTTACAGGTAATTTGTACTGAAATAATATGCCCCAATACTTTACGCTACATCATGATAGCTCTATACATTAGCAAAGCATGCTATAATATTGCTGTTTATAATTTTAGAATATTTGTTCATATGATAGATTCCATCACAGCTTATTTCAGATGCAATGATTATAATTTAGGCCATGATTTTAATATTGATCGTTTTTTTCTTGGTACCCGACGTTTGGTTGCAAACGGACAGGCAGGTCCTGTACTGTCGTCGATAGATTTCCCAACGTACAAACCATATTACACCTACTTGTCGACAGCTATACCGAAATTATCTCAGGTAATATACCTGTATATATTGTAATATACTTTTATTACTTATGCACAAAATCATTCATTTATTCTTTCAACATGCGATCTTTCACCAAACATTATCTTGAATCATTGTAAATATTTTTTGTTAGCTACAAAGCAAGCATGATTTCATGCAATCTCACTTAAATCGTTCAAAGAAGTAGGTTATGTGATTTCTTCATAACATAAATCATTTAGATAATGTGTCGATTAATTTATTTAGTAAAATACTTAACTATAGCTTAATTTTAACAGTTAGTTTTTGTTTATTATGTATATATGTTTGTTAATTAGCTATGAAAAGTATTAAATAGATTATAAGCAAGTAAGTAATTATACGAAGGGGTAACGGTAAATATCTTTGGTGACATAAACTAGTAAATATGATTACATTCAAATTATTTAATACTAGCTTTCCGCCCAGGCTTCGCCCGTGTGATAATCGGTTATATTGCGGTATAAAGCACAACTATAAAAAAACTTCTTATTCCCACGATTTCCCTCGGGAAAATAATTTTTCTTCGGAAAAAAAGGACCCCATTACTTAATCCGGACTTTTAACTATACGACTGCAAAATCATTTGGTTTCATCATCATCAAAAAGCAATCGGTTTTGCAGTTACGGCGTGAAAGCGGAACAAACAAACTCACTTTCCGATTTATAATATTAGTAAGGATATATTAGTGTTTTCTTTTACATTAAAAGGAGACATTTAAAATTTTTATAAAATGTTTGTTAACGCTTTCGACACACATTACACAGATTCAATGTATAAATAGAAAAATCTTTAAAATTAGTATTAAAATAGCCCGTTCGTCTATATTTTTGCATGGTATCCTGGTAAAGGCATAATAAACCAAAATTTATAAAAATAATAAATAAATACTCGTAATTGATTTTGGCATCTTTTGTAACGAATGAAACGTGTGCAAAACAATAGAATTCTATTGCTAGAGCACCCGACACATATCATCAAGGCTAGCAAAGATTTAATAGCTTTCAGTGACCTGACATTAAAAGAAAACCTTCAACTCAATGCTATGTAACTAAATCAGGATCAAGGGACTATCTTTAAAACTCATATAGCTGCTTATAAATTTAACGTGAATCGTGACTTAAAAACACTTCTAAAACTTATTGGCGCAGTCAGAAATAGAAATGTCAGTGATTTTAAAATTTTCTTTGAATTAGCATGAACACCAATATTATAAAGAAGTACTGCTAGATAATAAGAATAAGAAGGTAATGTTAGTAGAGGACGGCCACGAAATACACACTTAGACCAAATTGAGAGTGTGCTCAAAAAGGCAGGCGTTCGAAGTATGAAGAATAAAAGAGCATGTATGAAAATATTGATGAAGCGATTAGTAAACGAAGCAAGAGAGGTTTGCCAGGATCGTACGAAGTGGCGATCAATAGTCTCTGCCTACCCAAATGGGAATTAATGGTGTGAGTATATGTATGTATGTATGTACTGCTAGAGTAAATGCGTCTTTAGTAAACGTAGTACAACCTTCCAAACAACATCCTCTCCTTCCTTTGGCGTAAAGGTTAGTGACTCTGCAATACTGGGTTAAATGGAACTTTATGGAATATGCATTATTAAATAAAACCGAAACCCACTAAAAATAAATAATTAGGGTTTATAACTTATGACCTAAGTAATATAAGATTTTCCTCTCGCTGCTTTGGGCAAGAAAAACTGTTACTACTGTTAAAGTACTCCTCAGCCTTTGAGGTGTTCCTGATATTTGACATCAACGCTAACATGTCTGAAAGAAATATATATTTTTTTAAAGAAATTAGAGGGACTAAGATTAAAATAAGTTCAGTAGAAGACGTAGCTAAAGATTATTGTACAATTTAGAAAACTCTTTATTGGACATGATTGTAAAATCATTTTCCATATTCTTATTATAATACTATACTGTAATGTACCTCTACAGTTAAAGTTCAGTACAAGGCGATCTTATCACTTAGAGGGATCTCTTCTAGAAAACCTTTGCATGATAATGTGAACCCAAGTTTAAATGGGGGTTTTGCTAGGGACTGAATGAGAAATAGAAGAAGTCTGAGAGCAAATTGAATGCAGTAGAGATAAGGTCCCTGAGAAATAAATAAGAAGGAGTGATGTAAAAGATGATATTCTAAAAACTTTAGAAAAACGAAAGTATATGCATGAAAGGAAAATAGTAAATCAGTAGAGGACGACCACGGAGGACACATTTAGATCAAATGCAAGTCTGAAAAATAAAAGGGAAAGCATGAAATGATTGCAAAACACAGACGAAAATCGAGAGGTTAACCAAGATCGTACAAAGCGGCGAATAGTGGCGATCAATAGTCTCCACCTTTCTAAATGGGAACTAATGGCGTGAGGTTATCTATGAATAATTTTGAGTATGGCTTTGAATATGATTCACTGTTATGGGACCTTGATCGCGCACATATTTCCGTCGAAATAGAAATTCAACATAGAATGCATGAAATACTAAAACGAATACATGTCGGGAACGTAAACAGAGCGTTTGGCAACATTCCCAAGGTCGCGTCTTACTCACAGCTTTTTTCAGTGCTGTTTGTAAACGGAATGGGAATCGAGGGAAACTGTCTCTTTTGTAATTAGCCCATAATTCTGGACTGTTGTTTTAATAACTATCTATACGCATGCATATATTGCAAAAGGGGGTCACCGGAACTCCAGAGTTAATTATAACGTTTGTTTGAAGAAGAAAGGATGTCGAAATAAAGAGCAGTGATGATGCTTTTCAATTAACAACCCCTTAAATGATCAAGTATATTTTGTCATCTCGTAAGACACGTGATATGGGGTAATTTTTTTTATAGTCCTGTTATACAACACTTCTAGGCGAATGTTACATATTTATACAACGAACCAAATTCTATTTTGTAAGTTGACACCACCGTTGATGGTCAACTGTTGTTTTACTGTGCCATCTATTTAGCCCTTATTTCGTTATAGATACGGAAAAAAGGTCATAAAATAATAAATTACATACATACATATACTCACGGCCATAAATCCCAAAAAAGGGTAGCCAGAGCTTCATAGCTAGAAGCTTCTCAGCCACATTTGAAAGATAAAAATTAAATTGTTTATATGAATCTGTATTAGTGATGTTAATCAGGTACGTAAGCATCACTGATACGTGTTATAAAAAACGATGGAAGTATTATCGAATGAGATGAAGAACTTGTCACAACTGCCAATTACTCAAAATACGAGAAGACAATACATACTAGATTTAGCAATACACACAAACGGTCCAAAATATTTCGACAAATTTAACTTTATCTTATCCTATATGAATGAGCCGTTATTTTGAATATACATTTTAAAAGAATACAAGATCATTAATGAGGATAAAAATAAATACCTAATAAATCTGCTGACCAACTTATGAAATATTTTAAATCTTGTTTGTTTCTAGGCATTGATCTTTCGTCGAGCTCGTAAAATGTTTAGGTCATGAGAAATTTAAATTAGATTTTGGATGATCTCATCCAACGTATACATACATCATACATCTCATCAACACTACCATTATAATGAAACTTTGTTGTACATAGTACATGAAGACTTTATAGACTATCACTAATCTAAGGTGATAAGAACTGACTAGTTTACTTAGACATGCCCTAAAATGTGACTAAAGTCTGAACGTATAAAAATGTATGCGGGTATTAAAGGGTTGCTAAAATTAAAAAAAACTGAAACGGTCTGATTTAATATTTCTGAAGCTACACAAACTCCTTCAAAGTTCTGGTTGGTATTCTGTTTCATTGCCAACGAGTCCTTAGTAAAAGCATAGTAGAAAGCTAAGATAGTCTGAGTTAGCTAAAACATGTTCAATTGCTAACTTTCTCTATGTTACATTCCGGGTAATAACTCACTTTTATCTATTTTAAATACACCTTACGTTCGTATTGGGAAGGTAACTTAGTACTTACTTATCCATACTAATAGGACTACTTTTTAGTCAGTAGAATAATGAGTTGATTACTATGTCTTATGTAACTACAAATTTAAATAATCTTAAGTTAACTATGTAATATATCTTCGTAATATGATATATTAATTACCTGTTGAATCATTTGAATGTAGCACACAGGGCAGCGTTTCAAAATTTATTTTTAGGATCGCTACATTCCACTCGTTTCTCTCTTTCACATGTTTGTTATTTGATAGTAATGTTATTTATAGCTGTGTAGTGCCGGCTTAGAATAGCACTACACCATTTCTTCCGGTGGGTGTACGTAAAAGGCGACTAACGGTATAGGGGCTTTAAAGGGATTTTTGGGCGATGCGGTTGGAGACCCATCACCAAGAACCTTTATTTCACCATCTTATCCCCACGTAACTTCCAAAAGTGGCTGAGGAATTTCTAATTCCTTAGCTCTGGCTACCCCTTCTAGGGATTTATAGCCGTGAGTATATGTATGTATGTATGTATGTTATTTATAGGATCAAAGGTTTCTTGCCTTATTTAAATATATTATCACGAAATCAATGTACCAATGTCACTATAGATTTGCAAACTATAATTCGCAATTACTGTACTTTACGTAACGTTTGCTATTGGTGAATTTATCTTCATTGCAAATATTTCAACGTTTCAATAATACTTGCAAAAAATAAATTACACCAAAATTTCCTTGAGATTTACCTAAAGCCCTAACATAGTGAATTCATTCATTACTAGAACATTATCATAAAACTCATCTGACAAATTAAACAATTGTTCATTAACATTTTTCCAATTCTTGCTAATACTGTTCTGATACTGACAACCCTGCTGTCGACGCAGAAATTACGATAAGTAAGTATTCACCAGAATGATTATTGTTCTTTAATTACTTTGTGCTTCCATAATTAAAACCACTGGAATAATAAAAATTCGCAACAAGTCTTATATTAATTGAAATAGAATGTTTGTAATCGCATATTTAAACGGACATTTTTAAGTCACATTATTTAAGGAAGATGGCGGTAGCTTCTCCAATTGCAACACTTACCAACTTATAAAGCAACCATAACATAAAGCTACTGGTTTATCAAACCATTTCAAATTTAAGTAACTTAATATACATGACAATATCCGAAAGAAATTGGTCTAAATAATAAAAATAAACTTCTATATAAACCAGTATAAATAACTACACGCGATCGCGTCAATCGTTCATTCGAATACAATAATAGTTTTTATTGCTTGAACATAAGTTCTAAACAACTGCCAATATGTAAAGCTAGATTATCGTCGATGTACTAATAATTATTTCTACAATAGGCGGAACTAATATGGCGTCCACCAACTCGCACGGTTACCCGACTCGTCACATACCCGGAGGCACCTCACCACACTGTCAGGGTCCGCGTACGACCCTCAGTGATCCACCGGGAGCTCGACAGGATCGCCTACAAGAAGCGACCTGCATTAGTGTCTTCAGCCGTAGACGACTTCTACAGATCTGAGTCTTCCAGAGTAAGTGGATATTTATTTTTTGCTTTCGAAGAGGTGGTGTGGAAATGAGCGTTGTTATTGTACACATACATACATAAATACATATACTCACGCCATTAGTTCCCATTGGGGTAGGCAGAGACTATTGATCGCCACTTCGCACGATCCTGACAAACCTCTCTAGCTTCGTTTACATCCATCAATCTTTTCATACATGCTCTTTTATTCTTCATACTTCTTCATACGCCAGCCTTTTTGAGCACACTCTCAATTTGGTCCAAGTGTGTCTCTGTGGTCGTCCTCTACTAACATTACCATCCACACTAGTTCTATAGATCCCTCTTACCAATTTCCTATCATCCATCCCCTCTCATTGTACACATACAGCTGCAATAGCGAAAAGAGGTAACCAGAGCTAAGATCAACAATTTCCTCAGCTACTTATGTAACTTGACTGGGTAAATGACCTTGAATGAGAACTTTTTAGTAAAGAGCCTGCAAATCACTTCGCCTATCTTATTTAAAAACACCCAGGGAAAACTAGGTAGGGTTTGTGAACGTTGTTACGGCACTAAATAGTTCACAATGTAATAATTCAAAGATTATTTATAAAAGTATTCTCCGCACGTTTATAGGTTTTTGAAGATGAGACTCGTCGCATCAGAGCTGACACCGCATCGCTGCTCACACGAGCTCGCTCTACCATACCGCGAGCAAAGACTGTAGCTCCTCTGGACACCATCTACTCGTAAGTTGTCTCAGCTTATATGACTCAACACCGAGACTCCAACAACCAGGCTCAAACCAATTCTGGATGGGTTAATAAGTACATGATCTAGTTAGCTGGCTTTGCGCAGATTTATAGACTTTAATAAACGTATTAACATGACGTCCAGAGTATAGATGAAAATCAATAATATTAAATACTTATCTGCCTCATTAGTTCAACCGCTATCATTATTTTTACACATATGCAAAGTATGTTACCATGTCGTGGGAGCTGTTTTGATACATCATTTTATATGTATTTGTTATATTTGAACCGATTTGAAATAATTATTGTGGTTATCTATATCCAGAAAATTATTATAGAAAATCTGAGGTGGAAAAAAAATCAGTCTAGATTATAATCTAATAATAATTATTAATAGAAGCGAAAACTGTCATTTAGATTTTTAAAAATAATAAGAACTACATACATACTACATACATATACTCACGGCCATGTATCCTAAAAAGTTAGCCAGAGCTTCAGAGCTAGATACTCCTCAGCCTCATTTCAAAGATGATAGAGGACAAGTTGGTATAAATAAAGTATCGTTGGTAAAAAGTTTGTAAAAAAAATGTTTTTGGTGATGGGTCTCCAACTGCATAAAAAGCCCCATACTGTTAGTCGCCTCTTACGATACCCATAGGTAGAAAGGGGTAGTGACATTCAAAGCCGGCACAGGAAAATTTCTAATACTCCACGTCTGTTATTAACACAAAACTGACGTCAAAATATCACATCATATTGAAGAAGCAAGTGAAAGTTGTCAAAAATATAGCAATGACGCTACGTCAATTTTCGTAGATGTAATCATCGAACGAAAATAGTTCATTGATTCATGAGACCCTGATATACGCCGTGACAATGATACTGACATTGATCAGATAATCATTTTTGGCAGGTAACGAGACGACCCCACGTCTTAGGGTTAAAATTTTTCTAGCGAGACCTTCGTCTAGAACAAAACAACAATTAGACATGGCTCTTAATATTTTGGTTGGACACTGAAGCGTGGGATGTATTGCTGAAGCCAAATGCTCAGATTAGCCACGTATCGTGTATACAGTTGGCCGATCTCCGTTTTAAATATAGTTTGGTTAAATGCCAGCCGATCGAACGGTGTTTCCAACTTGTTAGCATAATTTTCAACATTTTGAATACAATGTTATTCCGATTATGTTGGTTGTTTAGTATTTGCCAGCTCAATTACCAAAAACATGGCATAACAAAAGTTTTTGATTGAGTTCCTGACATGGATGGTCAGCAATCCATACAAAGGAAAAATGTAGCCAACCTCTTTGGAACCCCCCTACCTTCTTGCGGCAACAATTGGCCTAGACCTCGCTTTTATAACATACCCTTTTTATATTATAAATCGATAAAGGACATCAAACTAAACAACTTTGCCCATGGAATGCCTATCTAAAATATTGTAATTTTCAAAAAATAATAATAATAAAAAATTGTCGTACCTAGTTCAAAGTGAGAATGTATAGAATGAGATTCTTTGCTTCAGTGAAAATAAGAAATAAATAAAACATCTGATCTATGCTTTTCGCGCTGTAAATAAAAATATAACATCTTTCGGTGGTTAGTTTGATCGATTAATAATATAAAAAGGGTATGTTATAAAAGCGAGGTCTAGGCCAATTGGAAAAAACTGGAAAATACCGAAAGAAGTTATGTTTTTGTTTACAGAGCGAAAAGCATAGATCAGATGTTTTTTTATTTTATTTCTTATTTTCACTGAAGCAAGGAATCTCATTCTATACTTTCTCAGTTTGAACTAGGTATATGATATTTTTCATTATTAAATATTTAGATAATAACAATATTTTAGATAGGCATTCCATAGGCAAAGTTGTTTAGTTTGATGTCCTTTATCGATTTATACTATAAAAGGGTATGTTATAAAAGCGAGGTCTAGGCCAATTAATGATTTAATAAAAAAAACATAATTATATATAGAAACTGTTTTAGAGGTGTATGCTGCTTGGTTACATACTGTATTTCCGAAACTTTTAAGGCAGAATATGATTGTACCGAAAACTAATCAACTTTGTTTCAATTGACATAATATTGTTTCACCGAAATTTCAAATACCATATTCATACATTCCAGATTATCGATTGACTTTCTTTTTTTTACTATCATTATGATTAACCACTAGAACGGATTCCCACAGAATCGAAAACCAGATATACCTTAATTCCGCAATATTGCTTTTCCGAATAATCACTATTCCATAAAATCATTTTCAATACATTTAAAATACAGATGTATTGAATGATACCCACTGCTATGAATAATTTTGCAGGCATATTTTATGTAAGTAGTATACCCCGCCCCCGTTCCCTACATGCAGCAAGCATGTAAGCAAGCTGCAAACAAGCAAGTATGCATGCAAGCAAGCAGGGCATATTGGCATGCATCAGGCATTTAAGGGGCTCGTTCCGCTGCGCTCCGTTCGATCGTTTTATACATAGTCTAACCTAACTAAATGTGACCTAACTAGAAATGGGATTTTGCCCGGGCATTTTGGGCGGATTGGATTTATGTCCAATAGATGCCTATAAGTGCCTAATAAATGTCCATTACGTGGGCGGAAATCTTATTTAATTTTTATTTTTAAAATATCATTATTGTATGCAGTATTGTTGATGTTATTGTTGAAAATCATCATAAAATGACCTATTTTATTAAAACAATAAAGAATACTTATAGGGTTCATCATTAGCATAAAAAGTCAATGGGTGCAATCCAACCCATTTTATAAAGTTTTGCGGACAGAAACGCAAATATTTGTAAATGAAAGAATCTTATCGTACTTTTTATGAGAATTCATTAATTTGTCACAATACAATGGGGAAAAATTGTGACACTGTTTTAAACTTTTAATTTAAACGAACTTTTTGGATGGACAAAGTCCAGATTTTGATGACTTTTTCTCTATTAACGTATGAGGATCTAACCCTCTTCACGTTGGGCTCGTATCAAGTACAAATCGCGCTCTCCTATTGTCACGGACACTTACTTTATATATATATAGATTTGAAACCAAATTGGCATTTTACCGGATTCAATCTCGCTATTTTATACCTAGATTTTTAATTGCGTAGAATTCTGACAGCTGCCATTTTTTGACATGTCAGAGGTTATAAATCTTTTTGACCAGGATTTTTTTAATTTCTTTTAAAGCATGTACATCCACGTCAACTCATTTTATTTATTAGTATAGAATATATAAATTTTGTTGTGTTTTACGCTGCAAATGCAAAAAGTGCATTTACGGTGAATTGAAAGTTTAAAAATATAACAGGTAATAATAACAAATAATAGCAAATACGGAAAAGCTATGAGCGCATTTGAGTATTCAAAGAAGTCGAATGACATGACAAGACAAGACCCACGCATAATGAAAGCTAAGAGCGCCATAGAATTAATAATACAGAGCGAGCGCTTTGCTTAACGTTTTTAAAAACATACATACATACATCCTACTCACGGCTAGAAATACCTAAAAGGGGTAGCCTGCTCTTCTGAATCTTAAAACTCTTTAGCCACTTTTGGAAGTTAAATTTTATAAATTTTTGGTGACGGGTCTCCAATCGCATCGCCCAAAAGGAACTTAAAAAGCTCCGATACCGTTAGTCGCCTCTTACTTTAACCCATGAAAAGAAATGAGGTAGCGCTATTTTAAGCCGGCACTAAGCCGAGACAGCAAAAAGGTTTACTAAACCTGGACTAACAAAAAGTGGTGCCAGCTAAAACAAGTGAACAAAAATCTAGCAGCGGGATTCGAACCCACGACATCCGGGTATACGCCCCCGTCGCTTTGCCAACTGTGCTATAGTATCAAGTTATCACTACTGGCGCGAAAATTGGTATTTGCCTGTATCTCTACAGCTTTACTGGTGTTAGCGCCATCTACCGAATGTTTTGAATGCCAAATTATTACAACTCGGAAATATGCGTCTTTTGCCATGAATAGTTCATGTCCTCTGTCAATATATGTTATCAAAATCATTCCTGTCCGCTGTGTTTTTTTTCCTTACATTGATGCTCATTAACCCTTACTATTTAAACACGAACTGTTTTTCAGTTTAAACAAGTGGCGTGAACGTGAGTATTTTCACTTTTTAAAAATCTGTTAGCGGAATATACCGTTTTTATGTCAATAATCATAAAAAAACAAGTATGAAATATATTTTTTATTTTTTTTTCGCTTAGTTGCTTGATTACATTATTATAGCTTGATATCATAGAATGTGATTTTTTATTGTAAGGGTATAAATTATAATCGCTCAAATTAAAAGTGGGTTAAGATTAAGAATTTAACATAACATAACATAAACGTTCACGCCGTTTATCCCCGAAGGGGTTTGCAGAGGTACCAATACTTCTAAACATCACGTGACAGCGACCCGGGATTTGAAATCACGCCTGTCTGTTTACGGGCGGGTGTTCTACCCATTGGACTATCATGTCGTCTAAGTAAGAATTTAAATTACTTATATGCCTATATTTGTCATACTATAACTTCTTTTTACTTCTTATTCCTTTATTGTTATGACGCTGATGTATATGTATATGCTAAACACTGTTAAAATAATGATCCAATTGTCGTTTAATTTTAAAGTAAAGTTTAGTTTTTCCGCCCAGCGATTGGGCATTTATTCGGCGTAAATTCATTTTTGCCCATTTTAACCCAATACGCCCAATCTGCCCAATATGTTTTTATGCCCTCGACCCATCTCTAGACCTAACCTTTCTTTCTTTCAGGGGGGCTATGCCCCCTGCACCACCCTTACATGCAACCGAGCAAGCAAGCATGCCAACAATCAAGCAAGTATGCATACAACCAGGCATGCACCCGCGTTTTATTTATAAAATTTTTCTAACATAAATAATATCTAGTCAAAGAGATTTACGATTTGTAAGACTATAGATAAAGTTACTTCAGCCTTTTAAACCTTTGGAATACTGAGATTATAGTAAAAGATATAGTTGGTAAAAGCAAAAAATTCATTTAGTTTTTCTGGCAAATGATACTTCTAGAGAATGTATTTACGTACTAATGAAGTTGTGGAATATAAAGCATCTGTGATACGTAAATACTGTGAACCGTTTTCTAAATGTTGAATTCGGGTTTAAAATATTCGAATTTTCGAAATGTTACCATGCTGCTTACTAATTCTAAATTAAATAAAAAAATCGGATACCGGCCTATACTTTTTTGAATTCGTTATTTGTTTGTTTTGCCCTTGATGTTCTGTTTAGACTTTTTTTTTAAGAAATAGAATATATAACATACATACACATACTCACGGCTAAAATTCTCTGAGGGATAGCTAGAGCTTTAAAATGAGAAATTCCTAGGCCACTGTAGGTAGTTGAGCGCGGAAAAGATTGTAAAATAAAGATTGTTGGTGATGGGTCTCCAAAAGACCCTTAAAAAACCCCAACACCCTCGCCTCTTGCGACCGCACACGGGAATCATCTTAATATATTATACATACATATTTTCACGGCTATAAATCCCTAAAAGGGGTAGCCAGAGCTGAGATATTAGAAATTCCTCAGCCACTTTTGGAAGTTGCGTGGGGAAAAGATGGTAAAATAAAGGTTGTTGGTGATGGGTCTCCAACCACATCGCCCAAAAATCCCTTAAAAAGCCCCAAATCCGTTAGTCGCCTCTTACGTACACCCACCGATAGAAATGGGGTAGTGTTATTCTAAGCCGACACTCCACAGCTATATAATATACAGCTATATTATATAATATACTTTATATTAAAACGATATATATCTCAAAATAAAGTAATCAAAAATATATGCTTTTGAATCTAGTATGACCTTATTATCTTTGTCATTATACTATCGTTCTGAATTTATCACAAGCGGTATTTAGTTTTTAAGGTATAATTGATGGGTGCACATGTCTAACAGATTCATCATTTCTGGTATTTTCAATTAGCCATGGCTTCTTTTCGAGTCAACTTTTGTTTTATGAAATTCCTTGCTCAAGATATTAGAATAGAAATTATCAACTTCTGTCTTAATTAGTTTGTAACTACAGAAAGTTTTTTTAAATCGGTTAATATATGGCAATTAAATCGATAAACATACATACAGCTAAACATATATGATCTGCATATTGTGAAATTGGTTCAAAACAAACACCTTGAAATACGCTTTTGCTTCAGATACTCCTATGGTGAACCAGTACCCTATAGATTCAGCCATGATGCGTACATCGACAAATTGCTTATCCCCCTACGCAGTGTCAGGAGTAACATCCACAACACTTCATACTACTCTGAGCCAGCCAAGAGGTTTACAGGTTCGTATACAATAACACTGAAACATACACCATTATCAGTTTTTAAATATTATTTAAAATCCTCAAATCCATATTCCAACCCTAAGAGTGTGACCCCGTGATAACAAGGTATTCCCGCAGGCCGAGGAAACCTAGCGTGCATCCATTACTCCGGTAAAAAAGGATTCTCCAACCGAAGACCCCTCTACAAGGAGCTTAGCGTCAGAGACGACGTGAACCTCCTATCCTTCTACGCCAAGAACCGACTCGCCGCGTGCGGTTTGGTTAACGAAAACGCCCCAGGTATCCACCCGCTTCACCAACGCTAACGCTGGCTTTCCAACCCTTCGCTTGAATAAAAGGATATAAAAGAAGCTGATTAAACTGATGATAAAGATCCGTGTCTAACCCTAGCGTGTGATGTCTCTTGCAGCGGGCGACGCCGCGAAACAGCCGACGGCGGCGCAGTGCGCGTAGCCGGCACCGCGACGCGACGCGGGCGCGCGGCTTCGAGCCAGCGCCCGCGTCGCGCTCGTTTCGCCCTCTCTGATCTCGGTATAACATCTCGCACTAACCCCTAGATCATTTATTTTTCTATTCATTTTACTTATTAAAGCCTATATTTTTTTACGATTATTTTGTAGTCAAGAGTTGAGTTGAGAATGTTGCGCGCGCAGGAGACTATTGGTGACCGAGACGTCTCGTTTTCACTTTAACAGGACTGATTTGTTTAACAATAAATAAAGGTTGTATCTATATTTTGTAGTTTTAATATATACGAGTTTGCATGTGCCCTGGCTTTAACGCTTCATCATTTTAATAACCACAAATTAACAGATAAAACAGAAAGAATAAAATAAAATAATTTAGTCCATAAATTTATAAATATTTTAATGTTGGTGTAGCGAGTATGATGTGTAGTGTAAGTTAAGAATAATAGGTACACAGAACAATACATAATTTAAAAGTTCACTAGACACAAATATACAGCATGAGAAAAAAGGGAGATTGAGATTCATGTAGCATCGTCTATCATCACCCCAGTACGCTTTTCCAGTCAGCTTCCGGCTCTGGGGTGTAGTAACTGCTTTAGGAAAAAAGGCACGCGCTATATGCTGTCACTCATGTGAAAGTCCTTTTTTATCATATCATAATCCTGGCTCGGGGTACAGTGAAACTGGTTCCGTGGAGACCTACACGCAAGTTCCAGCCAATGAAAAGCTTCACCATGGAGGACCCCGGCGAAGAGCTGAAGGCTACGAAAGCCGAAAGAGAAGCCAGATTTAGAGCAGCTACATTGGAGCCGGATTTTGCCCCAGTTCAAGTGGACTTAGCAGCTCTTAAAAAGAAAAGGCAAGAGGAGGCGCGCGCTGCTGAGGAAAAGTAAGTTTTTATAAATTTACACCATTCTAGGCACAAAGAATTACGGCCAAATTAATATAAAACGTGCAAGTCAAACAGAATACTTCAAGTCCTGCTTTGCACTTACACTGTTCATGGTTGCTGTCACTACCGTATGCCACTAGTTTTTGCGTTCGGTATTGTTTATAAGACTTGCAAGCACGTGTCGTAGTTTGGGGAAAGTATGTAAATATCGCGTAAAGTCGCATGTTGCCAAATTCTCTTCCAAGTATTATAATAATTATAAAATTCAGCCCGATTAAAATAATAACCTTACCAAGATCTTACCAATGAAAATTGTATAGTTTTACGCGATTTTTTATTAGTACATCTATGGTCTTTAAAATTTTAAAGGTTTTTGTTAAAGTTTTGAACAAAAACAGCCTAAAAAATCTGTTATCAACTGGTCAGTTGATCTATACTCATTTTATGTAGATATAGCTTAGATTAAATGTATAATAAACCATGATAGCTTAGATAAAACACCGCCTATTAAGCAAACTGGCAGGGGTTAAAATCCCGGGTAAGACCTAAATTCATTTGTTTTTTCTAAAGTCATATGTGTGGTAAATTTATCATGATTATAAACGGTAAGGGAAAACATCATGAGGACACCCACATGGCTAAGTTGTACTTATTCATATGACAGTGTCTTACTGGTGACAAGGTCACGTGATGTTCCTCTGCCAACCCCTTCGGGTATATACAGCGTGAACGTTTGAGTTGAGTTAAGTATAATTAAAATGCATTTCTTTGTGTCCTCCAAGTCTAATGTAAAATGATCGCTAATTAAGTTTAATAAAACTTGTTAATATTTCTACAGAGCTTTGAAGGAGGAAGCTAAACGCGATGCTGAACGTCAAGCGCAGGTATTTTATACACATCTTAGAACGAAATCCAAATAAAATATGTAGTACCTAGATATTTTGCTAATTGAATCGCGACTTTGTTACTTGTTAATGTATTTTCTGGCGCGGTTAAATTAGAAGATTTTCTCAAAACAAAGAATGAACAGAATATTACCAGAAGTTTTCGTTGGTCATAATAAACAATAGCTGTTTCTTTAACAGATCGAGAGAGAGGCCGCAGAAAAAAGGAAGGCTGAAGAAGAAGCCCGGCTAGCTGCAGAAGAAGCACAAAGAATCGAAGATGCTCGTATTGCAGAAGAAGAGCGCCTAGCAGCAGAAGCCAAGGCTCAAGAAGAAAGGTTAGCAGAGGAAGCAAGATTAGCCGAAGAAGAACGGCTAGCTGAAGAAGCACGAAAAGCTGAGGAGGAGGCAAGATTAGCTGAAGAAGCAAAATTAGCCGAAGAAGCAAGATTAGCCGAAGAAGAACGACTAGCTGAAGAAGCACGAAAAGCCGAAGAGGCCCGTTTAGCTGAAGAAGCTCGCTTAGCTGAAGAAGCTAGATTAGCTGAAGAGGCTAGATTAGCTCAAGAAGATGAGGAGAGACAAGCAGAATTACGCAGACAAGAAGAACTAGCCAAACTCGAAGAACTAGAAAGACAAGCTCAAGAAGAACAAGAAGCAGAATTAGCACGTCAGGTAAATATAATCATAATCAGAATTAGTTAATATACCACTGCTGAACATGAACTCTCCTAAAAATCTTCACATCAACTTTTCGTGACTTCGGCGAGATATATTATAATTTTATTTCTTTATTTAAAAGATCTCTAGAATCGTTAATGATGCTAAATTAACTTCCAGAGCAGTTATCGGCAAATTAATTAAATCAAACACGCAGTCGGATAAAAGGATTCTTTTATTTTCAGGCCGCTGAATTAGCAGAGATTGCAAGACAGGAATCAGAATTAGCAGCTCAAAGATTAGAAGAACTCTCAAGAAGTGGTTCAGCAGCTGACAACTTAGATGCTGATGCCAGGTAATAAAATATCTACTTATGCGCCTTATTTACAATGCGGAATATACTCGTGTTATGATATCTCACTACAACTTTGAACAAGTTATTGCCGGAATATGAAGATTTGAAGACTCTTTTAGATTCATATCATTTTGCGTCTACTGCCACAAACGAGTCAATAATCTATTGTATGTTGTGTTCTTACAATCAAATGGGAGGTATCAGATGAAATAATAAACAATCGAATTACAAGTAAAACATAGAATATGCATTATTATGTATAAGTAATAATACCCACATGAGGTGTTCATGAACAAAAACATTCAAAATATAGAATATGCTCTAATTTTATGCATATATTCACTACTCTTCTTAATGAGTTTATATTTTTTATTTGCAGCGAAGCCCAAACTGAAGAACCTATTGTTGAAGAACCAGAAACCCCTATCAAAGAAGATGAACCCGAAAACGATGCAGAAGAACCCGCTGCACCGGCTCTTGAACCCAGTGATGACGAGCAAGCTGAACCAGATATCACAGACGAAGAATAAATACTCCATTAAAAATCTGATCTATCGTTACTTTTCGTTTTAAAGTTATCTGGTTAAAACCATGATTTAAGTCAATAGTTTAATTAAGATGTGTTTTTATTGTTGTTTTGTCACAGACTAAAAATATAAAAGCACTTCATCTACTTTCTTCAATATTTCATTGCATTTATGACAAGCCACATGTTGATCACGTTCATCATGACGGCAAACTAGTATTATTTCAAAAGTAAAGAAACTCTTTTACTGCATACAAAGAATATATGCATTTATTTAAGATGACCCTCTTTGCACTTTTACTGTTTTTCTTTTTCATAGACGAGTGACACTGACCTTTATTTTTTGTATACTTCATTCTACTACCACCGTTAAAGAAATTATTAATACTTGTTTTAGGTTAAGTGTTTATTAAATTATTTGTTAAATTTTAACAATAAAAGACATGTTAACATGCTTTTTGTTTTGTTTCCGGCAAGTTATGTGTTTTCATCAAATACTTCGGATGATACAAGACTTTTTTATTTTCATTCCTTTAACGATTGCGAACGAGGCTACAAAATGTTTGTCTTACATTTTGCTCTGGAAACTTGCAAGCTGGTAACATAATCATCATCATCATTAGCCAATTAACGTTCACTGCTATAAATGAGCCTCCCCAAAGATTTCCACAACGACCGGTCCTGTGCTGCCCTCATCCGTCGCTGCTTCGTCGGTGCACCTACACTGCGTCGTCACCAGAATCTTCGAGCTCCAAGGACCGCTGCTGGTTCTAAGTGCAACGTTCCCTGCCTATGCCACTTAAGTTGTGCAGCTCTTCGGCTGTTGTTAGTGAACTCGGCTGAAAAGCGTAGACTAATAAAGAAATGTAGAAGTACCAATCTCCTCCTTTTGAATTTGACTGCGCAGTGGCACATACCCTCTACTCCTAACATAGCCCTCTTCATTGCCCTTCCCTAGGGTGCCTCGGGATCTTCTGATGAAGCCCCGTCTTTGAGACGTAAGTCAATACTAGCAACAAAAATTGGTTAAAGACCTTTGGCTTTAGACTTTGCGGAATTTTAGCCAACTATAAACACTTGGCAATATGCGGATCTTCGTTTCTTACGAGCTAAACTGAAATATATTGTAAAAGGGGTAAGGTGAGATACCGATCAAAGTATCGTTGAAAAGTAGATCTCCAGTTTGTTCATGACAATCTCAAACATTTACGCCGCCTATCCCCCAAAGGGATAAATTTAAGGGGATTAAATAAATAATGGGGTTGGCAGAGGTACTAATAATTAACTAATAAAAACTAGTTATGTTATGATGTTGATAGTTAACGAGGAATGTATAATGTAATTAGCAAATAAAATATGTGAGAAATAATCGTATTCGGCCATGTCTGTAAAGATTATTTCTATGTAAATAAATAAATAAATTCTGAAAATCACATAACCTTGTCACCTGGTGTTTAGAGTAGCTTTTGCTTGGACAGTGTACTCAATTGATAGAGGGCAGGCATCACCGTTTTGTACCAATGAACAAGAACAACTTCGCTATGTGGGTTTCTTCACGATGTTTTCCCTCGCCGTTAACAACCATGATAAATTAACCACACGTCACATGTGGCTTTAGAAAAGACGAATTGGTGTAGGTAGGCGCGACCCAGTATTAGAACCCTCATCGTCCGCTTGATAACGGTGTACTACCTACAGAGCGATCACGGTTGTCACACATCATATGACAATCTTCGGAGTTTAACTTGGGATTCGCGTAAGTCTCAAGTTCGATCTCAAAATTTGTATAACTCTTTCAGACACACACAAAAAATTATTTTGGCACAAAATTAATAAATTCATCATCAGCCTACAGACGTCCACTGCTGGACATAGGCCTCCCCCAAAGATCTCAACGACGAAATTAACTGGCACTAAATAAATAGCTATATGAAGTGCAACAGTGATCAAGTGCCGACAATCTAACATATTTAACTTTCAAAATGATTGTGAAATGAGGTGCAGTACTATCAGAACTTTGGAGTCTAAAGAGTGTAAACTTCACCGTACCGAACTAAGCGCAGCAAATTTCCTCATCGTCTTTGAGCTTGCGCATTATGTGGCCTAGACATTAGAAGGAAAACACGACTAAATATTTTCCGTATATTTTAATTGGTTCTATGTTATTACATAAACATCTTAATCTGTGTTCTTTTCATAATCTTGTTTTCAGTACTCCCTCACAGTCAACAAATTCTATGGCTCCTCTTTTACTGTGCAGGCTTTTCAATTGTGGAACACACTTCCAGTAGAGGTGCAATTGCCTAAATCTCTACCAGTTTTCAAGGATATGGTAAAGTACCATTACCTCATTGAAATACTTAAACAAATAAAATTTCACAAATTGGTGTATTATTAAAACGTATACACTAACGTGTCATCATCATAACCTTAAGAGTGACTCTCTTGACTCTCTTGAGTGGTCGACCACTATGTTGTATCAAGAACCGTGGCTAAGTCAGTGCAGAATGTATTATGTATGACAACTTGTGGTCTACCCACTTTCTGTTAGTGATAGAATGATAAAGAGATAGATAAATAGAATAGAATAATAGATATGACTGGAGAGTGTTACACCGACAAGAGTGTCACTCTTAAGGTTATGATGATGACACGTTAGTGTATACATATTAATAATACAATAATGCTCGAGCATGACATACACATTTATAAGTGAAACATTTGATTCATATGTTTCACTTAAAAATATGTATGTCATAAATAGAACGCCTAAGTACTGTTGTTTCATGTAAAAGTTGCAAGAGTTTTGAGAGGGGTGTGTTTTATAATCCCCCAATATATACATGCACTAACTACACTGCAACTATCTATTATAGCACTCATGTAACTAAAGACATCTGTATAATGTATTATTTATTTTTCAGTGAATCCTTGGGCATATAAAACAATAAAATAGTTTCTTCCCATTAACCTTTTGTCTGTTGGATATTATTCGAAATTTAAATTACATAAAAGATTCTTCAAGAAATTTTGTCACGGATCAGTGACAACACAGTTGAGGGGTTAATACATACATACATATACTCACGGCTATAAATCCCTGGAAAGGATAGCCAGAGCTAAGGAATTAGAAATTCCTCAGACACGTTTGGAAAGTTGAGTGGGGAAAAGATGGTAAAATAAAGGTTGTTGGTGATGGGTCTCCAACCACATCGCCCAAAAATCCCTTAACCTTCCTATACCCGCGCGTTGGTCTGTGAGACCGACAAATTTGATTTTGGTAGTTTTCTCGTCTGCCGCAAGCGCTAGCGATCCGAGTTTCTTGGTAGCTGCCGGATTTCAACCGAACTTCACATCAGTGCCTCCCGCGCAGATGTGGGAGTAGGACGTGTGGAACCTTTTGGCGCCAATCGGTCTGTGAGACCGCCGCGGGTATACGTGTAAGTTTTTGTGTTATTATTCATTACTTATTATTTGCTAATATTGAATATGTTTTTAATTGAATTTATTTGTTTTTTGTTTGCGTACATTTATAATTATATTTTACACGTTTTAGTGTTGTGTAGGTAAGTAAATATTTAAATTTTTCAGAGAAAAAGGAGTTGCCTGAGGAATTCACAGTAGTACGTTGGCCGCGCGGAAAAATCATCAGTATTCGGGCATCGAGGAAACTGTACTCTAGTCTCTTTTGTTCCTAAAAAAGGTAAAAATGTTCTTCTAGTGTCCAGTATGCACGACAAAGCTGAAATAAATGAGGAGACGGGAAAGCCTGAAATTATAATGGACTACAATTCGATCAAAGGAGGAGTGGACACTGTCGATAAAATGTGCGCTACTTATAACGCTGCTCGTGGTACAAATAGGTGGCCCATGGTAATTTTTTATAGCCTTATGATCGTAGGAGGCATAAATGCGTTTATAATATACCTTCAAAACAATGTCGGCAAGAAAATAAATCGCTGGACCTTCCTTGAAGCTTTGGCATACGATCTCATCAATCCGCACCTTAGACGACGAGCTCTCATGACATCTTTGCCTAAAACCTTGAAACTAAGGCTTAAATATGCCAATTAGGTGGTCCTGAATCCCAAGCAACATCGAATAACAACAAAACAGGTCGTTGTGGCTATTGTTCATGCAGAAAAAATCGTAAAACACGATACAATTGTGCCACATGCAAAAAATACTTCTGTTTGGAACATGCTATTATGGTATGCCCCGACTGCTATAATAAGGCTGATAATTAAGTTAATGTTTGTTTTTCATTAAGTTTGATTGTTAAACTCTATAAAAGTGTAAAATTTTATTTTGTTTTAGAAGAAAAAATATTTTTTGTTCCCGTTTTTTTAGAACCTAAGGAAAATATCTCATTTTACAAGGCTGATTTTGAAAAAGTGATAAAAACTAAATGTTTACTAATAAAGATAAGTCAAGACATTCCATCTGTCATTTATGTCCCATATTTTAAATAAATAATGCTAAACATATATATTTACAATTGAATATATGAAAACCCAGGACACGAAAGTACGGTCTGTGGGACCGTGCGCGGGTATAGGTGCTACAAAAATTGGCGCGGGTATAGGAAGGTTAAAAGCCCCAATACCGTTAGTCACCTCTTACGTACACCCACCGGAAGAAATGGGATAGTGCTATTCTAAGCTGACACTACACAGCAATTTGCATATTTTTTTTTTATTTAAACTGAATAGACACTCAATGAAAGGCAAGATTAAAATATAGGACATATAATTGTATTTTACTGTCTTTTAACTTACAAACTAAATATCCATCTTAACTATGTCTTCTGTTGTTTTATTTACATCTTCTGTTGATATTTTAGGCTTAGTCATAGTTTTAGCTGTACTTTTCATAGGGTTTTTTGCAGGATCAATCCGTGGAGCATTTCGAGCTATTTCTTCAAATTGTTCATCAATGTTCTTAACCTTTTGTTTTATCTAAAATATAAATATACATTTATTATAATATATGTATACATAAGCTCAGTAGCAGTAATTGGTAGAAGTGTAAACCAATTAATATAAATGCAGTGTCTAGGCAAAAAGTCTCTACCCTGAGTACAAATTTACACAATATGATTTGATACTCATAAGAAAGAATAAGTACCTTATCCAACGTTAGCCAAGTTGTACGATATCCTAATCGATAATTCACTAAATTATACTACTATACACGATATACTAAAAAATTCAAAGTCAACTTTGATGTAAAATCTGTGCTGAGATAAAAAATAATCTATTTTCTTACTATATGTACTATTTCTTCCATACGTTTCGAAGGCTATTAGTTGAGGATGAATCTATACACTTGAAAAATATAACGCCATGTATTTATTTAGATACTAATAGGGTTACATATCACAGTATTGCATTGCAGTGAACACACATGGTGTTGTCCTTTGCTATTTACTTACATCTTTGAGTCCTAAATTTACAGCTTTAGCCTTTGACTTTTTTAAACTCTTTGCACCGGCTACTTTAAAAACATTTGTCTTGGGCCCCTTACTTTTATTTCTCCCCATACTTAATTATTTCAATTATTCTTATCGACACGAGAGAGTCCAGTCCACATCCAAATCCAATAACCAATTTGAACCAATTTCTAAAAATTTGTTTTGGTGTTGATATTATGGATTGATATGTTTGAAGCTACTCTGTTATTGATTGGAAGACTACATATCAATACATATTTCTATCTCTGGCATGGAAGTACTATCTAAACAGGAATGCGCACTGGCGTCCTAAAGTAGAGATGGGCGTGAGGGAAAAAAACCGGGAATTTACATGGGAAAAAACCCAAACGACGGGTATTTTCATATATGTTACTATCAAGCATTTGTTGGTAACCCGCAGTGCTGTGAAAAACACTGTAAATTACGATTAAATATATAACCAGTATGTGTAACAGATATAAGTATGGAATTATACCAGGCAACTCAGGAAGTATTGCGAAAAAAGGTTTTAATGTATGAAACACTGGCCGGTTGTAATGTATACTGAAAATATGAGTCTTTATAAATAAAAAAGGTATGTTCCAATTTTAAAATTTCCCTCTTTATTTTTTACGAGATATTTTAAATGGGCTATTTGACAATGCGAGAAATAAAGTGTCAATTGCTGTCATCAGTATAGATTAAGAGTTTAAAAATGGTTATTTATTAACGTAAGTTGAAAATAATAATTGATTTTTGGCGATCGATAGTCTCTGCCTACCCCAATGGGAACTAACGGCGTGAGAATATGTATGTATGTATGATTTCTTTAAAAATCCATAAATAAAAATGCAAATTTTTAAATGTTTGTCACGTGACACAAAACGTTCTTGAATGGTCGAGTTTATGATGACGTCACATGCCTGTAAAGAAACCTCGTGGTTCGTTTGTTGCCACAGACTAAATACAGGCAAGTGACGTCACTGACCCGTTTGCAGCGCCATATTGTCAAAATAGTGTTTTGACGCGCTATTTGAATATTAAATTATTAATTTGATATTTTCCAGCAAATGTGCACCAGATTTAAAAAATATAACTTTTACTGGGTTCCTTAAACTCTACTACATCATATAAAATGGATTTTAAAAACCTGTCAAATAGCCCATTGTCGTGTCTTACTGAAAAATGAATCTGAGCCGGGAACATTTTCGCGCTATGATTTTTTACGATTTCAAATGTCGCTTAAAACCAGACGAATCATACGATAGACTTCAAATGGCGTTTATGGATGTAGGGCCTTTCAAGGCAACCGTGTATCGTTGGTATAACGAATTCAAGCGTGGTCGATTAACTTTGCGGGATGAAGAAAGAAGTGGTCGCCCTCTAACGGCTGTTACGGATGAAAACGTGGTGGAAGTGAAAAATTTAATTCATGATCAATAGGCGAATAACGTATCTAGAGATTCAACACATTATGCAGATTGGATCGGGAAGCGTTCATGAGATTTTACACGAACATCTTCACGTAAGGAGGATAGTTTCACGCTGGGTGCCACACAACCTCACCGAGGTACAGAAACAGGCCCGGGTGGAATGATGTGATATGATTAGTAAATTTGATGCTGGCTCGTCTCGGCGTGTTTACGACATTGTGTGTTTACAGGTGATGAGTCCTGGATTTATCAATACGATCCAGAAACGAAGCGCCAGTCGACGGTTTGGGTATTTCAAAACGAAGCGACCCCTACCAAAGTGAAGAGATCTAGAAGCGGTGGGAAGATTTTGATCGCAAGTTTTTTCAATATGACTGGCTATTTGGTGTCAATTCCTTTACAAGATCAAAGAAGTATTATCGTAGTTTTCTCAGTTGTGAGCAACAATCGACCAAACACAGGGCTCCGCGGGCTACTGCTTCACCACGACAACGCGCCCGCTCACACCGCGCTCAAAATGACGGACTTCCTGAACAGCACGCCGCCGCCGGTCAAACTCTTGGGTCATCCTCCTTACAGCCCTGACCTGGCACCGTGTGACTTCTTTTTACAAAGGGAAGGGATACAATTTTCATCGCCGGAAGATGGGCTGTCAGCGTTTCAGCGGGCTGTAAATGAGGTGTCTGCGGCGGACTGGAAAAAGTGTTTCGAAAACTGGTTTAGACGTATGAAACTTTGTATAGATGCTGGTGGAGAGTACTTTGAAAAGATTTAATAAAAACATTTTTACCCATAGAACATTTTTTTTTATTTTCGCAAAATTTTCTGAGTGTCCCACGTACACAATAAAAGAAAAAATAATAATCATATTTATTTATTACACAAATTTTAGTCGCTATCGCTGCTGTTTTGATAAAAATCTGATATTCTTGCTATATCAAAAAATTCTATTTCCGCTTCGTTTCCACGCGATGTAGATGGTAGCTCATCAGGAATTGGACCGCTTGGAACTGTTGGAGAAGATGCGGGGTCGTCATCTTCATCGTCTTTATCTTTGTGTTTATTAAGTAGATTCCAATTGTATGAGATAAATGCTGCCTTGCTGCCCTGTCTGTAGTCAATCTATTTCTTTTGCGACTATGTATATGTGCATGAGTACTAAAAGACCTTTCGGTGGCTGCAGAAGTACAGGGAGCAGTCAAAATTCATACTGCAACCCTACTCAACAATTTGGAACTGCAAAGTCCTTTCCACCAAACGACTGGATCCATTTCGGCAACATGTTTCCATACAAATGGTTTGCCCCATAAACCAGTTTTGGCTCTGTAATTGGCTAAATCTACGCCTATGTCGATATTAAGAGATTGGCCCACGTTATGAATGAATTCCATTGCATCCACCTCACTCTCTTCATTTAGTTCAATGCCTTGCGATCTTGGATCTAACATATATGCAGCATAATGTATTGGTTTGATACAATTATTTGTTCGTCTGGTTAAAACTTCAGTAATATACCCTTTGTGCTCGTCATTTAATATGGGAATTTCGGGTAGTATAATATTAAATGTCGATTTAATATCCTTGAAAGCCATATCGTAACCTCGTTTATCAGTATTCCGTTACCTCCTAATTTAAATTTTTTGTCAGTTATCGGTTGCAGTAATTTAATACAATTTTCAGTCATGGTCCAGAAATTGAGATCCAATAAATTCGACTTTATGTCTTCTGCAATAACTGCTTCTTCGTGAACGGCTAATGTCTGTAATGCCACTTTTGAATTTCTTAAACTTTTAAGTGCCGTACAATAACTACCCCAGCGGGTTTTTCCTGGCAATTTCAACGTTTCGCCTGATCTTTTATCTTTAATTATCTGGGCTAATAAATAACTCATGGCTTGGCTTCTTTTGATTGCCTTTATAGTGTCAATAGCAATCGATATGAATGCTTAAATAGGTTGTGGCTTTAAACAATCTTCACAAAGTAAATTTAATGTATGTGCTACACATCTAAGCGGCAATACTTGAGTATAGGTCTCTTGTACTGGCTCCGGTTTTGCAATTATAAAGTTGATAATACCTTCGTTGCGTTGATTGCTCCAGCCGTCACACTGCAGATGCAAGTTATTTGAAGATTTCAGCTCTTCGGTTATTTCTTTCATCACCTCGCTATAAGTGGCTTCCAAATGTGTAGTTGATATTACTTTTCTGGATGGCAACTTGTAAATTGGTTGCAGTTCATCAAAAAAGCGTATCAAAGCGGATGTTCAACCATGGACAAAGGAGAACCGGTGACAAATATTGCCTTTGACAAAAGCTGATCTAGAAAAAGTTTCTTTTCTGCGGATATTTGTCCCGAAGTTGTTCTAGAACTAGTATCAACATCCATCACAGTGTGATCTTGTGATGTTTCATGCAGTGATATATCAGACCTGGAAACATTTATCGCAGGTGTATTAGTTTCCGGTATCGTCTTTAGTTTTTTCTTGATAACAATTGGGCATTTAAAGCAATTCAACAGATGGGTGGCCATCTTGCTGACGTTGGCAAATTTATAAACTTTATCGCAATGTTTGCACTTAACCGTTTTACTGGTTGTTGAATGAAAATAATTTTACCATACATCATTCTTCTTCCTTCTGGGCATGATGTTATCTAAAACAACAAAAAAGATCGTTAGTGCACTAGCAAGAACTGTCTAAAGAATGCCAAATGATATGACTAGCATAGTTCTCCTAAATCTACGCATATGAGTACAAAATATAGTTAATAATATTGTTGTTTATAAATAATATAGTTTGCTGTGTAGTGTAGGCTTAAAATAACACTACCCCATTTCTTCCGGTGAGTGTACGTAAGAGGCGACTAACGGTATTGGGGCTTTTAAGGGTTTTTTGGGCGATGAGGTTGGAGACCCAACCTTTATTTTACCATCTATTCCCCACTTAACTTTCCAAAAGTGGCTGAGGAATTTCTAATTCTTTAGCTCTGGCTAACCCTTTTAGGGATTTATCGCCGTGAACATATGTATGTATGAGAAAATTGAGTATTCAAGAAATTTGTCATCAACGCGCGTCGGCCTTCTTGATATTCTGGAAAACTCGCGTTGAAGCTACTATTACTGGCCAGTAGACATGAGCAGAGTCGTTATTTTACGATTACCGTGACTGTCGTTCCGGATTCATAAAAATTGGTTTAGTAAATGTCTGTTGCTTGGTACTCGCATAGACTATAAAGAGATACTGTACTCTTCATAAAATTGCTTATAGAAATTTTGTCAGTTCTCTTTTAGGCCAATTACAAATCAAAGTGCCATCGCGTCAATCCGAAATCAAAGTTTGTTTACTTTTACAACATCTAAAAATAATATAAGCCAGAATCATCCTCTGCGAAGAATGTGTCAGTTATACAACTGCTATAGCCAGGAAATGTATATTTTTGATTGCTCATTACATTCGTTCAAAAATACATTGTTAAATGAAGCTCGTAATTATTGTAAATAGTTTCAAAATTGTAAATAGTAAAGTACTATTAGTTTTTGATTTGTAAATATTTTATTTTTAAGTTAAGTTAATACCTTTTAAGCTAATTACCATAATTATATAAAAAATAAAAATATATAAACACTAATGATTTAATAGTATTAAACAGATATTTTGTGTAAATCTCAATCATGTCTTGTGAATGTTGTGTATAGTATTAATTGGAAAACAGTCTAGAAATGATGTTTTGAAATTGTAATGTATTATATTGTATAGTCGGTATTCTATTACTCTGCCTTATTGAAATAAATAAATAAATAAACTCCGAAATGAGATGAAAAGAAAACATGTACGATCATATAATTTTTATGCATTTTTTTTACATGAACACCTCATGTGGGGATTATTACTAATCAATTAAGCAAACAAAAATTTTCGGCACCAGCAGGACTCGAACCTACGACCTCGGGTATACGCCCCCGCCACTATGCCAAAGTATCGCGTGACCACTCGCGCGAAAATTTGTATTTGCTTGCTTCTTTACACCTTTTTACTGGTTAGCGCCATCTATTGCCGAATCGTGACAACTCTGCAAGCCACTCGTCCATCTTTTCAGATAGAATGCGAGTGTTGAGAACGCCTTAGTATCACATAATTATGTATGGCAGAGCGACGGGGGCGTATACCCGAGGTCGTAGGTTCGAGTCCTGCTGGTATCGAAATTTTTTGTTTGCTTAATTTATTTTGTACGATCATATTTATGAATGTAGATGAAGCTCTTGAAGTTCACTGGGATTATTAGATTAGTCTAGCTAGTGGAATTAGCTCTTTAACTATATAGAACAATTCAAAGTTAATACTATTTAATGCTATGAAACTGGTTAAATACTCATGTGTACTACGAAAGCAATAAACATAGTCGTAATTTGTTGGCTCTACTGGTAGGTAACTCTAGAATAACGAAGATGCCGAGTGTGAATAAAAATATGTTTTTTATATATTTTAATTGCAACTTAGCTTACGGTTTTTTTCCACAGAGCCATACCACATTTACAGTAATAATCGGGAACAAATCTTATTAAATGAAATATTCAAATTAGCAAATAACAAATTTATTCGAAAATGTAACCTTTAACAAATTTAGAAATAAACAATTCATAACAAACTTAAATAGGATAAATCCTAATCTTTTAATATAAAAATATAACAAGATCTTTTTTTTGCAGTATAAAAAAATTACAAGACTTCTCTGGTTCATATGTGGAGTAAGTTTTATCGCGTACTTAGCACCACAGGATGGTAAGAGGGTTGTAGTCGAAGTACACATGCATGGTGGTGACTCCTGGAGAGCCTGCTAGATCATAGATGCACTGAGGACCGGTAGATATTATAGTCTGAAAAAAAAAACATTGAACTTTTTATTATATGGTTCGATAGCTATGTACCATTTTTAGATTACATTATGCCAAATCCTCCTTTTATAGATAGGCAACGACCTTGAGTCTCTACCACCCCACAATCACAGGCTAAGACATTTCGGTAGAGAACCGGGATAATATGATAGGGTTATCAGAAGTTTCAATCAAGAAGCAACCGTGATAGCTCAGTGGGTAGAACACATCTTATCGTGCAGACGATAAGGGTTTAAATCCCAAGTCGGGCCTACATACATTTTTATCATGGTTGTTAACGGCTGTGTCGTTCAGAAGTATTAGGACCTCTGCCAATCCCTTTGAGGATATACGGCGTGAACGTTTGAGCCGAGTTGAGCCTAATCTTGCTTAATAGAGTGGTATTAGTTTTACTAATAAATAACATGAGGTTTTCAGAAACAAAACATTTTAATCATGGTATTGGTTGTATCATTTACAAGTCCCTAAGGTGACGAAAATTGAGAGTGTTTCGGCATGATGTGTGTCCTTGTGTTCACAATAATCCAATGGTTTTGATCGAGCAATTCGAAAAACCAAACACTATTTCTTACAGGCATTCTTTCTAGTGTGTTCTGGTTCAGTGCTGGGAAGATACAGATAGAAAGAGCTAGATTCTTATTTCACAAATTAGACGTGCTAGATAGAGTAGAAACTAGAAATTCGAAATTAGTCTTACCTTAACTGCTGCTTGAGCTGGCTTTTCAAACCACATTCGCCGAGAACTGGATACTTCCAAGTTGCCGATAACGACAAATCCAAGACCGATCATTTTACCGTCTTTCAATAGCGGGAACCAAGGGAAGAGCTCGTTGCAGTCAGCATTAGCATCCATCTTGTAGTAGTAATGTTTGCCTGGACACAAATTGCAGTTATTTACCTTAAGATACAATGTTTGGTTATAAAAGCACTATCCCATATTATCCCCTCAATGTTAAAAGAGGCGTTAAACATCATTATTTGTTTCATGGAGATTAAATTAAGGTCAATTATATATTTAGCCGTGTAGTGCCGGCTTAGAATGTCACTACCCCTTTCTACCCATGGGTGTCGTAAGGGGCGACTTAGGGAGTAGGGTTTTTCAAGTGGTTTTTGGGCGATGTGGTTGGATACCCGTCACGAACGATACTTTATTTCTACCATCTTGTCTTCTATCTACTTCCACATGTGGCAGAGGAGTTTCCGGTTCTAAAGCTCTGGCTACCCTTTTTCGGGATTTATGGTCGGGAGTATATGTATGTATGTCAATTATTTTGTTGATCTTACCCATAGTAGGAATGCAGGCCTGTTCTGTGAAGACACTCTTGGCGATATCGGTTTCAGCTCCAGATATAAGCAACAAAGAGCCGTCCAAATCCCTAACCCAGACAGAGTTTTCTGGCATAATGGCATTGGTTTTACGAGCAGCAGCACGGTCGCTATCAGATTTGCTTAGGAATTCTGAAAAAGTAGAATAATATATTTTAATTTCTCGTAACTATTCAGACAGGTGCTAAGTAGTATTGCAAATATTTAATAAGAATGCAATTTTTTACAATGAAAAATCGTTTGTGCATGTTAAGACCCAGAAAAGTCTTAGGAAGACCAGTAACTAGCATGTGAATAAAATAACAAAAAACAAAAAAAACTATTATTTTTAAAAGTAAGTTATATAAGCTTTTACCTTGGGAAACAAAGTATACTTGATTGGTCCAGTACTCTAGTCCAGTTCTGCTCTCGGTCCAAGACACGAAGCCAAGAGTTGATAAGTCAGCAGTGTACACGTTTGAAAGATTTCCCTTCGCCAGCTAAGAGAATAGAGAAAATCGATTAATACCTGATATCTTATTTCCACCAATTATTTAAAATAAGTACGTTGATAAAACTCCGCGGTCCAGTGGACGATCCATATCTGAGCGTGAGCACAAGGGGGTGAATTTCTTTTTTATGGTTTGTTTTGTGTTCCAAATATGTAAGCTTAACATAAGAAAACACATATGATAGTGATTATAGTTACAGGATATATCGTTTTATAGATAAATGATGATGATGATCTACTTTGAAAAAAAAACTTGCGGTAAATCCACATCTGTAGGTAAATCATAAAACAAGAATTGAAATATGTGAATAACATAACATTACATAAACGTTCACGCCGTTTATCCCCGAAGGGGTTGGCAGAGGTACCAATACTTCTGAACTCACATGGCAGCGCCATCTAGTGTCCAGAGAAGGTACCCACGTTTTGCTTAGACAGTGAACTCACGTGATAGGGGGCAGGCCTATCGCCGTTTTGTACGAATACACTGTCACATGACTAAGTACAACTCAGCCTTGTGGGTTTCCTCACGATGTTTTCCCTCACCATGATAAATTAACCACACATATGACTTTAGAAAAGACAAATTGGTGTAGGCCCGACCCAGGATTGGAACTCACGCCCTTCTGTTTTCGGGCGGGTATTCTACCCACTGGACTATCATGTCGTTATAAATATGTGAATATATATTTTATTTTTACCTCACCTTTAATTATTCAAAATAATAAGAGAAAATAGTACAATCACTGACAATACGGCAATCCATTTTATGCACTTTTAGTGTGTAGTTAAGTTAGTAAGCTAAGTATATACTCGCGGTCATGGAGTCAATTCCCGATATAAGTGCCGATTTATATCTTCTTTCTACGACTACTGTTTTCAGACGGCTCATGCTATCTAACTACTTTTTATGCTTGATCAAAGTACGAAACTCCTATTGTAAACATACTTCTTTAACATACATACATACATATACTCACGGCTATAAATCCCTTAACGGGGTTGCCAGAGCTTTGTAATGAGAAATTCCTCAGCCACATTTGAAAGTTGATTGGGGAAAAGATGGTAATAATAAATAAATGGTTTTGGTGACGGGTCTCCAACCACATTGCCCAAAAATCACCTAACAAGCCCATATACCCTTAGTAGCCTCTTACGATCACCCACGGGTAGAAATGGGGTAGTGTTATTCTAAGCCGACACTACACGGCTTAAAACTACGTACACACTTTATACTTCTTTAAATTGCTCGGTAAAAGTACTTTGAATGACACATTTATTCATACTTACAGCGATTTGGTAACCAGCAGCGAATCCCAGATTATCATACAGGACGCAGAAAGTGACATCGTCAGCACCACAGTAAAGAGTTAGCTCAGGAAGAACACCATCATCAGGTCGTGTGGTTTCCACCCATCCATTTGACTTCACGTTCTTCAGTTCCGCGGGAATGTCGGTCAAGACATTCGTGTTGATGAAAGGGACTGGGATACCCCATGTCACTGAGAATATATGAATTGCGAGTGTAAGGATAGTTTATTTGGCTGTCATTTCATCTTTGGAGACTAAAAGTATCTCAGTTAGTTTGAAGGTTGATTTTTAACCTCATTTAATTCAAAAAATTCAAAAAAAAATAAAAATTTTAGTCTTCAAAATTAAGTTAAAAACTAACATTTTTTGAACGTCAAATTTTCTAAATTTATCATTAGTCCGTTGCCTCGGAAGGTGTTCGTAAAGAGAAGAAGCAACAAAGAAACTCTTTACATTCACATTTTTTAATTTTTTCAAAACATGGTTTGTACAATTTCAGTTTATTAACATGTTTTTACTTTATTAAAGATTTTCTATGCGACAAAACCAAACGCTGGTTTGACATAATAAAAAAAATTGTCCATCACAAAATACCAATCACATAACGTGAGCAGAAAAATCCTCACCAGACAATTATTCCTGGGAATAACGAGGGAAGATTTGTAGCTTTACGGACACGGTCATGTGCGCGTTGGGTTCTTGTCGTTTAAAAAATCTTGAACACTGTAATAAGATTTCTTTAAAAGCATGGCTTTAATTGCCTTTTTAAAAGATGCCACAGGCAATTCCAATATGTCAGAAGGAAGTTTGTTGAACATTTTCAGGGATAGTCCCATAAAGGAGTTACTTACTTTATTAAGTCTCCACTTCGGTACGTTAAGTTTGTCCTTATTTCGAGTGTTAACAGTATGCCTATCACTAACTTTACTAAATTGTCCTATATTATTTTTAGCATACATTAAATTCTCAAATATGTATTGGCAAGGGACAGTTAAAATGCCAATATCTTTAAATTTTTCACGTAACGAATACCTCGACCTCAACATGTAAATAGATCGGATAACTCGCTTTTGTAAGACGAAAACTTTATGAACATCAGCCGCTTTACCCCATAATAAAATACCGTACGACATAATACTATGAAAATAACTGAAATACACAATGCGAGCTGTTTCTACGTCAGCTATTTCTCTAATCTTACGCATGGGGTACGATGCTAAGCTCAGCCTTTTAGAAAGTGTTAGTATGTGGGGTCCCCATTGCAACTTAGAATCGATTATTATCCCTAGGAATTTTGTCTCTTGCACTAATTACACTAATTACACTTGCACTAATTACATTGTCCCGTACACACTTGGCGCCGGAGCGTGGAGAGCGAGCTGCGAGCGGCGGGACTGAGTTGGAGTGCGGCCAGGGAAGTTGCAGCCTGCAGTTGGAAGGTGCAGGCCCTGTGCACCAGTGGGGTGCCATAGGACGACAACAACAACAACAACTAATTCTACTTTTTCACTATCAATAACAATATTGTTATCAACTTGCCTAACATTCGGTAAAGTAAATTTAATACATTTAGTTTTTTTGGCATTTAGAACCAGGTTATTTACAGTAAACCAATACAATACCAGTGAGATAGCTTTAACGTCGTCAACGTCAAGCAACCTGGATCGTACAAAGTGGCGATCTATAGTCTCTGCCTACCCCAATGGGAACAATGGGCGTGAGTATGAGTAAGTAAGTAGTCAAGCAAGCTGAGCGATACGCCTTATAACAGTAGGTATCAGGTTTTAAAAAATAATAATGCTAGTTGCTAATTGTTTGAATATTCCTATTTTGTTCGAATGCATTGCAAACCTTGTGATGATTTTTGAATTCTCATTCCTACAAAGCTGTACCTTTTTACAATAGTATTTTTCATAATGTTAAAAACTTTTTTTAAGTTTTTAATGTTTTTTTTAACTTTTACCTATTTAATCTTCTTATGTTGTCATTAAAAGTACTTGTGTAACCTGTAATTTTAAAATTTAGAATCAACTGCTCTAATGACTGGACTCATTAAGTCTTTCATTTTAACATCTACAAAAATTAAACTTACTATAAAATGAAACATGAACATAAAACTAATACCTTGAAAATATTTTTACCCAACCTAATAAATATTGTTCCGTAAGTATTGTTCCATTTTTGAACCTGTAATAGATGCGGAAATTTTTTTAGTTACTTGCTTAACTAAAGTAGTACTTACATATCTTTTTCAGTAAAGTCAGTTAAAGTTGGGTAAAGTAATTTAGAAATCTAAGTTCAGATAACAGTGAAAACAGTAGGCCTATAATTTAAGATTACAGGTTACAGAAGTACTTATAAGGTCAACATTAAAAATTAAACTGGAAATAAAGAAAGATTTATTTCAGCATCTATTTTTTTTTCAAAATACTGTAATTTAAAACAGGTTTTTTTAAACCTTTTTCTGAAAACTATTATGATATATGTTATAAGCCATTTCACCCGTTTTCAACTTGATTGAGAAACAATACTTTTTTACCCCATAACAACCCTGATAAATTTACGACACATTTGAAAGTATAGATACAGATTTAATGTTTTTTGACATGAATTCCTCATGTGGGGATTATTACTCATAAATAAAAGATGTTATTAAAGGAAAGAAAAATTTCGACACTGGCGGGGTTCGAACCCGCGACCTTCGGGTATGCGCCCCCGTCAGCGTGCGGGCAGAGCGACGGGGGCGCATACCCGAAGGTCGCGGGTTCGAACCCCGCCAGTGTCGAAATTTTTCTTTCCTTTAATAACATCTTTTATTTATAGATACAGATGTTGACGCCAATTTTCGGAGTTTAATCCATGCTATGCACGGCTGGATTAAGCTATCAAGGTCTACTACAAAAGGTGAAAACATTTTGACTAATTATTAAATTTAATTATTATTTTAAAATATTAAATGTTTAAATTAGAATCATGATAACAGACCTATAAATTAATATTTAATTAAAATTTTACGCCTGCCATATATCACGAATAGAAAGAGTTCAGAAAAAGTTCTTAAAAACATTGGAATATAGATGTAATAATGACTACAGCAATTATCTGAATTCCCTATCAAATAATAAACTAACCACTCTTCAAGATAGACGTAAGCAATTTAACTTATGTTTCCTGTTTTAATGATTAAATAGTAAAGTTGACTTAAAGTTAAAGGGAGAGAGGCCTTTGCCCAGCAGTGGGACATAAATGGCTAATAATAAATAATAATAAATAAATAATAATAATAAAGTTGACTTCCCAGAACTTTTAGAAAAAATATCGTTTAGGATACCTAGACATGGCTCTCGCAATAAACAGTTATTTGTCCCTCCACATTATAAAACTATATATACTTGCAACATTTTTTTAGGCGAAGTGTTGATTGATCTGTTTTGTTAACCGACTTCAAAAAAGGAGTGTTCTCAATTCGACAAATATATTATTTTTTTTTAAGTTTGTACACCGATTACTTCGCCATTTATGAAACGATTTTGATTATTATTTTTTAGTTGGATAGAAGATACTTCCAGAATGATACCATGATGGGGATATCAGGGTCTGATGATAGAATCCTGGAGAAATCGAGGGAAACCCTCAAATTTTATAGGCTCATGTACCGCGTTTTACATATTTTCTGAAGTTATATTGGCAATTGCTTCTGGAAATCATAATATTATGATGCTAAGCTCATGATGGAAGGTGTAGGTCCTCAATAACTAGGAGTTAGGAAATAGATTTTTCAACATTGTATATAGATTTGTACTCCTCTTCGTAGCTTTTATGCAAAGAAGTACAGGTTCACTAAACATTTCTTTTGTTATGTTATTGTTACCAAGAAAGCACCATGAGACCAGGATCTGATGATGGCATCCCAGGAAATCGAGGGGACTGTCGAAACTCTCAATCATGTGACAGTTTATTTGTTCAAAACGCCGATAGGCCTGCCCTGTATCACGTGAGAACACTGTCCAAGCAAATCGTGGGTGCTCTGAACAACAGGTGACCATATCACGTGATGTGCAGAATTATTAGTAGGTACCTCTGCTAACCCCTTCGGGGATATTCGGCGTCAATGTTTGAGTCTTTTTTTAGTCAAGATGTAGAATTGTGGACCATCGCCTTTCGAGGGATTTCAAGAACAATGTAAAGTTACATATGGTTGAGTACATATGGTGCCAGTCAAACAAAACTAAATTCACCCTACTATCTATCTCTGATTATTACATTAGCCTACCATACCATGTAGGTATCCTACATTGTACATGTACATGAAGTGCGAAATACACACTTATTATCAACTATCACGCAGGCTGGCACCGACTCACAAATTAATTTAAGAGAATTTTAAGATTTAGGGCAAAGGGCAAGGGTAATGGAGCGCAGCATCCTTGGCGTAAGGAGGATCGACCGAATACGCAACACCACCTTGCGCTCAAAAACAAAGATTGCCGACGTCGGGGTTACCACAGCCAAATTAAAGTGGAATTGGGCTGGCCACCTACGCCGCATGGGCCCAGATAGGTGGGCCAAAGTCGTTACTGATTGGGTCCCCAATGATGGCCGGCGAAAACGTGGCAGACCAAGGCGCAGATGGCGGGACGATCTCGACAAATTTATGCCCGAATGGTCGGAGGCGGCCAAGAACAGGAATGAGTGGCGCGAAAAGGGGGAGGCCTTTGCCCAGCAGTGGGACACGATGGAGGCTACATAAGACATAAGATTAAGATTTAGGTAGGTTGAACTGACGCGTGTGGAATAAAGAAATTCCTAAACTATTCATCACAGTACTCATATTTAATAAAAAAAACTTATTTTCTACTTTTTAGTACTTGATTGTTTATTTTCGGTTGATTTTTCAACTGTAAAGTCGGTTTTCTTTTAGTTTAAAATTATTTTAAGAGTTTAAACTCTTTTGTAACTAAATTAGATATTCGTTTTTATATACGTTTCGTTTCGATATACGATATATATATAACATAACATAACATAAACGTTCACGCCGAATATCCCCGAAGGGGTTGGCAGAGGTACTAATACTTCTGAACATCGCGTGACTTTGTCACCTGGTGTTCAGAGTACCCATATATATATATATATATATATATATATATATCGTTTTTAACTTAATTTCATTGATCACTTTTGTTGGTTCATATGTTATGTAAACGTTCATAAAAGTTTCATGTTATTTCTCTAAACCAATTTTCTACTTAGGTTAATTTTATTTTGTTGGATAAACCCTGATGTTTAAAAATAAAAACAATACTGATGTATCTACAAGCCGCATACAAAATTGTAAAATATTAATTTATGGAGCTGTAGGTCTAATTGTTTCTTTTATAACTGTGTACATTTGGAATGTTACCGACTGTTTGTTTCCTAAATAAATGAAAATGAAAAAATAATTACCTTTCAGATTAGCAGCATAGGCTGTCGTAGCGAGAACCGAAATCAAAATGAGGAACTTCATTATGTCTGACTGGATAGCTCCTTATGTTCAATTCGACGGAAATCTTGCCTTATATACTCTCATAGTCATAGTAACAAATTGTATTCATATCAAACAAATTTACATAATTCTTTTCATCGATTTTGGTACCGCATATATTATCATCCAAAATCATTGTTAATACAGCGAAGGGTTAACAATCGTTCATCTGCTTAATAATAAAATGCTTTGTCTGGTTTTCAGTGTTTGCCAAAATGTTTTGTTCTACGTTTATGTTATTATTGTTTGGTTTTCCTTGTACGAATTGGCTATAGTGCAGTACTAAGGTTAGTTTTATGGTGATTATAGTACACAAAGAAAGATGGTTATAAATGACATTTTGTTTGCGTCCTCAAGAGGAGAATATTTTTTTTATACGTGGTTATTTGAGTTAAGGTAGTTTAAATTAAATTATTTTCATGTTTCTGTATATTGAATTTTGATGAACCTAACATCGGCGGAAGTATATGTATGAATTGTGTAATACAGCAATTACCGGTCGGATTACCGGGCGTATTAATCGGATTTAAGGTATTTTTATATTAAGTTATTTGATGTAAGGTATTTATAGTAGTCATTTTGATACCTACTGAACATAATGCGATTGCAAACTATTTGAAATTACATAGTTGTACATGAAAAAATAAATAAAATGAAAGGTTTTATTGAAATATATGTCAACATAACAATAACGGCAAAGAAAAATATTCTGGTGTTTTTAATAATATTTAATCAATTGTCTTTTTAAGAGAAGCTAAAGCCTGAAATAACAAATTGTTTGCATGATCACGAAATCCTTTTTATTAAATTAGAAAATTATGGCATACAAGGTGACGCACTTAAATTAATAAAGTCTTACTTTTCGGATCGGATACAGAAAGTGCAAATCAATAACACAATATCACCTTGAACTCATGTAAAAATGGGTGTTCCGCAGGGTTCTATTTTGGGCCCATTTTTATTTTTGGTTTATATTAATGATTTGCCGTTCATGGTCGAGAAAATGTCCGAGATAGTGTTATTTGCTGATGTAATTCCTGAGTATTTGACGTTCAAAGAAATAATGAGAATATTGACGAGGCGAATAACACGGTTTCACAGATTCAAACATGGTTTGCTTCCAATAATCTTGTACTGAATGGCAAAAAAACTAAATGTATCAAATTTGTATTACCCAATGTTAAGAGCGTTGATAAAGAAATAATTTTAAATAATGAAAATATAGTTTATTCGGATGACACAGTTTTCTTAGGGATAACTCTAGACTCCAAGCTCCAATGGGGACCTCACATTAGCTCACTAGCTGGCAGGTTAAGTAGTGCTGCATATGCCGTTAGGAAAATAAGACATTTGACAGATGTACAGACAGCTCGATTAGTTTATTACAGCTATTTTCATAGTGTAATGTCTTACGGTATTTTACTCAAAGGCAGAGCAGCTGATGTTGGTTTCATATTTATTCTCCAAAAGAGAGCAATAAGAGCTATTTATAATTTGAGATCACGAAATTCCCTGAGAGAATTGTTTAAAACCATAAATATAATGACGCTGCCATGTCAATATATTTATGAAAATATTGTGTATGTAAGAAAAAATCAGGCGTCTTTTGTGAAAAATAGTGACAGACATATTCGAAATCTGAGAGACAACAATAAAATTTCAATACCTAAATACAGATTGTCAAAAGTAAATACATCTTTCATTGGGTTATGCGTAAAAATGTGTAATAAAATACCTGAGGACATTTTAAAATTATCAGAAACAAAATTCAAAGCAGTAGTTAAAAGAAATCTTAGTTCGAAAGCCTATTACAATGTTAATAATTACATTAATGATGAAGTCGCTTGGTGTCATCAGGGCTCTGAGCAGGATGATTCCGGGCTAACACCAAAATTGTAATGGACGTGAAAAAAGATGTGTGTTGACGAGTTTCTTACTGGTTCTTCTCTCAGCAAAACACCTTCCGAATCCGAAGTAAACTTAGTATTAAGTTGAAATTTGACTTTTAAAAAACAAAGTTTTATCTTTTTAGTTTGAAATAAATGATTATTTTATTTTATTTTATATACTCATAAATAATTTGCTTAGTAAAACAAATAACAATGTAACATAGTTTAATCTTAAACTTTGACATGTGGCTATGGTAAGTGTATGTATGAGTATGTGAGTATGGGCTGTTGTCGATGCATACGTGCATGGTGGTGACTCTAGGAGATCTTGCTAGATCATATATGCATTGGGGGGGCTCTTGGTGTAATAGCCTGAAAAGAGTTATTATTGGCTTTATCTGGGGAATGAAATCCCACCAAAAACATTTTCATGTAAAATATGCTTGGCCGTTCGTTACTACAAAAACTATTGTATAATACAAAAGTAATGAACAGTGAATTAATTTTTCATCTTACGCCGATGTGAATATAGCGGAATGGCCAAGCCACATAATTTGACTAAGGTGTAGAGTTTGTGAAGTTAGGCCTTGTAGAGTGAGGGCGTGTAGTGTTAGAAGCTTGGCTCTACATGAGATCTGATAACTTTTTGACAGTGCAAGTCATATGGGCTCGTCCTGGCAACATTTAACGTGATTTTCGGGGCACTTTTCACTTAGATTCTAAAGTAAGTGCTCAAAGAGCTGTCTGTTAGTGCTCAAAATTTCCTAGTTTGAATCTACACGGCACGTTTAGAAAACTAAATAGATTGGAAACTAAACATAGTAAAATTGCAAATACAGTACAAAAATTGCTAAAAGAATTTCGTCAAAAACTAATTGTCAAAATAAAATTGCTTCTACAACCTCATTGGTTGATTCAATGTCTGTCTTTTGTCGGTCATACATTTGCTTCACTTAAGTCAGTGGAAAAACACTATATAATTTACATATATATTGACATTATAATTGGATTCGTCTCGTCAGTAGCTTCATTTTGAATCTATGGATATTGGTTCCACATATATCAAGCTTTAAAGTTCTGTTACAAACTTAGTATTCAAATTATTTTAGCACTAATTCGTCAAATTTGGATTTTTGGGCGATGCGGTTGGAGACCCATCACCAAAAACCTTTATTTTTACCATCTTTTCCCCACTCAACTTCCAAAAGTGGCTGAGGAATTTATAATTCCTTAGCTCTGGCTACCCCTTCTAGGGAAATATAGCCGTGAGTATATGTATGTATGCAATTCGTCAAACACATAATAAAACATATTTTTTTCTAATTTTCTCTTAATTGCACCTTAAATTCCCCGGAAGTTTATCAACGAACCAAAAGTATTATACAACAGAGCCACACCAGCTCTATGGTAAACTTCTTTTAGTTAATCCAAATAACTTTTCATGTGAATTGGTGAAAGAGATCAATAAAACCAATGTGGAAGGTGATGTTAGTAGGGGACGATCTCTGAGGACTCATTTGGACTACAGACAATATGCTCAAAAAGGCAGGTGTCCGAAGTATGAAGAATAAAAGAGCATGTATGAAAAGATTGATGGATTTGAACTAGAGAGGTTTGCCAGGATCGTACAAAGTGGCGATCGATAGTCTCGGCCTACCCCAATGGAAACTAATGGCGTGAGTAAACGCTTGTTAAAGCATGAAAACATAACATTCAATAACTTTATAAAAGTGATGTAAATAGACTTGTTATTGTTGTATTTGAGAGAGCAGGATGAGACTACTTATACTCATACAAACTGAACATTCTCATATATTTTTACGTTTATTAAAAGTAAGTAGAATGTGTGGTTAATTTATCATAGTTGTTAACGGTGAGAGAAAGAATCGTGAAGAAACCCACATGGCTGAGTTGTACTTAGTCATGTGACAGTGTATTCTTGCAAAACGGTGATAGGCCCGCGCCCTATAACGTGGGTACACTTTCCAAGAAAAACGTAGGTACTCTGAACACTAGGTGACAATGTCGCGTGATTTTAAGGAGTATAAGTACCTCTGCCAACCTCTTCAGGGATATGCGGCGTGAAAGTTTGAGTTTATTAAAAAGACATGATATGGCAAGCAATTATGTGGCAATAACTTCAACTTCTTTGTTGTTATGATGAATTTACAGAACCCGACATACGCAAAAATCTTTGTTTCATATTCCACGCTCAAGAACAAACTACTCTCAAAATGCTCCCATCCGCCGTATTTTGTACGAATTCAACAACAACTTTAGTGATTTGGACCCTTTTTTTTCAAACAGATTTGAATTTCGTAAGAATGTTATAGAAACATTTAAAACAAGTCAAAGTTAACCAGTATAAGCATAATTAAAACATACATATACACATACACATACACAAACACACACACACACACACGCACACACACACACACATACCTATATACATTACCATCATAGTATCATCATTCACGGTCTTTTTTTTGGTTTTGTTCATATTTTTATATTTTTATTCTCTTTCTTTCCTTGTATTTTTTAAACGTTATTTATAATATTATTATTTTTCTTTTTTCTAATGAACTTGCTGTATTTTCGCGGGCAACCGCCTTAATTTCGTTCCTCTTTTGTTTTGAACCGGTAATTGTGATCACCTGTCATTGGCTTTGTAAAACAATTGTATGTTCTGTGCCATGTTTGTTGTGTTTGCTGTTGGTGGTCAACGAATAAATAAATAAATAAATAAATAAATAGGGGTATTTTTCAAAAATACTAGCAATCTATTGCTTAGACAAAATTAAATGATTCTGAAGGTTCATGTATTACATTAATTATTGAATTTTCACCATTTGATTTTTTTTCCAGATTGTGTGATTTTATTTTATTGTATTCGGAAGATTTACAGCATTAAAACTTTTTGATACAAACTTAATGAATTATCTTTTAGCCATTTACAAATCTTCACACATAATATCTTGCTAGGTTAAGGAAAAAACAGGTTATATTTACATTGTAATAATCAATATGATAATACTGCAGAGAACTTTTTTTTTAAGTTGAATATAAATGTATTACATTATGTACAAAACAATATTTAAACATTAACAAGGTGCCTGCTACTGGTTGTCGTCAAAGTACTGCCGGGTCAAACATGACTTTATAGATGTCACCGTGCTATCAAAAATATCTATATTATTATCGTTAAAAATTTTGGATGCCCTAACAATGAAAGAATTTTTACGGTAGTTAGGCATAAATTGATATTCAATAAAAAAAAATCAAAATCATTTAAGACAGTATGTCAATGTTTATATCTCCAGCTAGGATTATGTTGGTGGCAGATTTGATATTGATAAGTATGGTGTCGAGACTGCTTAAAAAGTGTGTTGTATTTTTAAAGGAAGGGGACCTGTTTATGCCAAGTATTGTGATAAAATTTGGTATTGTTATTGTAAGACAGCATGCGTCTATGAACGGAGGCTCCGAAAAACAAGGATTCCACCACTCTCTCACAAAAGCAACCACACCACCGTTTTGGTTGATGTAATTTACTGTAGAAAACGATTCAAACCCTGGGATATTTCCTATCACCAAATCGTCGCCGAGCCTGCACTCTGTCAAAATAATAACATCTACATTTATTTTAAGACGCTTGAGTAACACTAAAAATTCATCAAAGTTTTTATAAATGCTTCGTATGTTAAGTGATATTAAATTGAAAGTATCTTTATTTAGGAAGTCACCACAAATCTCTGGCTTGCTTATTTGAACACATTTAATATCTAAAGTTTCATCAATATCGTCTTCAAGATCTAAGTTATTCATTAGTTGGTTGGTTTTTTACTTTTGTAGACTTAATATTGTGACATTTTAGTTTATACGATTTTGATCTGGGCTGTACTAAAGTATGAATAAGATGTATATTAATCCACAGCGTTTGATGAGGTGATAAAGATGATTGAGTTGCTGTATTTATGAATGATTGTTGGAGTGGTCTAATTGCTTTATTTCTATATGGACTTGCTAGAAATACTATGAATGGATCTATGTTACTTGGGTAGAAGGGTGTTTTAAGGTAATAAATATTGAATATAGATGGTGCATAATTAATACAGTAAAAGTGATAGAATAAGGTTAGTTTATGTAGGTTAATGAGTGTTAGACGTTGTGTGTCATAACATAATACTCATAATATATGATTAAAAATTCATAAATAAAATAAAAGTGGTGGTTTATAGGTGTAAGACAATTAAATAAGTTAATACATTTTAACATTAGTATATTGAACATTTGATTGATTTGATATTGAACTATATTTTCTGACTACATTAATACCCGTATCGCAACACTTATGGTTAAAACTTTCGAAAATAAAGAAAGATATTTATTCATTGCCCCAGGTTATTAGTGTATAATATCAAAATGAGAGATGCAAGGGAAAAAAATCCTATTTAAATTATATCTATAGGATTTGGTACTGAGAATACTTTAGAATTGATACCGAGATTTATGCCCCAGAATTGGGAGTATCAATTCCAGATTTTCTTCTAAACTGAGCTTGCAAGATTTACATTAATCGACTGAGATATTTTCATAAGATGTTCAAAAGGTGTTTATCTCTGTTTGACTCTTTAGCGCTGTATTTTGATGAACACTTGCATTAATTAGAACAACCTTTAGAGTTATTTAGTCATAGAAGAGAATTCAGGTATATATGTATTCTTAAATATTATTTTACATAATTATTGATTAACGCAACAATGACAATGACAATTGTAGTTTCGTGGAAAAACACCGTCTGTATTGTGTTCAGTTAACAATATTCATTCTGTACAACAATAGCTAGCTTTGTGCCTCCATCGACGCGACGTCATCACCAAAAATTATTGCGATGTTCCATAGGTACATAGACATTGTTTATGTTTAGTACCAAGGTAAGTTATACTATGATTTTCTCATGTATCTTCCAGTATTTTCCACTTACGTAAGTATATAATCGCTCCTTCCAATTCTATCTGGCCTACCTCACATTTATCAACCTACTACACGTGATCCCTTATTCCTCTCATTGATGACCTCATCGTGACGGGCCATCCCGTATGATCATTTTACTTATAGCACCATCTTTGATACCGAGATAGCACTCACAAATGGGCGTATTTAATTTAATTTTTAGTGAACCATTCAATTTAATACTTGTAGTCTCGAAGAGATCTCGTTTTTAATAATAAGATCGTTAGTTATGCTTCTTTGTGAAACGGTTTTATTATCAACTCAACTCAAATTCAAAATTGCTCGCCTTATATCCCCAAAGGGGTTGGCAGAGGTTATCACCTTACCACGTTTTGCTTGGACAGTGTACTCACGATTAAGGGGGCAGGGGGAAAGCCTATCGCCGTTTTGTACGAATACACTGTCACATGGCTAAATACATGTGGGTTTCCTCACGATGTTTTCCCTCATCGTAAACAACCATGATAAATTAACCACAAATATGTTTTAAGAAAAGATAAATTGGTGTAGGCCCGACCCTTGGAGCAGTAGGTAAGCAAAGATATCCTTGTATGGCTAAACTGATACGTTGGGAAAATTCGGTATGCAAAGTTTTACAAAAGTGGTGCTGATTACGAAACCATTTCGAGATATTATGTTTTTAAAACATATTTTCTTGAAATGAAATCAAACAAAGCTAAGATGACCGTTATTTTAACAAAATGCTGTAACAGTGTTTGACCTTCAGCGTTATTTCAAAGACAATCGTTTTTGCAGTTTATAAATAAAATTTCGAAAATGAAAAGTTTGTTTAGAATCAAATCGTGATAATTTTATTTGAGATCACAAATTCGTGAAATGTTTTGCAATCAGCAACATTTTTATTAAATATTTCGCTTTATTTGCATGTCGCTACGTGATATTTTCGATCGATGACGTCATTAAGTACAAAAGAAAAACAATCTGAAAAAAATCATAACTTTGCAATTACTCATTTTAGATGAAACAAAATCAAATTAGTCTTTTATTTTCATGTTTGCTATCGAATAAAAAAAAATCCTTGCTTACTGAATTGGATCCCCATATGTAAATATCCATGCGCAACTGGCCCGATGGACCAAGGTTCTCACTAGCAAATGCAATGAAAGTATGGCATTTCAAGATCAAGGCATTTTTTTAAAATATAATGTGTTAATTTAATCCTCATACTCACGGATATAAATCCCTAAATGGGGTAGCCAGAGCTACGGAATATGAAATTGCTCAGCCACTTTTGGAAGTAGCGGGGGGAAAAATAGTAAAATAAAGGATGTTGGTTATGGATCTCGCATCACCCAAGAATCCCCTAAGAAGCCCCAATACCATTTGCGCCTCTTACGATCACCTATGGGAAGAAATGGGGAAGTGCTATTCTAAGCCGAAAACTACACAGCTATTATCTATTATAATTTAATCCCATTTTCAATAAATCATCACGTGTCACGCTCTTGAAACAGACACAACATGTTTTGTTAGACTATGATGGTTGATTCAATGTCACAACTTTAGTCGGTCACACTCACATTAGTGATGGTATTCATAAACATGTCACCAATTATGTTGAATTATGTTTACCGCTGTTTCTTAACATTTTGTCATGCTGTTATGTTTGATATTCATAATAATTTTCAACGGTTACATCAATACATAGTATAAAACAAAGTCGCTTTCGCTGTATGTCCGTATGTATGCTTAGATCTTTAAAACTACGCAACGGACTTTGATGCGGTTTTTTTTAATAGATAAGGTGATTCTTAAGGAAGGTTTGTATGTATAATAAATGCATAATATAGTAGAGAAACACTGATATATTTAAAGGTTTCTAATGTGATGTCGTAAATAAGCACGTTTTTTTGCGCTTATATTGCAAACGCTGGCTGAACCCTACGAGATAGACCAAAATAATGTACTACATTATTGTTCACCTTAAAAAGTTCAACAAAAAAGTCCGCGATGGTATATGTATATCTCTTAGGGATAACCCAGCATAACCATTTTTATTCTTTACTAAAAATGGTTATTTACGAAGTGATTTTAAACAATACAGCATTAATCCTTATCCAATTAAGTACCTTAAATAAATTGTGCATTTATTATTGATCAATATGCTTTTTACAGCATGTAATTTAAGTGAATATTACCGAAGATATTACAAATTTAAAATGCAGGGTCGTAGTTGTTTGCGCCGGGCGGCGCGTGCCTATAAATAGCGCGTCGATGGCCGCGCTTCGCCAGCCCTATCCGACTTAGCTTAGGTACACTCCTTTGCCTCGCCAGGGCGGCCTTCAGCCGCCCGGCACACAAGTTATGGTGACGCCGCACAGGCCGCAGGGCCAGCAGCACCGAACCGGTGGGGTTTTAGTCGGTAAAAGTCCGACATACCACCGTCGCTCTCTCGAGCGACGGGGGATCCTATGAGGATTTCCCCTCCGGTAAACAAAAAAAAAAAAAGCGCTTCGCCATATAGCACTTTATGATTTGCAGCGATCGCACGCGTTTATCGGAGCTCTCTAGCGAGGAAAATATCAAGAATTAATTTTAAAAAAATGTAAATTAATTAATTAATAAACGCCTACAATTTCCGGTAAAGATATCTTTTGCAATGACCATTAATAAATCGCAGGGTCAAACTTTTAACGTTGCAGGATTAAGACTGAGTGTTGAGTGTTTTTCACATGGCCAATTATATGTCGCGCTGTCAAGAGTAACGTCTAAGCAAAACATGTTTGTATTGGCTAATGACAAAAAAGCTGTGAACGTTGTGTGTAAGGACATTCTGTAGTAGGTATATTTTGCATTGCACCCGTGCGAAGCCGGGGCGGGTCGCTAGTACTGTATATATCCGAAACTTTTAAACCAGAATATTATTTTACCGAAAACTAATGGTTTTTTTTATTGCCATTATATTGTTCACCGAAATTTCAAATATTATATTCTTACATTCCAGGTTAGCGATTGACTTATTTTTTCTTTACTATCATTAGATTAACCACTAGAACGGATTCCCACAGAATCAAAAACCAGATATACCTTACTTCCGCAATATTGCTTTTCCGAATAATCACTATTCCAAAAAATCATTTTCCGTACATTTGAAATAAAGATGTATTGAATGATACCTACTGCTATGAATAATTTTGCAGGCATATTTTATGTAAGTAGTATACCCCGCCCCCGTCCCCTATATGTAGCAAGAATGCAAGCAAGCTGCAAGCAAGCAAGTATGCATATAGGCATGCATCCGCGTTTTATTTATAAAAATTTTCTAACATAAATAAGATCTAGTTAAAGAGATTTACGTTACGATTTGCAAGACTATAGATAAAGTTACTTCGGTCTTTTAAGCCTTTAGAATAATGAGATTATAGATTATTAGAGTTGGCAAAAGCAAAAAAATCATTTTGTATCATTTTCATCATTAATCATATCTGTGATACGTAAATTCTGCGAACCGTTTTCTGAATGTTGAAATTCGGATTAAAAATATTCGAATATTCGAAATGTTACCATTTTCAACACATACAAGTTAGCGTTTTTAAAATTAAACTATAGTCCGGTCAAATTAGACATTCGAAGTTACAAAAATTCACAGCTAGCTGAAAATGGGTATTCTTGTTTAAAATCAAAAACATTTGAAAACTCCCCATTGTTCCGTTTTAAGGAAAAAAAGTAACTCGAGGTCAAAGGTAAAAAAATGGGCTTTTCGCGATTTTCTCAAAAATGGTAAGTTTTTTTGGAAAATTACCTCAAACATAAATTGTAGATCATAAAATTGTCTATAAAAAGGTATCAATATGTTTTTTCCTAAATCAACCGTTTCCAAGATATAACGATGCAAAAAGTTGCAAGTGTCGTAATGTTTCGAATAATCGAATGTTTTTGATTGTGTTTTAAACAAGTTCACCGATTTTCAGCTAGCTGTGAATTTTTGTAACTTCACTCTTATATTTTGGTCTAATTTGACCGGCCTACTAGCACTTAGAAAAGAAAGTTAAATGTAAAGTCGTCGGTAATTGGTTAAGAGAAAACACCACGTTTGAGACAATCAAAAAGTAGGAATGTTAAGATGGTTTTGTCAAAATAAAAAAAATATAAAACAATTGGCGGCCTTATCTGGTGCTAAAGGCGATCTCTTCCAGACTACCTTTGAATGTCAATAAACAAACTTATGTCAGTATAAGACGACCACAAAGGACAGATTTAGAACAAATAGAGAATTTGCTCAAAAAGGCAGACCTCCGTAGCCTGTGCAATAAAAGAGCATGTATGAAAAGATTGATTAAGCTCAGGAGGTTTACCAGGATCGTACAAAGTGGCGATCGATAGTCTCTGCCTACCCCAGTGAAAACTAATGGCGCGAGTATTTATGCATTTATGTATTAAACGCATAAACTTATTCGGTTCACTTACTTTAATTTAAATAAAGCAAGTCTTGTCGCCTGGTATTTATGTTATTTGCCTATTATACATATTATATGATTGATTTAATATTCATGCTGGGGGTTATATTCATAAAAGGATATTTGTTACCTTCTTAAATTCCGATGCAGGTTCTGGGGTCGTGAATTCCAATCCTATTGGAGATACCTCAAGATTCAAAATGAACTCCGTTTGGAAGTTGAGAGGGCAATATATATTCAAAAGGTAATTGCTATAATGTTTATACTAGGCGTTTTCTTTTGGATTTATTACAAGTTATGAACCTGAATAAATATGCGCCATTATCGCATAAAATATATTTATATATAAAATCAAAATGGCAGACTCACAACTTTTTTTATACTTTTCATCTTCGTGGTACGCCCTAAGGAACTTTTTATTTTATTTGTGAATCCCCATTACGCTAGTATGCCAGTCAAACAAAAATATATAGAAGAAATGTTTCAATTCAAAAACGTCAAGCCGCACGCCAAATAGCAATGATCCCCCTTTTGATTAATATCTCGGCATACACTTTGAAAACTATTGAGGCTAAAAATGCAAAAAAAAGGGACCTTTCATCTCCTTCCTCCCACCAGCATCGGGGCTGTAAGCCGGGACTTTTAAAATGTTTATCTCTTGACTAGTCATATTAAGTTGCCAAATCAAAAAATTTGAAGCATTACTTCTATATATTTTTAAAAGGTTTTATAAAAGGTTTTATTTAGCTCACCCATAGATGTACTGTGAGCTCACCCCGTTTGTTTTATTCTTGGGTCAAATTTAGTAATTCAAATTTCACCCTCTTCCTATCAACCGATTAATCTGAAATTTTGTATACACTTTGGATTTTGGTGACAATACAATTATATTTATTTATTATCATTATAAATTCAAGATGGCCGCCGCTACAAAATGGCGGATAATTTAAGTTTTATTTATCCCATCAATATGGGTATCAAATGAAAGGGCTCAACAAGCAGAATACAATTTACTATAAAAAAAACAAGATGGCGGCCGCTACAAAATGGCGGATAACGTAGGTTTTATCAATCCCATCAATATGGGTATCAAATGAATGTGCTCAACCAGTAGAATACAATGTACTATATAAAATTAAAATCCAAGATGGCGGCCTCTACAAAATGGCGGATAACTTAGGTTTTAAATCTAAGATATTCGCCATTCAGTGCACTATACCAAATCAATATTTTAGATGGGCGCAGCCACTAAATGGCATATAATAATAAGATTTAAATTTAGAAATTGAATCTTTAATTTATTAGGTATCTGATTAATCCAGCCTGAATCCACCACCCAAGTCAAGATTTTGAATCGTGTTGAGGACTGTGTGGCGTTAGGGTGGCTAAAAATTATACGTCGTTAGCGGTACACCACCTGAGTTAAGGTGAAAGGTTAAAACGCGCCGAGAACTGTATGGCATTAGGATGGATAAAAATGATTATGTCGTTAGCGTTTTCCCCTCAAGACTTAGAATATTCTAGAAATTCCAATAGTCATACACTCCATGTAAACAAAAGAGATTTTTCAACTAGCTTCTCGTTGGAAATTTACACTGCTGGCTGGAGATGAATCGGTTCACTGCTCGCAGTTTTTCTTTAATCGACAAAACATATGATAAGAGTACTACTTGCTCAACACTATGTAACTCTAAAACTCGCTTATAATCGAGCTTGCTAGCTTGTTTCCACATTCTGCCCTATTTATCACATGTCCATCGTTGTCGGTTGAACAACTGCCGAATCATAGTGTAACATTACAAAACAAACATTTTAATCAACGATTGTAGACAATTCACGTGCCCCACGGTTTTATTTTAGTCTAGTCTATGTATATGTGTATAATTTCCACGGCTGTATCTATTTTATTATTATTTTTTGGTTTTTAGTACATTTATCTAATGGGTAATGGGGATTCGCATATTAAAGAAAAAGATCCTTTGAGCGCACCAAGATGATGAAAAGTATAAAAGAAGTTGCATATGTTTTCAATATATGTAAACGAAACTAGAGAGGTTTACCAAGATCATACGAAGTTGCGATCGATAGTCTCTGCCTACCACAATGGGAACTAATGGCACTGTAGTGTGGCACGCACACATATTCCCTCTATCACACTGTCAAAGAAAAGAAGTGGATTATTGTGGTGTATTGTTAAAGAAAATATTAAATAAGCATGCTGGAAATGAAAGGAAATCTGTTAGTAAAGTCAAATGAATAGATATTATTGAAAAACATGGAAGTGAGGTTTACTGAAGTATTAAACTAAGAATTTAGGGAAAGGAAGGTGTTCTCAGATGGCTGTTGCTAGGCTGATATTTGTGTATGTTTTGTCAAGGCAATGGAAGAGATAGCGTTGCATACATATATGGCGTAAAGAATTCTATGAAGTCATCGCTGTGTGTGGTATGATTGAGAGGGTAATATGATGTGATTGTTATGATTAAAAAAGGTAATGGAATGTAGCCAAAGTTAGTATGATAGATTTGAAAGATTATGAAATGCAGTTTGTAGTATGGTAGTTTCAATTGATAAGTTTTTGATGTTCATTTGACTTGATCACTCAAATGTTATTTCGATTATTAACCAATTGAAAACTAAATATTGAACGTAAAATAATGAAAGGTTTTGGAAAGTAGTATATTTAGTCATACAAGGTACACCAAGGTACAAAGCAGATCTCTGAATCCTTTTTATCTGATCATGACGCGGTTGAATACCCTTCGTGAAGAAAATTGGACACCAAAAGAGTGTTAAAAGAGAGAGACTGTTTATAAGTATATAAATAAATGCGCATGTAATGTAATAAAAAAATATTTGTACCTTGAGATAAAGTTAAATAAATGAATAATAAATGTGTAAAAGGGCGGCCGACCGAATAATGTTATTAGTGTACCTTGATAAGAGATGAAGAATAAATAAATATATGACTTGAGATGGAAGCATGGTTGTCCACAGCTATTTTAAATATATGATAAAAATATAAGAGAGAATATTATAAAAACATAATGAAATATAATAAAGTTAATGACTATTACAAAGTTGAAATGTATAAAAAAATCTTTATGTGATAACAGTACTATGGCATGTATTTAAAAATTTACTTGATTGTGTGATTACGCAGCAAATCGTTTGGCCAACGATTTGTTTCCATATTTCCCGGATTTGATTATTAGATTTTAATTATATTATAGTTTTAAGTTTAATATAAAGAAAAATATGCACTCAAAATATAAAATAATAACTTTTACATTTTTGTTTTCAAAGGGGGGAGGTGTAGTGTGGCACGCACACATATTCCCTCTATATATTGTAAGTTAGTTATAAGTCTTTAGCAGTAATAAACGTATATTCAACAAGCAAACACGTCTATCAATTCCTACATTGCAGCACGAGTATTTGTTATTTTATGTTTTATACTAGTGGATCGGCCCAGCTTCGCACGGGTAGCGTAGTTTTAAAAATATCAGAGGTTTCTTCAATCACTGCTCAAGATTAATTAAATTTAGCGCCTTGATTACAACTAAAAGCACTCCTGAATAGTGTAACTTTGTGATTTCGAAAGCGCTTTTATGAACTGTTCAGTATCTCCACAAATAAACTAATTTTCAAGTTGAGTTGGGATTGGGAGAGTTCAAGTTGAGTAAAACGCTATAAAGTATTTATAGTCCAAGATCCCAGAGCGATAAGACATAAATTATTTTCTAAAAGATGAAACTCTAAGTTCTCAGTAGTGTCTCATGTACTCTGTATACCTGCGTGTTTGTGAAGTTTGCACAGTGACACCTGGGCAGGTACCAGGTGAGAAAGGTTACTTAAATTTAGATGGCTGATTTTTAGATATATTTTAAAGAATATCATTCTCAAATAGTATCGCAAGTATCAGACACTTTTCTTGGGCCAAAACTTTTGTCAGACGCTTTAAAGCTCCACCAAAAATAAATGAACTTTACTTATTTTTTAATGTCTGATTTTTTAATATGTTATCAAGATAACTATAACAAAATTATATTTAGTCAGTCAGACAAATTGGAATGATCAAAAATCCACTAAACACAAAATTATTCGGCCGTGAGTACGAACACGAGAGCATTATGCATGCTTTTCAGAGCGGGTGAGACGTCCATAGTAACCCGGTTTTCAGCTGTTTTTGAATAATTATACCGTTTCTGCGATTGGAATTCACGACCCCACAACCTGCATCGGAATTTAAGAAAGTAACAAATATCCTTTTATGAATATAACCATTATATACCAGGCCACATGCCTTTTTTTATTAAAATTTAAGTTTGGGAACCGAACAAGGGTATGCGTGTAATCATCCATACATACGTACATTTACTCACGCCATTAGTTTCCACTTGAGTAGGCAGAGGCTATCGATCGCCACTTTGTACGATCCTGGCAAACCTCCCAGGCCTCGTCTACATTCATCAAACTTTTGATACATGCTCTTGACGCCTGCCTTTTTGAGCGCATTGTCTATCTAGCCTAAATCTGTCCTTTGAGGTCGTCTTCTACTGACATTAGTTTTTTTATTGACCTCACCATTCAAAAGTTGTCTGGAAGGGATCGCTTTTAGTGATGAGGGGGGCGCCCATTGTTTTTATTTTGTTTTGATGTGAAATAAAGAGTTATCTGTTCTAATCTTCGATCATTTCCTCAGCTACTTCTGGAAGTTGCGAGGGGAAAACATCCTTACTAATATTATAAATCGGAAAGTGTGTTTGTTTGTTTGTTTGTTCCGCTGTCACGTAGTTAACCGATTGCTTTGAAATTTTGCAGACGTATAGTTAGAAGTCCAAATCAAATACTAAATAGGGTAATTTCATCCCGGAAAAAATGATATCCCTGGGGGAAACTAAAAATATTTTTTGCTTGCTGAGTGTCGTTTTAAACAAGGTAATATATTGCAAACTAATATAAACATGTAAATTAAGAAGCTCAATGATACGATAATGAATCCCCGAAAACCTTATAAGGTTGCTTCATCTTCATTCTTCTTCATCTTATCATTTGTTTCGGTGCATTTTTCTTGCTGTTGTTTTATTAATTAATTAGTTAAATTCCTTTTTTAGTTAAGCCTTCTGTTTCTCTGTTGTTTTCGATGTTCTTTATTTTTATGCATATGTGGGAGCTTGTTATTGGCCTATTTCTGCCTATGTTATTATTTTATATTGTAAATTTAGCTGTAAGCCCCCCAACGATAATAAAATAAAATAAAATAAAATAAAATAACTCATAAATGGCTCCACATATTGCAGCGATTATTTTTTTCATCGATGGACTTCACATCAGACTCTTTATTAATGGTCTTTTGGAAAAATTAAGGTTTCATCCATTTTCATTAAAATAAATGCACATTTAAATGACAAATTTGTTTGTCAATACTAAAAGTAATAAACTAAGTAACTGAAGTGTATTCAAAGTTTGACACCGCCCGTAATGTCCCCGTGGCGGGTATAACTAACTACTATGAATATTTATGTAATTGATATGAATCAATCATCCCGGGTTCGAATTCAAGCTTTTTGTAATTATTTTGTTTGTGGTATTAGCTTAGAATAGCAATATATATAATAACAGCATGCACTATCCCTTCACTTCAGCGATTATTTTGGATGGAGATCCACCACTAACCATCCCCATATTCCCGAGCAATCGCTCCAAGCTCTTCAACTATCACCAACGGACAGTGTAGGGGGCAGCACTGGACCGCCCCGCCGCGCCGCCGCTGAAGCGCCAAACTACTATCCGTATATCTGTACTTACTAAAGATATTCTTATTTCTGAATATAGAAACTTGGTACAAAATGATTTGTTTCTTGATTCTTATGTTAAAATAATTGTAATTTAAGGATTTTTTTGGATCTCAACCCCTAATGGGTTGATATAGCAAATGAAAGTAAATTTAAAGTTTTTTCACATTTTTGTATCAAGAAACATAAATCATGGTGCGATTGAATTTATGAAATTCAACTATCAATCATTCTTGAGTATACACTAACGGCCATAAATCCCATAGAAGAGTAGCCATAGCTACAGAGACAGTAACTCTTCATCCACTTTTGGAAATAGATAGGGGAAAAGTTAGTTAAATAAAGGTTGTAAGTGGATGGGTCACTGACGGCATCGCCCAACAATTACTTAAAAAGCTTCAATGTCCTCTATATCCTCTACATTGCCCGCGGGAATATATATGTTATGGACCAGGTGGTTAATGCAGGCATTATTTATAATGCCCGCCCAACTAACATTTTGGTGTCATTTACAGGTTTTAATATAACTTAATTCTGTTTAAATGAGTAATAATTATCTCAGTTCTAACTTAAAATGTTATAGAGGAGTTAGAAAATAAATTTAGCTCCAACAGTGGTTCTAGAACTTTAATGAACGGTGTTAAACAGTTTTTAGAGTTAGAATAGTGCTAATCGCAGCAAGTGCCGTTAAGATGTTATAGCCCAAACCTGTTTGTAGCACCTAAATCTACACAACAGTTCTCGCTGACTCACGTTAACACTTATTGTTGTGTAGTTGTTGCCGCGAAGTGTCTTATGTGTCTTTAGGTATTATATTGAATATATGGTGCAGGTATTGGTTGTAAAAGAGAGTTGGTCAAGAGTGTAGTAACTCAAAATACTAAAAGTGTTGAACAACTCATTTATGTAGAATTAAGCTGTAATGCTCATTTTACTAAAGCAAATTGCGCTAGGCAGGTACACTTTAAAGATATTGTAAAAGTAATAGTGTTAGACAAAACTATAGACTTCAAGAATTCAACAGGAACGTCATACTTTTTTTTTATTCTGTTTATGTGGTACGAATGACCCAAAACAATCAAATAGTTTTGATGATATCCTATTAGATTATGTTGTTCCAGTAGTTACGAATTCTCTACAAAGCGGAAATTTAAATAGTCCTTATACGAGCAATTTTGGTCAAGCTCGAGTGGAGGCACAACAACATGGTTCCGTAGAACAAGAAAAAAGGAATCTCAAGTAAATCTCAGTTTTTTAGGATCCTTACCACTTAGTGAGTCAGAAGACGAAGTAGAAGAAGAAAAAACTAGTGATATTGAAAAAATTACTTCGCTAACAAAAAAATTAAAAACGAGGTCTATAGAAAACAATATTACCCAAATTGCTATAAAACAGTTGCTGCTGATTTTGAATGAAGGCAATGTTAGTACAACATTATTCCTTCCGAAAGACCCACGAACAGTTTTGCGAACTCCAAAAGAAATTTGTATTAAAAATATCGAAGTTGGACAATATTGGCATCATGGTATAACTGAACCTTTGACAAAATTACTTATGGCTATCGCATCCACTTCCAATATTATTCAAGTGAGTTTTAATTTTGACGGTCTACCAATATTTAAGCCATCGTTTTTATGTATGTTTAAAGTAAAAAAACCTTATGTTGTCTCTGATGATTTTATGGTAATGAATCCAGATTAAATTAAATGCAAATTAATATGTGTGGGTCATGAAGATGTATTATACTTTCTACCATTATTACATACGCTGTAGGTTTGTACTTACTGAAATGAAAGCAAGTTTTTACTTGATAATTTCTTTATTAAATTAGTAAAAAAAATTGGAAAAAATATAGTCACATAATTATGTAACTATATTTTTAATTCGTATTATGTAACTGTGAACATTTAGAAACAAATGGATATTAGCTTTGCCAATATTTTACAAATAAAATGACATAAACATAAACGTTCACACCGTTTATCCCCGAAGGGGTTGGCAGAGGTACCAATACTTCTGAACTCACATGGCAAGCGCCATCTAGTGTCCAGAGAAGGTACCCACGTTTTGCTTAGACAGTGTACTCACGTGATAGGGGGCAGGCCTATCGCCGTTTTGTACGAATACACTGTCACATGACTAAGTACAACTCAGCCATGTGGGTTTCCTCACGATGTTTTCCCTCACCGTTAACAACCATGATAAATTAACCACACATATGACTTTAGAAAAGACAAATTGGTGTAGGCCCGTCCCAGGATTGGAACTCACGCGCCCTTCTGTTTTCGGGCGGGTGTTCTACCCACTGGACTATCATGTCGCTAAATAAAATGAGTTGTAAGAATAAAATGTATTATAGATATTTCTGCTTAAAATTGTAACTTAATTGGCTTAATTAAATATCAAGAAAATGACCATCTCTGAATCAAAAATATTAAAGAACCATTATAAAATTAAAGAGGCTTACTTTAGCTTCGATTGTTAAACATTGGAAATTGTAATCATAGTAACAAAAACAATGAGTAGCAAAAACATTGGATCCACAATTCTCAAAAATAAGCACTTATGTACTGCGACAATTGCAGAGTTAGTATCCAGTTGCTGCTGATAATTTTGAAGAATTTGGCTTACAATAGTTGATTGGTTGTCTAATATATTTTTCCGGTTCTCAAATATTTTATTTATGTCAAAGTCAACTGAATCTGCTACTAAAGGCGTAAAAGGCGTAGTATCATTTGATAACACAGGTATGTTCGTTGAACTTGTTTGTATTTAAGATACGTTGCAGTTTAATTCCAAGTCAGCGGACGATGACGCTGAGTCTGTTACAAGATTTGTCAAAACGACATTGCCCATCTGAAACAAAAAATACCGGTAAATTTTTATTATCCAAAACTAGCTTCCGCCCGCAGCTTCGGCCGCGTAAATTTCGGTTTTAGCATGATATAGTTGTCAAGAATGTGAAAAGCGTTTAATAATTGGTGAATCATAAATTCTGAAACACATTCTTTAACACTGTTAAAGTTATGATTAAAAACATTATATTTTTTGTGATTATTTAAAACTAACGTTTTGATTCCTTCGTTGAAGAACCCTAATCCAGTCAGTTTGTAAAATGCTTAGCCGGTTGTAGTGTCTTGGCTATAATAAGTGTAATTATTTAAGTCTATTATTGCACTGCTAAGTGTACTAAAGCCTGCACAATATTCTTTACTAAAGATGTTGTATCACAAAAAGTGTAATAGATGTCTTAAGTGACGACAAAAACCTTCAATGTAAGTTCGCCATTGTTGTGTGGACTAACCTCTAAATTGACTGAATTATTCAATATTTGAAAAGAAAATACTTCATTACTCATGTTATTTTATTATTCCATTGATGCCACTTTATTTAAAATGCTACTGGCTACGAAAAAAAATACAAAAAATTGTATAAATTTGAAGTGTCTATGTTATTCATTATATGTTTAATTTGAAATTTTATGGAAATCTTTAATAAATTACAAGCGCGTTAAAATTGAGATGGAAAACATGGTATACACTTACCTTAAAATCACAACGGCAGATCGTTTTCACTTCACAACAACTTAAATACTTATATGTTTATTATCCTTCTGCCAATTATTATCTCGCCATGATGTTACACTAGATCTGGTACACAATTTTGTTATACTCGTAGAACTAAATACAATTGGTTAGTAAATATACTCAAGTAGCGGCATGATACTTACTTGAGAATATTTTACATAACTAATACGCTTCAAAGTGACATATATACAACTGTTTAATAGGTCTAATAAAGTTTTAAATGGTTAATAATTCTTAGCTGACGTTTTTCTATAACCCATAGTGTTAACTAACTCATCACAACCGCAGTTATACCGGTTGAAGCTATAACTGAGAATGAATAAACACTCTTGTGTAGGTACTTTAGCACCTATATACCACCACTCTGTAAGTTCTGTAGAACCTTAGCCTCTAAAATCGTGGGCCTCTTTCGTGGTTATAAGTGAGTTAGAGCACTCTATAACTTATTACTACAGATATTCTTAACACTTAGATTCTCAAACGGAACCGATATACAAACGATATACAGTTTGTTTTAAAGCTTATGTGCTAGTTGCGAGCATTATAATAAATGTTTAGCTTTATCGGGCTAAGTGATTAATTACTATATTTTCTTCATTGTTTATCACATTGCATGGACATTATTATATTGCTACATGACAATTGGGCAGTTTGATAATAAAGCTAGAAATTCCTCGAAATGCGGAGGACAAGGATAATAGTAGGCAACATTTCGAACATTTGAATAATATAAAACCGAAATTCAACAATTAGAAAACACAGGTTTACAGAATTTACGTATAACAAATGCTCTACTTTCTACAACTTCATTAGTACATAAATTCATTTTCCAGAAGTATTAATTCCCAGAAAGACTAAAAATAGATTATTAAAATATATTTTTTTGTTTTTACCAACTAAACGTTTAAACTACCGAAGTAACTTAAATGTCTTACAAATCGTAAATATGTTAGAATGTTTATAAAAATTAAACGCGGATGCATTCCTGTTTGAAGGCATGCTTGCTTGCGAATGTCCCAGCAAGCAAAGAATAGTTAGGTCACATTTAGCTAGGTTAGGTTAGACATAACATAACATAACATAAACGTTCACGCCGAATATCCCCGAAGGGGTTGGCAGAGGTACTAATACTTCTGAACATCACGTGACTTTTGTCACCTGGTGTTCAGAGACCCACGTTTTGCATGGACAGTGTACTCACGTGATAGGGGGCAGGCCTATCGCCGTTTTGTACGAATACACTGTCACATGACTAAGTACAACTCAGCCATGTGGGTTTCCTCACGATGTTTTCCCTCACCGTTGACAACCATGATAAATTAACCACACATATGTCTTTAGTAAAGACAAATTGGTGTAGGCCCGACCCAGGATTTGAACACTAGTCGTTTGCACGATAACCGAGTGTTCTACCCACTGGGCTATCACGGTTGCGGTTAGGTTAGATTATGTATAAAAAGAGCGAGTGGAGCGAGCACCTTAAATGCATGATGCACGCCTGTTTGCATGCATGTTTCCATGCTTGCTTGCTTGCATACATGCTTGTTTGTTTGTATTCTTGTTTGCTTGCCTGTATTCTTGCATGTAGGGGACGGAGGTGGGGGAACTAACCTACATAAAATGACAATAACTATAAAAAAGATTAAAGGAGGATGGGCACAAATGTATGGCACCTGGTCCCAGCACCAATCAGGATGAGTGATACGTTGTTGGAAAGGTTATTTTTTGTACAATAAAAATAACTAAAGCGCTTGTCCTAAATTGCTATAAGATTACTATAAAAGTTTTTTTTGACAAGACTGTTCGTCATGTTTGTTTAATGTTTTTGTTACATTTTCGATTTAATTATGACAATTTATTGCAAACTCTGACAGTTTTTACAATGTCGCTTCAGCATTGAGATGTCATAAGTATAACATAATAACTAAGATACACCAGAAACATGAAATATCATAATTTCACATAATCAACGAAATCAAGATTTTTAATAAACTGTACATCCAAATCGGCAGCTCTAACAAGATTGCTCCCATAGCCTTTTTTTTCTACACTAACAGGCCTTTAGAATGATATATAAGGAGACTGCGTAATTTTCTACCTACTGCTACCAAAACTGCGTTAGCTCAATCTCTACTCCTTCCAATTTTGGATTACGCTGATACCTGTTATCTTGATTTAACGGAAGAACAGCTAAATAAATTAGAGCGTCTCCAAAACTTATGCATAAGGTTTGTTTTTGGATTGCGTAAGTATGATCACGTGTCTGTTTATCGTTCTAAACTTAAGTTGCTTCCTATTCGCCTCCGCCGAAATGCGCATACTTTGTCTCTTCTTTATTCTATCTTGTTCAATCCTGCCACTCCTTTCTATCTAAAAGAACGTTTTCAATTTCTATCTTCTTCCCATAACCTTAATTTACGTTCAGACCATAATCTTCAATTAACCATTCCCTCTCATTCAACCAATTTCTATGGCTCCTCTTTTTCTGTACACGCTGTGCAATTGTGGAACGCACTTCCTGTGGAGGTGCGATTGGCTAAATCACTTAATGTGTTCAAGGATCTGGTGAAACAACACTATCTCACTGAAGCGCTGTAATTGTAATACTGTTGCTTTTTAAATTATATGTATTAATTATATTTCTAAAACGTATTTGTTTATTTTATTTAGGTATTTGTATTATTTGTATATATAAAACTATGTAGTTATGTATGTATGTGTGTTCATATGTGTGTAATATTATATTATTTTGTGTAATTAATATTTATGTTATTATTTATTATTTCAATTGAATAAGTTAGTTTTAAAGTAAGTAATAACTAGTTTACCGATCTCACCTTCCAAAGGTTGTCTGGAAGAGATCGCTTTTAGCGATAAGACCGCCGATTGTACCTCACTGTAAACTGTATGATAACTTCTTTTGTAAATTTGTGTTTGATTTACAATAAAGAGTTATTCAATTCTATTCTATTCTATATACTGCAGATATATGCCCATACTCCTTTAATATGTTTGTATTACTCTGCCCAAAAGGTGATGAGCAATTTGTATAATGCCCGGTCAATTTGATTATTTGAATAATTATTAACAAATTGCACTCTCACATTGGGCATTTTTCATAATGACCGGGCGGTATGAAAACTGCCCAATTTATCACTTGGTCCATAACATAGATAAAAAACAGAAGTTGAGAAAGCGTTTTCGTATTTTTTATGTAAACCGGATGCCAAAAATGTAGTCCACGTGGAGGAAGTCGTGGGCAAAAGCTAGTAGTAAAATAAAGGATGTTGGATCTCCAACCGCATCGCCCAAGAATCCTCTAAGAAGCCCCAATAATAATAAACATTCTGAATCACTTTTCTCTCGTTCAAAAAACTCTGGCTATCCCTTTTTGGATTTATGGCCTTAAGTGCACACATCAAAAGTGTCCAGGGATCAACATATATTTTAGCAATAACTTTTCTCCTGATTGATATTAATTAAAATTTTCTTTAAGGATTCATCAAATAAAGTGTTTTCGTTTATCTACAGTAACGATAAACCAAGTCACCTTTGCATTAATAAAGAAATTTTCCAATTTTCTTATAAAGAGATTTTTGACATTTGAACCACTAACATTAAAGTTCGACAATAAAAATCCGTGTTTCTACCGCGAACACTAACAACACAATAACATCGGTTTGGCATACTCAAAATGAGTTCATCCAAATCACGCTGTGGAATGGCCGCCCATGTCCGTTGCAACAACAAAAAAAGGTCTTCTTGCGACTGGATACCCTTCATATCCCATGCATGCTCAAACGGGTTCAAGGCTGGCGACTGAGCAGGCCAGGGCAGGACATTGATGTTAGCCGCGGCGAGAATCTGTCTTACAACTCTTGCGGTGTGCGTTCGTGCATTATCATGCATTAACTGAAATATGGGACCGATTTGCACTTGTAGAGGAACGATGACGTCTGATACAACGAGCGTTTTCTGACTATTTGGTCGCTAATTAAGTTCCCTGAAGAGCGATGAAGCCTCACGGCTAACATCATTGTGGTTATTTTTGGAGCTCTTCCAGCTGTGATTAGAATGTATCGGTCTTGTCTCCGTGTGGTGCAGCGATACCGTCCTTCAAATAGTGTTAGCTGATTTTCATCTTTTACTCGAATTTGATTGACAGTTCTTGTTTCAAATTATGAAGTGCGCCAAAAAAGGATCCATATAAATTTATAAAAATCATAAATTTATTACAAAGCCACATCTCAATCTCAAGAAATCCGCTGAAAAATGCTTGATGCCTAGACACTTTTGATGTGTGTATATGTATGTATGTAACGGACGGCTTAACGGCGTTAACGGCTGTTAACGGACTTAACGAAGTGCGTCTTGCAGGAGAACAAAGACCACAAAACTTTACTAGAAGATATAGTGAACAGTGCTTTATCATATAAAAATCATAATCTTTGCTTAAAACGTATATTTATTTTGAAAGAGTTCTTTAAAATTAAATTCTTTTTTAAATTACCAACAATTTTGAAAGAAATATCATCAGATCCTCAACCACATTACTCAAAATAAAGCAGCGCCATCTAGCGAAGAATCCGATTATTTTATCGATATAATTAACTTAGTTCCTTTCTGAACCGTAAGGGTACACTACTAATTATTTAAATAAAACACAAAACAAGATGAATAGCTCTATATGCAATCTTATGCCTAAGATCTGCTAAAATGCATTCCTTATGGTATAATTAGCCACGGCTTAAAGGAAGAATAATATAAGGCAAATTTGGTATGCTTGAGCCAATCATGGTATTGTCCTGGTTCTTGAAACATAACACAACGTAGTAGAGCCCGAAGAAACGATAATAATACCCCCAACCAGAAGGCCAGCCGATTTTTCTGTTAACACCACGATGTCACGCTATGAGACAGTGAACATATCATCATTTTCATTAAATAATGACTCGGAGCGGGCTCCCTCTATAGCTTCACTAATCTTTTTCCCTAGAGATACATGCAGTCGAAGCTGTTGAACTCAATAAAGCCATTCAAGAAAAAAAACTTAATATCTTGATTCAATATTCAAACTTAAAAACAATTATATCAGTATTGCAATCATGAACTAAAGATATAGAAACATCTTTAACCGATATACGCGAAATATGAAACAAACATTTGTTTCACAATCTTTTCCCCACTTTGCTTCCAAAAGTGGCAGAAGAATATTCTGTTTCTGAAGATAAAAGGTGAAGATAAAAAATATTTATTTTAAAATAAAAATAATAAAAATACTTGTTCTCTATTTTTCAAACGTCACGAATTTACGTATAAGTTACATCTTACTCTACTGACTTTACTTCGAATTCGGGCTGAGTTTCTTAACTCAGTTTAACTTAAGAAACTCAGCAACACACATCTTTTCTCTGTGTACCCCTAGTTAACTATCGTGGTTTCTTAGCCTCTCGTTCTTACCTTATCTAGCTACAAAGCCTTTATTACAGACTTGTTAAAGTACAATTCGGTATGCAAAGTTTTTTTATGCTATTTATTAAATATTTTTATTCCATAGTAAATACGAAAATAAAAGACTGATTTGAATATTTTCCATTTAAAATGAGTAATTGTAAAGTTATGATTTTTTAAAGATTGTTCAACTTTTGTACATTATGACGTCATCGATTGATAAAATCACGTAGCGACATTCAAATGAAGCGAAATGTTTTATAAAAATATTGCTGATTGCAAAACATAATACGAATTTGTGATGTCAAATAAAAATATTACGATATTATACTAAACTTATATTTTATTAATAAACTGTAAAACCGTATGTCTTTGAAACAACATTGAAGGTCAAACACTGTTACAGTTTTTTGATAAAATAATAGTCATCTTAGCTTCAATTGATATAATTTCAAGAAAATATTGTTTATAACCATAATATCTCGAAATGGTTTTGTAATCAGCATCACCTTAGTAAAACTTTGCATTCCGAATTCTTTTAATACTTAATTCTCTACACGAACCTATGATGCACATGTTGCAGGCAAACACACAAACAGACATGATGAACTTATATATGGGTTTATGGTTTATTACGACACCCCAAAAACATGGATATACAAAAAACTAACAAAAATAATTTATCTTAGATCTTTTATTACAATTTAAACCGCAATAATTGAAAGACTAAATATAAAGTATTTAGCACATCGTTTATCATTTAAGCACTTAACATCACTTGTCCAAACTCAGTGATGAACGTAGTTCTTCTATTCTCCTGGGCATTTCGCTTTTCATTGTGGCCTGAGATCTAGGGGAGATAATTGTTTTTCCATTCTTATCCACTCCGGTTGTCATAATCGCCGATTTGTTTTTTATTGTTGGTTTTGGACATTTTGTGTCCTTCCATTGTGGTCAGGGTTTTGTACTGACTAGATTGTGACTAGAGTTTGAATTGAAGTAATATATCTTCATCATCGGAACTTTTCTCAATGTGGCCAGGGTTTTTCTTCGATAAGTTCACTGATTTTCATACCTAGTCGTAGCATTTAGTTTATCTTTACTTTATGTTTTTCACTGGCTTCCCCTTTAAGATACTTCCATTGTAATTGTTAACTGGGTTTTGAATCAAAGAAGTTTATACCATTCATGACCCCTCAGCTTTTAATTTTGCTTTTATTAGTGAAATAACTGGTTTCCATTGATATCCAATTTGCTTTTCAGTGTAGACAGGATGTGCACTAAGTAAGTTGACTACTTTCGTGTTTTAGGTAATTTGCTTTTAATTTTTGTCTAGTATTGGAATAGAGGATGTAACTAGTTTCCATTTTTGGATTTTTCCATTGTGACCAGGGGTTGATGGGCATTTAGTTTTTCGTTGTGGCTTGAGCTAGGACCAGGGAAGGTAATTGTTTTTCCATTCTGGTCCACTTCGGCCGTCATAGTTGCCAATTTGCCTTTTATTGTTGGATTTGGACATTTTCGGGTCCTTCCAAAGTGGCCAGGGTTTTGAACTGGTGAAGTATTTTTTCCAATAATCGGCTAATGACTTTCCATTGTGACTTAGATTTAGACCAGATAATTTAACAGGTTTTCCTTTTTGGTTCCTTCTATTGTGACTAGAGTTTGAAATCAATCTATATCTATATCATCGGAACTTTTCTCATTGTGGCCAGGGTTTGTGCTTGAAAGTTAACTGGTTTTCATACCTAGGTATTTAGTTTATCTTTATTGTACGTATATTCCACCCAGGTTTCATCAAGTTTTTCTATTAAGATACTTCCATTGTGACCTGGGTTATGAATCGGAGAAGTAACTGGCCCCATTCATGATCACTTAGATTTTTATCTTTACCTAGATTTGGACTAGGGGATGTAACTGGCCTCCAATTTTTGGTTTTCCATTGTGATCAGATGCTGGTTGAGTACTTGGTTTATTAAAGTTGTCTAGATTTTCACTAAGTGAGACCGTCAAAACTTCTATTTTTAGGTTCTTCAAGTGAAATAACTGGTTTCTATTGATATCCAATTCGCTTTTCATTGTAGACAGGATGTGGACTAGGTAAGTTAACTGCTTTCTAGTTTAAAGCAATTTGATTTAAATTTTTGTCTTGTTTTGGACTAGGGGATGTAACTAGTTTTCATTTTTGGATTTTTCCATTGTGACCAGGGTTTTGATGGGCATTTCGATTTTCATTGTGGCCTGAGTTATGACCAGGGAAGGTAATTGATTTTTCATTCTTGTCCACTTCGGCTGTCATAGTCGCCAATATACCTTTCATTGTTTGATTTGAACATTTTCGGGTCCTTCCATTGTGGCCAGGGTTTTGAACTGGTGAAGTAAATTATTCCGTTAATGGGCAAATGGCTTTCCATTGTGACCTAGATTTAGACCAGAGAATTTAACAGGCTTCTCTTTATGGTTCCTTCCATTGTGACTAGGATTTTGAATTTAAGAAATATATTTTAAACAACGGAAGATTTCTCATTGTGGCCAGTGTTTATGTTCGATAAGTTGACTGATTTTCATACCTAAGCAATTCGTTTTTGTTTATTTTAGGTATATTTCGCCTAAACTTTATCTGACTTCCCTTTTAAGATCATCGTAACCTGGGTTTTGAATCGGAGAAGTAACTTATTCCATTCATGAGCTTTTCATCTTTGCCTAGATTTGGACTAGAGGATGTACCTGGCTTCCAGTTTCGGGTTTTCCATTGTGACCAGGGACTGGTTTGTTACTTGGTTTTGATTTTGACTAAGTGAGACCGTTAAAACTTCTATTTTTAGGTCCTTCACTTGTCATGATGTGTAAAATAACTGGTTTCCATTCATATACATTTCGCTTTTCATTGTAGACCTAGTTTGGATTAGGTAAGTTAACTGCTTTTATTTTAAGGCAATTTGCTCTTAATTTTGGGCTATATCAAGGGATCTAATTAACTTCAACTATTTTCCATTATTGGATTTTCCCAATGTTACCAAGCTTTTGATGGGCATTTGTTTTATTCATTTTGGCCTCGGTTCGGAGAAACGGCCTTAGTTTTAATTTTAAAGCTTTTTTAAGTATTGATGAACAGAGCCTTTTTTTCTCTTCTTGAGCACTCTAGTTGTTATGGTACCAAGGTTTGGTGTGCCAACTGAAGGGTTCTTATTCTAAGGATTTTCGCTTTTCATTGTAGCCCGGTTTTGAAATCAGTTAGTATACTGTTATATAGTTCTAGGCAATTTGCTTTTGTTCTTACTTAAAATTGGAGTTACTTAAAGTTTCTGTTTTCCATTGTGGCTTAGGTTTTGACTAGGGGAGACCACTACCTGCCTTTTTTGGGTGTTTACATGTCACTTTGATCAGTGAAATAACTAGTTTCCATTTATAGGTTATTTGTTTTTCATTGTAGGCAAGGCTTAGAATCGGTTAGTTCATTAATTTCCAGTTGTAAGGCAATTCGTTTTTATTTTTTGCCAAAATTGATTGATTGAATTGATTTTGTGTCCTTCCATTGTGACCAGGGTTTTGAATTGGCATAGTTACTTATTTTATTTATGGGCACTTGACTTTCTACTTTGGCCTTCTCTTAGATTTGGACTAGAGGAGTTATATAACTACTTTCCTTTTTAGGATCACTCAAAAGTCATTATAATCAGGGTTTGGTTTCAGTGAAATAACCCATAAAATATCTCATTCCAAAAAATACGCTTGAAATTGTGGAAGGTTTTGTCTGACTGAGGTAATCGTTTTCCATAGTTGAGAACTTTCCTTGTCACCATGGGCAAGGCAACGCAAGCTATTCGGTGTCTATTCTTTGCAACTTCGTTGGTAATAAGTGAATTAACTGGTTTTCATTCTTGGTTATTCATACTTGAGCACTTTGTTTTCAATGTTCGCCAGGGCCAATACTATATTTGGAGTCCATACCTGCAAAATTAATTTTATTGTATATTTTTATAAAGATACATTCATACATACATACATATACTCACGCCATTGGGGTAGGCAGAGACTATTGATCGCAATCAATCTTTTCATGCATGCTCTTTTATTCTTCAAATCTTCATACTTCGGACGCTAGCCTTTTTGAGCACACTCTCAATTTGGTCCAAGTGTGTTCTCCGTGGTCGTCCTCTACTAACATTACCATCCACACTAGCTCTGTAGATCCCTTTTACCAATTTTCTATCATCCATCCTCTCTATGTGCCCAAACCATCTCAACATTCCTTTTTCTATCTTTCTTACAATATCATCTTTCACACCACACTTTTCACGAATAACACTATAAACACTATAACACTTTATAAAGATACAAGGATGAATACATATGAGGGCTCATATGAGAAAAACAATAAATGTGGTGAAGCAAGAAGGATTTATCAGGATGTCGCAAAGTGCCAATTGATAATCTCTGCCCACCTTAATGGGAATAATGGCCGTGATTATAAGTGAGTATGCATTCTTCATTCACTAAAAAGACTTAGTTATGTCACACAACTTTGTATCCAAAATCTTAAATTCTATAGAAACTATCCTAATGTTACGCATTGAAATATAACTTTTTCGAATAGCACTTCTTTTAAAGACATCATTTATAAAAAAAGAAGTTATAACAGGAATGGAATACAGATTAAACGTATATTAATATATATTAATATTTTAAGTAAATTGAAAATATTTACCTTTTGGGTTTGCTACACATGGTGATGTAGCGAGGATTTTGAATAAAATGAATATAATAGAGCTGCAAGAGATGATGAATATTGCATGTGCGTCTTTTGAAAAAAAGGGAATGAGGGTGAATGTGGATAAAACAAAAACTATGGTTTTTGAGAGAGAGGTGAATATGACCGAATGCGTGATTGAGATTAATGGTAAGAAAGTGGAACAAGTGAAAGAGTTTGTATATTTGGGAAGTTTGTTTACTAGGGATGGAAAGTGTGTTGAAGATATCGAGAGAAGAGTGAAAAAGGGTAATGCGGTAAATGGAGCACTGGATAGTCTAATGTCTAGTCAGTCGGTGTCTGCAAAGGCCCGAATGGCTGTGCATGATGCTGTCCTCGTTCCTACGCTTATGTATGGCAGTGAATGTTGGGTGTGGCAGAAGAAGCATGAAAGTAGAGTGAATGCAGTAGAAATGAGATCCCTCAGAAAAGTGTGTAATGTAAGGTTATGTGATCGTGTGAGGAATGATGTGATTCGTGAAAGGTGTGGTGTAAAAGATGATATTGTAAGAAAGATAGAAAAAGGAATGTTGAGATGGTTTGGGCACATAGAGAGGATGGATGACAGTAAAATGGTGAAAGAGATATATAGAGCCAATGTGGAAGGTAATGTTAGTAGAGGACGACCTCGGAGGACACATTTGGATCAAATAGAACATGTGCTCAAAAAGGCAGGTGTCCGCAGTATGAAGAATAAAAGAGCATGTATATGAAAAGATTGATGGATGTAAACGAAGCCAGAGAGGTTTGCCAGGATCGTACAAAGTGGCGATCGATAGTCTCTGCCTACCCCAATGGGAACTAACGGCGTGAGAATATGTATGTATGTATGTATGTATGAATACCTTCATATCTTTTCTCTTCCAAGTTTTGCTGTTGAATGATGACTTTTTCCATGAAATGGTTTTATTATATAAGGAACAGTAACCTATTGAATCATTAATAAAAACTAATACCATATGTTCTATTCATTGCCAATGGAAACAAAACTTTTTATATAAAGGAAATGTATGAAGTTCTTATTGTTTTCTAACAATAACAAACAATGTCCATGTTCAATTGTAGTCGAAAACAAAGAAAAATATAATAATTTATTAATAATTGATAAACTGTTGTTGAATTCAAACACGTGGCTGAAGATATTATAGAACGTTTTGTTTAAACAGTATACAATATATTACTGAGTTAGTAACTGAAAAGAATGAAATCGAAAAACATTAGAAAGTATCCTTTTTTCATTACCTTTCCCTTACCTTACCTTTACTTTTCCTGAAAGAATTTTATTCAAAAGTCCTAATGTGTATATAATATAAAAATGATATGATTATAATATGGTTATAATATCTAACTTATTTTATTTTATTGAGGAACAAACAATCATTTCAACAAATATGTATAAAGTTCACAAGGGCATAAAATAAACCTATAGTTCTCTAAATATATACAAACAATTAAAATTAGTGTAAATTGATTCTAGCTAGATATATGGTTAATAAGAATAACAAAATACATTCTACAAGTTACAAAATGTTCTTAAGTGAGGTTCAATAAAATTAACAAAAATAATATTCCCATCAAAGAATAGTTTTTTAAGTCATCTTACAAAAGAGCTCCGACTATTTTCAAAAAAATCTATTTGAGAAGAAAATTCCTTATTATATACACACATCAAAAGTGTCTAGGGATCAAGCATTTTTATGCGGATTTCTTGAGATTGAGATGTGGCTTTGTAATAAATTTATGATTTTATAAATTTATATGGATCCTTTTTTGGTGCATTTCATAATTTGAAACAGGAACTATCAATAAAATTCGAGTAAAAGATGGTCTATCTATCTATCGTTCTATCTATCGGTCTATCGGTTTATCGGTCTATCGTTCTATCTATCGTTCTATCGTTCTATCTATCGTTCTAGCATTCTATCGGTCTATCTATCGTTCTATCGGTCTATCGTTCTTTCGTTCTATTGTCTATCGTTCTATGGGTCTATCTATCGTTATATCGGCCTATCTATCGTTCTATCGGTTTTACTATCGTTCTATCGGTCTATCTATCGTTCTATCGGCTTATCTATCGTTCTATCAATCTATCTATTCGCACACGCACACACACACACACACAAACACACACACACACACAAACACACACCCACTCATTCCGTAACATGAAAATTCACTTTTCCTTGTTATATTATATAATTTTTATATTTTATTTTGGAAGCTTATGGCTGCATTTACAAAATTGAATTAGTATGTAGATACTTAGCTGTAAATAACAAGCTTCCTCATATAGTACATATTGTAATCGTAATGTATTAATGTAACAAGTGTTATTATTATTATTATTTCGAAAGACTTTTTTGTTTCTCGCCTCTCCCATGGCCGAAAATGAAAATATAAATTTTAAATGGGAGAGGCGGTACTCCCCGACAAAAGCACAGTCGGTCGGGGTCAGGGAGTCAGGTTCAAGAACCGACGGACGATCCGAGCCGTATCGAGCAGCACCGCTTTCTGCATTTGTGCTGGAACCGACACGCCACAGAAATCCAACCGCCTCAAGTTGGTCGCGAGGCTGGTTGGAATTAACCCGTTCGCGGACAAAACAATTGGGATAATTTCAGTCGAGGTCACACCCCACATGTCGGTGATCTCGTGAGCCAGATCGAGATACTTCCGACGCTTCTCGGTTTCGGCTTTCACGAGACCCTCGTCATGCGGGATAGTGACATCCACTAGAAATACCCTCGACTGCGACCGATCCCATACCACGATATCAGGCTTATTCGCTAGAATAGTCCTGTCCGTGATAACGGATCGGTCCCAATAGATTTTGGCACGGTCGTTTTCTAAGATTGGCTCCGGCAGATACTTGTAATACGGCAGCCTCTGTTGCAAGAGTCCGTATTTCAGAGCGAGCTCCTGATGCAGGATTTTGGCTGCTTGGTTGTGTCTGTGCAAGTACTCAGTGTTAGCAAGAGCCGAACAACCGGAAATAACATGCCTAAGTGACTCTCCGGGACGGCCACATGCTCGACAGATGTCTGTGGTACCGTCCTTTAGGATGTATTTCCGATAGTTCCGCGTCTTTATAACCTGGTCTTGTATTGCACAGACAAAACCTTCGGTTTCCCCAAAGAGGTCCCCGAAACGCAGCCAATGCAGGGAGGCTTTACGGTCCACGAAAGGTTCGTGAAGTACCTTGTAAAACCTCCCGTGCAGCTCCTTCTCTTTCCATACGGACTCCCGATCAGAGGTGCTAAGTACCTCCGGGGTTCGCCAATACTGTGAGGCCAACGATAAGGGAGTCAGTCCTTTATCACTAGCGACCACCTCTTCCCGAATACTATCATCCGTCATCGTCAAAAAATAGTTTCTGAGGTTGCATACCTCGCGGTTGTGCATGGTTTTGGCACTCAAGAGGCCTCGACCACCACACTTCCGCGGGATATACAATCTCATAACCGACGATCTCGGATGATGCATTCGATGAGAGGTCATCGTCGTGCGGACTCGTCTGTCCAGAGCGTCGAGTTCGGTCTGAGTCCATCTGAGCACGCCAAATGTGTACATCAGTACAGGCATGACCCAGGAGTTAATGGCTCGGATCTTATTAACGCCTGACAAGTAGCTATTAAGCACACTTTTCAGGCGTTCATAAAACTCCTCGCAAACACCCTGTTTCACGTCTGCCACCTTCACACCGATGGTTTGTGACATGCCCAGATATCGGTATGTTTCAGCCTCGGAGAGTGCCCTCAAATGATTGGTGCCGACATCGACACCATCAGAGTGCACGACATGCCCCTTCTCAACATGAATGACCGCACACTTATCGACCCCGAGCTCCATCTTGACGGAACCACTGAAATCGTTAGTGATCGTCAGTAGCTCCGCCAATCTGTCAGCCGTGGGGGCGTAAAGCTTCAGGTCATCCATGTAAAGGAGATGAGGCAAGCGTGGTCCGCCTCTCCGAAACTGAAAGCCTGTCCCCAAATTCTCCAAGAGTGTACTTAGAGGATTCAGGGCCAAGCAAAACCAAACTGGACTCAGGCAATCGCCCTGGAAAATCCCTCGCCTTATATCAATTTGGTCATCCGCGTCCGTCATCCGCTGACCGTCTAAACTCAGGATCGTTCTCCAGCACCCCATACACTGCCCGAGGAAGTGTCGAACTGTACTATCAATTTTGTACAGCTCGAGGACCCTCATGAGCCATGTATGAGGTACCGAATCGAACGCCTTCCTGTAGTCTATCCAGCCAGCGGAGAAGTTCCGACGGTTGCGTTTGACCAGTTGGCCTACGACCGCGTCGATGAGGAGCAGCTCCTTGCTACCGCGACTACCGCCCCTACATCCGTTCTGAGCTCCAGAGATCACATTGTTATCAACAATGTGTTGAGTAATCTTGGAGCTCAGAACGGATGTCAAGGTCTTGTAAATTGTACAAAGACAAGTAATGGGGCGGTATTGTGATGGATCCGCGGTAGCATCGCTCTTTGGAGCTAAATGAGTGACCCCAGTAGTTAAGAAGTTCGGGAGCGTCCCACTCTCGAGGGCGCTTTGGAACTGACGGGCGAGAGTAGCGTGACAGCGCGTGAACCCCTTCAACCAGTAATGGTGCAATCCGTCCGGCCCCGGACTTTTCCAGTTCGGAGCCTTACGGATCGCAGCCACCACATCCTCCTCGGATATGTTGACGGGGTTCATGGGCGCTATGGGCTCGCACGCTCCCTCGACCGCCTCGAACCATCGGCCCTCTTCGTGATCAACAGGCAGCGACCAAAGCCCACGCCAAAAGGCTACTACATCGGCTTTTTCCGGTCGCTGACCTGTCGTAACCACGTCGGGACGCTCCAAAGTTCTGTAGAACTTCTTCTGGTCACTCATGAAGAGACGATTCTGTTGGTACCTCTTTACCCTTTCAGAATATCGCCTAATTCGCTTACCCCAAGCAGCGATCTTCTGCTTCAGATCATCGATGCGCTCCACCAGTCTACAGGCAAACTCCGGTGAGTTGTCAAAGACATTCTCACCAGGGAATGCCTCCCTGACGAAGCGCACCACCCTCGGCCTATTGTTGCCTGATCTGAAGCTGGTCAGTTTGCCGATGAGGACCCTGGCCCTTGTGATACGGCTTTCAATCCGCCTCATCCAGGCTGGTCTAGTTCTAGTCCTGGGACTAGTACTGCCAGCCTGGCGGGAGCCACCAGCTCTTGTTGGCGGCATCCTGACGCCGACAAATTGACAAACTGTCATTGCGGCGCCAAAGAGAATTGAATCCGTATCCCAAAGGTCCATGCTGCTCTCTAAAAATGAGGGCAGCATGTTATTGACGGCCTCAACGACATCCCGAACCTTGATGCTGAGAGGAACTCGGGGCAGCCTTGGCCTCCTTTCGAGAGGCACTTCGCGATATTCCAGGATCGTCTCTTCGAGTGCGCTCCTCACCATATCGAAATCCAGGGAGACTGTTCCCCAATCGCTTTCCGCACCACCCGCATCCGGCAGGTTAACGATCGGCTCCCTCCGAACTTCCCTCTCAGGGACAGGAGGGAGAACCTGCAAGGGTGGCTCTTCGTCCAGCGGAGGAACAGCCTCGCGTCGCAATTGTTCGAGTTCGGTAGTGCTAAAAAGTTCTGAGCGTTGTATGTACCGAACTCGGTCCGCCAGGTTTTGTTCTGTGACGGTCAAATTGGGCTCCAGCCGCAGAAATTCGCGGTACATTGCTGCCCGATAACCCGTCCGTCCAGTTCTTGAACCCGAGGCCCTAAGATAGGCCCGCATGGCATTCCTATTCATATCGACCGTCCATGCCATGCGGCGCCTTGTTCCACCAGCGGCGGGCACCGATTGCTGGGACTGAGTTGCCTCAGTCCCAACCGATGCCAAGCCATCTGGTGGCTGAGGTGGTCGCGCAGACCGACCAGGTGGTCGTGCCGGTCTGCTGCGGCTGGGGGACCGCATGCTGCCACGTCCAGCCCCAGCTCCAGACGCGCCCCAGCGATAGCCCCTGGGGAGCGGCCCTATACGCTCATCGTTTCTCTCACCTGCCATTTTACGATGAGCGAAGATTCACCCGGGGTTTCACTCACTTGCCCCGGGGAGACCGTTATTGCTCTATTTTGCGCTGAGACCAGTTTGTAGACACGGTCAACACCTACAAACTCAAGCGCTGACTATTTGCATTGCTGGAATGGCAAGCTGGTAAACATGTCATCCTGCCATTCCAACAATGGGCGGTGGGGTCGTCACATCCCTACGCCTTATTATTATTCGGAAAACATTTTTGTTTCTCGCCTCTCCCATGGCCGAAAAAGAAAATATTAATTTTAAATGGGAGAGGCGGTAGTCCCCGACAAAAGAACAGTCGGTCGGGGTCAGGGAGTCAGGTTCAAGAACCGACGGACGATCCGAGCCGTATCGAGCAGCACCGCTTTCTGCATTTGTGCTGGAACCGACACGCCACAGAAATCCAATCGCCTCAAGTTGGTCGCGAGGCTGGTTGGAATTAACCCGTTCGCGGACAAAACAATTGGGATAATTTCAGTCGAGGTCACACCCCACATGTCGGTGATCTCGTGAGCCAGATCGAGATACTTCCGACGCTTCTCGGTTTCGGCTTTCACGAGACCCTCGTCATGTGGGATAGTGACATCCACTAGAAATACCCTCGACTGCGACCGATCCCATACCACGATATCAGGCTTATTCGCTAGAATAGTCCTGTCCGTGATAACGGATCGGTCCCAATAGATTTTGGCACGGTCGTTTTCTAGGATTGGCTCCGGCAGATACTTGTAATACGGCAGCCTCTGTTGCAAGAGTCCGTATTTCAGAGCGAGCTCCTGATGCAGGATTTTGGCTGCTTGGTTGTGTCTGTGCAAGTACTCAGTGTTAGCAAGAGCCGAACAACCGGAAATAACATGCCTAAGTGACTCTCCGGGACGGCCACATGCTCGACAGATGTCTGTGGTACCGTCCTTTAGGATGTATTTCCGATAGTTCCGCGTCTTGATAACCTGGTCTTGTATTGCACAGATAAAACCTTCGGTTTCCCCAAAGAGGTCCCCGAAACGCAGCCAATGCAGGGAGGCTTTACGGTCCACGAAAGGTTCGTGAAGTACCTTGTAAAACCTCCCGTGCAGCTCCTTCTCTTTCCATACGGACTCCCGATCAGAGGTGCTAAGTACCTCCGGGGTTCGCCAATCCTGTGAGGCCAACGATAAGGGAGTCAGTCCTTTATCACTAGCGACCACCTCTCTCCGAATACTATCATCCGTCATCGTCAAAAAATAGTTTCTGAGGTTGCATACCTCGCGGTTGTGCATGGTTTTGGCACTCAAGAGGCCTCGACCACCACACTTCCGCGGGATATACAATCTCATAACCGACGATCTCGGATGATGCATTCGATGAGAGGTCATCGTCGTGCGGACTCGTCTGTCCAGAGCGTCTAGTTCGGACTGAGTCCATCTGAGCACGCCAAACGTGTACATCAGTACAGGCATGACCCAGGAGTTAATGGCTCGGATCTTATTAACGCCTGACAAGTAGCTATTAAGCACACTTTTCAGGCGTCCATAAAACTCCTCGCAAACACCCTGTTTCACGTCTGCCACCTTCACACCGATGGTTTGTGACATGCCCAGATACCGGTATGTTTCAGCCTCGGAGAGTGCCCTCAAATGATTGGTGCCGACATCGACACCATCAGAGTGCACGACATGCCCCTTCTCGACATGAATGACCGCACACTTATCGACCCCGAGCTCCATCTTGACGGAACCACTGAAATCATTAGTGATCGTCAGTAGCTCCGCCAATCTGTCAGCCGTGGGGGCGTAAAGCTTCAGGTCATCCATGTAAAGGAGATGAGGCAAGCGTGGTCCGCCTCTCCGAAACTGAAAGCCTGTCCCCGAATTCTCCAAGAGTGTACTTAGAGGATTCAGGGCTAAGCAAAACCAAACTGGACTCAGGCAATCGCCCTGGAAAATCCCTCGCCTTATATCAATTTGGTCATCCGCGTCCGTCATCCGCTGACCGTCTAAACTCAGGATCGTTCTCCAGCACCCCATACACTGCCCGAGGAAGTGTCGAACTGCACTATCAATTTTGTACAGCTCGAGGACCCTCATGAGCCATGTATGAGGTACCGAATCGAACGCCTTCCTGTAGTCTATCCAGCCAGCAGAGAAGTTCCGACGGTTGCGTTTGACCAGTTGGCCTACGACTGCATCGATGAGGAGTAGCTCCTTGCTACCGCGACTACCGCCCCTACATCCGTTCTGAGCTCCAGATATCACATTGTTATCAACAATGTGTTGAGTAATCTTGGAGCTCAGAACGGATGTCAAGGTCTTGTAAATTGTACAAAGACAAGTAATGGGGCGGTATTGTGATGGATCCGCGGTAGCATCGCTCTTTGGAGCTAAATGAGTGACCCCAGTAGTTAAGAAGTTCGGGAGCGTCCCACTCTCGAGGGCGCTTTGGAACTGACGGGCGAGAGTAGCGTGACAGCGCGTGAACCCCTTCAACCAGTAATGGTGCAATCCGTCCGGCCCCGGACTTTTCCAGTTCGGAGCCTTACGGATCGCAGCCACCACATCCTCCTCGGATATGTTGACGGGGTTCATGGGCGCTATGGGCTCGCACGCTCCCTCGACCGCCTCGAACCATCGGCCCTCTTCGTGATCAACAGGCAGCGACCAAAGCCCACGCCAAAAGGCAACTACCTCGGCTTTTTCCGGTCGCTGACCTGTCGAAACCACATCGGGACGCTCCAAAGTTCTGTAGAACTTCTTCTGGTCACTCATGAAGAGACGATTCTGTTGGTACCTCTTTACCCTTTCAGAATATCGCCTAATTCGCTTACCCCAAGCAGCGATCTTCTGCTTCAGATCATCGATGCGCTCCACCAGTCTACAGGCAAACTCCGGTGAGTTGTCAAAGACATTCTCACCAGGGAATGCCTCCCTGACGAAGCGCACCACCCTCGGCCTATTGTTGCCTGATCTGAAGCTGGTCAGTTTGCCGATGAGGACCCTGGCCCTTGTGATACGGCTTTCAATCCGCCTCATCCAGGCTGGTCTAGTTCTAGTCCTGGGACTAGTACTGCCAGCCTGGCGGGAGCCACCAGCTCTTGTTGGCGGCATCCTGACGCCGACAAATTGACAAACTGTCATTGCGGCGCCAAAGAGAATTGAATCCGTATCCCAAAGGTCCATGCTGCTCTCTAAAAATGAGGGCAGCATGTTATTGACGGCCTCAACGACATCCCGAACCTTGATGCTGAGAGGAACTCGGGGCAGCCTTGGCCTCCTTTCGAGAGGCACTTGGCGATATTCCAGGATCGTCTCTTCGAGTGCACTCCTCACCAAATCCAAATCCAGGGAGACTGTTCCCCAATCGCTTTCCGCACCACCCTCATCCGGCAGGTTAGCAATTGGCTCCCTCCGTACTTCCCGTTCAGGGACTGGAGGGAGAACCTGCAAAGGTGGCTCTTCGTCTAGCGGGGGAACAGCCTCGCGTCGCAATTGTTCGAGTTCGGTAGTGCTAAAAAGTTCTGAGCGCTGTATATACCGAACTCGATCCGCCAGGTTTTGTTCTGTGACGGTCAAATTGGGCTCCAGTCGCAGAAATTCGCGGTACATTACATTGCTGCCCGATAACCCGTCCGTCCAGTTCTTGAACCCGAGGCCCTAATATAGGCCCGCATGGCATTTCTATTCATTTCGACCGTCCATGCCATGCGGCGCCTTGTTCCACCAGCGGCGGGCACCGACTGCTGGGACTGAGTTGCCCCAGTCCCAACCGATGCCAAGCCATCTGGTGGCTGAGGTGGTCGCGCAGACCGGCCAGGTGGTCGGGCCGGTCCGCGGTGGCTGGGGGACCGCATGCTGCCACGTCCAGCCCCAGCTCCAGACGTGCCCCTTCGATCACCCAAGGGAAGCGGCCCTATACGCTCATCATTATCCCCTGTATTCATTATGATGAGCGAAGATTCACCCGGGGTTTCACTCACTTGCCCCGGGGAGACCGTTGTCACCCTATTCAGCGCTGGGACCAGTTTGTAGACACGGTCAACACCTACAAACTCAAGCGCAGACTATTTGCAAAGCCGGAATGGCAAACATATCATCCTGCCATTCCAACAATGGGCGGTGGGGTCGTCACATCCCTACGCCTACTATTATTATTATTATTATTGTTGGGCGCTAACCGCCTCGGGTTTCCGCACTTAACCCAGCTGCGAGGTGGGCCATTGTACGTGGGCCATTTGGCCGTTTAAGTTTCCCAACCTAATTCAGACCAGAAGGACAAAAGCTTATCCAGGTCAGCCATTGCCTCTGGTAGCGACTTTTTGGATCCGATGGTGTTATTTCGGATATCGGTTACTCCGTTGCATTCCTGGAGCACATGAGTGACCGTTTCGTCCGCCTCCATGCACGCACGGCACAGAGGGCTGTCGGTGATGCCTAGAGTGTGGAAGTGTTTGTTTAGGGCATAGTGCCCTGTGATAACACCCACTAGAGTTCGTAGATTTGGTCTGCTAAGGCGTAAGGCATATCTGGTCAGATTTTTCCTAAGAGTTGGCATTGCCTCTTTAGACTGTCTGCAGCCAGGCGTGCCTTGCCAACACGCGCTTGCTAGGGTTTGTGTGCGTTCCCTTAGCCACGTGCGCAGCTGGTTGAATGGAAGAGGTATTATGGGTTCGGGTCCGTACAGAGGCATAGCCGATCCCCCTCTAGCCAGCTCATCAGCCGCATCATTGCCTAAGGACCCACTATGGCCTTTTATCCATTGCAGGATAATATTGTTGTCCTGCGCCACTTCTTCTAAGGCTTGGTGACATTCCAGGACTAGACCTGAAGTGTATTCGCTTCGATTGAGGGCTTGCAGGACAGAAGTGCTGTCCGATATAATTTTTATGGTCATTTCTGAGATTTTTCTTGCTTTTATGGCCTGGGCAGCTTGGATGATTCCAAGACATTCGGCCTGAAAAACAGTGTTATATTGGCCCAGGCTTTTTGATATTCTTATATTTAGATCTAGGGAGTGTGTGCCAGCCCCCGTGCCTTGATTGGTCTTAGACCCATCAGTATACACACGTAACTCCTTAGGGCCAGAGAAGTCTGACTTTTCTTCGTCAAGTATAACCCGATAGTTATGTTTGGATCTAATAGTTTTGGTGATCCTATCACACGGAGCGGCCAGTAGGGGCTGGTCTTTCAACGCTTCTGTGAGTATTTCAGTATGTAGGATTCTGGAGTCGTTGCTTAGGTGTCCTGCTCTCTGTAGCCTTACAGCAGAGATGGCTGCTTCTTGCTGTATGTATAAATACAGTGGGGGGAGATTTAGTAAGGCTTGTAGTGCGGCTGTAGGCGTAGTGCACATGCAGCCCGTTATTGCTAGACAAGCCTGTCGTTGCATCTTGTCTAATTCATGTTGGGCTGTAACAAGTTTCGTTCTTGGCTACCAGATCAGAGCTCCGTAGGTTATCACCGGTCTGATGACAGTGGTATAAAGCCAGTGTGTTATTCTCGGTTTGAGTCCCCAGTTCTTACCCAAGATTCTTTTACATTGCCAAAGGGTTGCGCTGGCTTTTTTTATTACCTTTTCTAAGTGTGGTTTCCAGTTAAGTTTATCATCTAGGGTGATTCCTAGATATTTTACTGTTTTGGATAAAGTAAGTTGCGTGCCAAACAACTTAGGAGGGTCAAACGGCGGTAGTTTCCGTTTGCGAGTAAAGAGAATTAGTTCAGTCTTCTTAGGATTGACGTGTAGGTCAAAATCTTTACACCATTTTTCAACCACCCTCAAAGCGTGACCCATTTGATTGCAGAGGGTGTTCGCATGGTTTCCGTTTATGAGAATCGTGAGATCGTCTGCATAGCCAATAGTTAGGTAGCCTTGCATGTTTAGTCTTTTAATGAGTGAGTCGACCACCATGTTCCAGAGCAGTGGGGATAAAACACCTCCTTGAGGACAACCCCTTGTCACCACCGCTCTGTTGGTGTCATTAACAGTTATTTGTACCGCTCTGAGTTTCAACATGTTTACTATCCAGCCCCGCAGTGTGGGATTAACATGGAATTTTTCCAGGGCTCTATTGATACTTGGGATATTAGTTTTATCAAAGGCACCTTCAATGTCTATGAAGGTGCATAATGAGGACAACTTAGTGCTGAGAGCACACTCAATTTTGGAAACAACTCTGTGGAGAGCTGTTTCGGTTGATTTGTCCTTCGTGTAGGCATGCTGTTGAGTATGTAGGGGCTTTTTTGTTAATATCTCCTCTCTAATGAACCTGTCACAGAGTCTCTCTAGTGTTTTTAAGAGAAAAGAAGTTAGGCTAATGGGTCTAAAGGATTTGGGGTCTGTATAGTCAGATTTTCCAGGTTTGGGAATGAAGGTCACTTTAACCTCCCGCCATGGTAGGGGGGTATATCTGTGCGCCATGCACGATTGGTAAAGTTTCACCAACCACGGGGTGATGATATCTCTGGCCCACTGTAGTAGTGCCGGAATTATGCCGTCAAGTCCCGGCGGTTTGAAGGGGTTGAAGGTTTTGATTGCCCATTCAACTCTATCTTGTGTGACTATCTTTTCAGCTTGGGATACATCTATGTTCGTGGGGCTGCTGATTGGTTCCTCTGGCCAGTACACTTCATCAGTGTGACGGCAGTCTGGGAAGTGGCATTCCAGTAGCAATTTGTGTGTTTCTGTATGTGTGGTAGTGTATGTTTCATCTGGTTTTTTTAACGGCCCTACGGTGAGATTATTATCTGAAGCCAGGAGTTTCCTGATTCTCGCCGCCTTATTGTTTGATTCTATTGATTCGCAGTATTTCCGCCAAGCTTTCCTTCTGCGTGATCTAGTAAGTTTTTTGTATTTTCTTAGGAATAATTTGTATTCCTCCCAGTCATCTGGTATTGTGGAGTTTTTGGCTTTGTTAAAGAGATTACGGAGTTCACCGCGCATAGATTCGAGTTCCCCATCCCACCATCTACTAGACTCTTTTCCTGGAGTTGTGGGTTTCCTAAGGGGGCAGGACGCCTCGTAAGATTTGGTGATAGCATCAGTGAGAAATTTGACATTGTCTTCAATCGCTACTGTACTATCTAGATTTGGCGCGGTTGCGGAGGTTAACTCGTCTCTCAGTAATGTTCGATATTTCAGGACATTCGTTGTCCGTGGGTTACGTTTGGATGGCTGTTCGGGAAATTGGTTAGATAGATCGAAACAGATTCGCCTATGGTCGGAGCAACTTACATCTTGAGACACATGCCAATTCGTTACAAGATGAGAAGCTCCTCTACTAACTAAGGTTATATCTACTATTGTTTGCCCTCGGGATGTGACCCATGTTGGTTCGGATCCTACGTTAGCTACATTTAGGTTAGTGGAGAATAAATATGTTGATAGTACCTCTCCTCTGGAATTTGATTTCTGACACCCCCAGAGCGGGTGATGTGCGTTCGCGTCAGCCCCAATGACGATTTCTGTTCGGAGCGTCTCGCAGTACCGCACAAGTTCAGCTAGCTCCTTTGGTGGGCAGTCCTCAGCATCGCCGGGCATATAGCAGGAGGCTAGCACCATCTCTGGTAGGCCCGTATCAGCTGTCTGGATCTTGACAGCGATCAGGTCCCTAGAACAGAATTGCATAAGGGACAAACCCTGCATATGATTAGGAATGAGTATGCAGGCTCTTGGTGTTTGGGATGTGGTATCATAAAACAACTTACCTCCGGTATTATTGAGACCACAAATACGGTTTCCTCTGATCCACGGCTCCTGAATCAGGGCGATGATGTTTGGGGTTTTCTCCAACACTGTGCGTAGGGTAGCCGTCGCCGCGTGACTATGTTGGAGATTTGCTTGGAGGATTTGAATGTTATTGGGGAGCATCGTGTCCGATGTCCTCCTCCTCTTCCTTTTGGGTTGGTGCGTGTGACTCAGCTGGTGATGACGATGTCATCATAGAGTCAAGCCACGGCACTGGGGAAGGGTTGTCGTTCATCAACCGGCACAGCTCGTCCATTGCTCTCTGGAGCGGTTCGACCTCCTCCTCCACTGGTTGGTGTGTGGAGGGCCCTGGTTGGTCAGGAGCCAAGGGAGCATCCGGCTGGTCACTCGTGGATGTTGACGGAGTCGCCTCGTGGTGTTTGGCCGGCATGTCTCCAAGTTTTCCTTTTGCAAGGATAAACTTGGCGTGCACCCGACCGTAACCGAACGCCACGCTGCGATCTCGCGCCAGGAGTATTTCAACCTGGTCACGCGGTAGTCCTAATGTGAGGAACACACCAGGATTGTCCCCCCAAACCCTCGTGGCCATGTAACAAGGTCTACCTTTTGTGAAATAAATAAATTATTATTATTATTATCTATCGTTCTTTCTATCGTTCTATTGGTCTATCTATCGGTCTATCGATCTATCGGTCTTTCGTTGTATTAACGATTAATTTGAAAACTTCTTTTAGTAACCGCTTTTTTTGCTTTGCTTCCTCTACAATAAAAAAAAACTTAACTTAACTACTTATTTGGAACTTTATATTAAACTTAAATTTAAGTCATACTATTGATTTAAATATCGTTATAGTATGCATTTTATGACCACTTTTCATTAATATTTCTTTTAGCATAATAAAATTCTAAATCTGATTTTCATTGTGTGTTCATGTGTATTACGTAGTCGATGCCTTAATTCTGTCACAAACAAAATTAGCTATAAACTGAAAAATATTGTTGATGTTAACGGTGAGGGAAAACATCGTGAGGAAACCCACATGGCTGAGTTGTACTTAGTCATGTGACAGTGTATTCGTACTAAACGGCGATAGGCCTGCTCCCTATCACGTGAGTACACTGTCCATGCAAAACGTGGGTACTCTGAACACCAGGTGACAAAGTCACGTGATGTTCAGAAGTATTGGTACCTCTGCCAACCCCTTCGGGGATATTCGGCGTGAACGTTTATGTTATGTTATGTTTATATGAAAAATATTATGATATTAAAAAAAAAAAAGATAATTTAGTTAGCTTACATTAAACACAAGATTTATTCAAAACGATGGTTACTACTTTTTACAAAAGCCTTCAATCTTCGCGGCCAGTCTTCAATAGCAGCTCGGCCCATATTCATGTCAATATACAATACGATATCTGGTTACCTCTTTTAGGGATATCTAGCAGTGAGTCTAAGTATGTATGCATGTAGGTATCAAAAACTCTAATATTATCTTCATTATCACCTCAGTAATTCAAAAAGTTTTATAAATATTATTTTCTTTGCAGTCAATACCAATACTATATTTATATACCAGGCCACTCAGAAAGTATTGCGAAAAAAGGTTTTAATGTATGAAACACTGGCCGGTTGTAATGTATACTGAAAATATGAGTCGACGGTTAGGTCAAAACGAAGCGACCCCTACCAAAGTGAAGAGATCTAGAAGCGGTGGGAAGATTTTGATTAAAAAAGTACTGAGGTTTTTATTCAGGCTGTCAAAATCCTCAAGTTTAATTTGAGTGCTTGCAAGTTTATGCATGTTTAGCAGTCCTTGGGTAGATGATTTACCCTCACTCTCTGAAGAAATTAGAAACAATTTATATATTATGTTTTTATTTTTAAAAAAGACTTAGCACTTTTAATTTTCTACAGTAAATGTGGAAGGAAAAATATTTACTAACCAATAGTTTGCATTGGGATATGGACTTCTTGTCTGCTTGATGGGCAGGAATAATTATGTTTTTGGGCGATGATTTCATCTGTAATTCAAAAATAGAAATAAATATAATTCTTTTATATATATAAATACAAGACACCTTAATATGTTTAGTGATGGAAGGCTAGATAATATAATTATTCATTGTTTTCATCTATTTGTAGAGAAGTAAAATATTGTTAATCGGTACAACTTTGCTCTATATTAGAACATCATTTTTGCTCATTAACCAATTGAATTATTTTTACAATGGATTTAACACTAACACAAAATTAAAGTAATATTAATTTAAATGGCCATATGTATTACCTGTAAACATTTATAGTCTGCAGCATCCTGCATCATCCTTTGTGTCATGAACAGCAAAGTAATTATGATCGTTGCAACTGTTGTACTCTGTAAATAATTAATCATTCTTATTACGTTAATGGACCAACTACAAATTTTTAATGGATTAAAAAGAGTGCTTCAAACATACATATATAAAATGAGTTCCTACAACATAGCTCTAATGAAACTTGTTGTGATTCAAATGTAAGAATTAACTTTACTGGAGTATTTCTCTATCTAAGTAGTTTTATTTCTTGAATGGAAAATTACAGTAAACTCACATAAGCAAAGCTTGGTCGTGCGTGCAAGTGGTCGTACAACTAAGAAGAAAACCTCTTAAAATACCTTCAACAGTAAGGAGAATTCCACTTATGATTTCCTCCTCCGAGAATAGACATGGATATGAATGTCGTAGAAACTAAATATGTCGAAGCTGGGTAACTTGTAATTTTCCGGAAAGAAACACATACAGTTTGGCTTTTGTGGTTTGTTTGTTTGTTTTGGTTTTTTGTTTCGTTTTCAATCTAAAATGGCGAACTGCGATAGTAGCGCCAAAACCGGGGGCATGCAAACTAATACTGTCTAGCCTTGGTCTAGCCCCTGCTATTTACCTTGCTTTTTATTGTGAAAGTTGTGAATTTAAATATTTCTATATATTTATATGATATTTAACGATATTTTCAAAATGAAAAAGTGTGATTTCGTGGTAAAGTGATGCGGAAAAATTGATTCACCTTGTGCACAGGATGCCGGAGAGGTTAGTCTTCCATCTGGTCACTATTCTTATTTTCTTGTTAGACTTTTCACACTCAAAATAATAAAAATACTCGGAAGCTTTTCTAGTACGTGTTGACAATTCAAAGGTAGAAGATAAAATCTGGCGGTCTATCCATCGTTCTATCGGTCTATCGTCCTCAAAATACAGAATATTCAAATTTTACCTACCAATAAAATTTTTATTATGTTTCCTGAAGTCCGAGGTCCAATATATGAGAGTACGTTTCCTTTGACACACTGTGTTGCTCTGTGGTCGCTACGAATCTTCTTACCTCTTACTCTATGATACCTGTTATCAGCTGATTGAAGTGAATGACCGCGTTTTCTTCATAGAGTTCACTCAGGATTTTCTTCATTATTAATCTCATGGTGATGAGTCCACCAGGAAGAAATCACCTTGGACCTCGGACTTCAGGAAACATAATAAAAATTTTATTGGTAGGTAAAATTTGAATATTATGTGTTCCGTTCCGTCCGAGGTCCAATATATGAGAGACTTGTTTGTTATCTCCTGGTGGTCTATGAAAAATGAAACGCAATAATCTGATAAAGAAATAGTGTAATAGGTACTGCGTTAAACTATTATTTAGTATAAGGTAAGCAAAGTAAGAAGTTCAAAATTAACCTAATATTTATATTAATTTAGCAATTTAATCAACTGAAAAGAAACATGATAATGATTTCTCACTGTTAATTCTTGAATCGTTAGAATCAACTATAGATTTCTGGTAATACTTCCTAAAGGTCCCTTCGTGCTGCCAATTGGCTTTAGCCAATATATCGTTAATAGGATATTTTTCTAACCAATTCAATGAAGCAACGGCAGACCTTAAGCTACCTGGTGAGGTCTGCACACCTGCATCACTGAGTTGTCTCTTTACCCATCCCCCGATAACAGTAGGTGACGCAGCTTTAACAACATTTCCCCTGACTGAAATAAATAGATTTACTATAGATCCCCTAATGCATTGAGTGCATTGTTTTAGAGTCCTTAACCAAAATACAGGATCTATAATTACATCGTCTGCCTTTAACAAAGTCCAACTTGATTGCCGATGTGAAACACTATCAGTTTTTGAACCGAACAATGGATGAAGGATAATAGAGTCACCCCTATCAATAAAATGATCAGAATCACAACATAAAAGGGATAAATCGTGGACTCTACGACCCGAGGTTAAAAGTAGAATTGATGCTGTTCTTGAAGATACCTCAAATATATTATTTATGTCTGGAAAGTTATTCTTTAAATGTCTTATGAAAACTCTAGCATCCCAGATTGGCGCTTTCGGTGCGACGGGTTTTGCTAACGAGATTGCTCTTAAAATATGTTTTACTAAATGGTTTGACGTGATGCTAATTTCTGACAGTGTTTCACATACTGAAGCAATGACTGATTTATGTACAAGAATCGTACGATAGGCTAGCCCTTCAGTGACATGTAAATATGCTAAGTATCTTGCCACATCGTTAGGTTGTGGTAACTGTGAATTAATACTATTTGTATGACACCACCTCGACCATCTCTCCCAGATAGGAGCATAGGTTGTTCGAGTTGAAGGTCTCCAACACGATGCTAAGAGCTGTTTTTCTTCAGATGACCAGGAACTAGTTAGGGAATCCCACCCGAAATGAGCCAGGCTTCGAACTTCAGGTGACTGATTTGTGGGGGAGCCCGCTTCGTTTTCGTGTCTAATAGGTTGAGTTCGAGATTCGGTATCTTGAGAGGTGTCGTCAGTGCTCTGTTTTTCAGGTCCGGCAGCCAAAAGGGTTTTGTCCATTTTGGGGCTATTATTATGTAACGACCCCCGGACGTGTTGAGATGGCTTAAAACCCGAGGAAGAAGGCTGGGTGGTGGAAATATCCAAGCCAGGTCGAATGTCCAGGATCTGCTGAACGCGTCGTGAAAGTAAGCTTTCGAGTCTGCCAAGTCTAGCGAGACATAGTTTGGAACTACGTGCGCTGTTTTCGAGGCAAATAAGTCCACGTCTGGGTAACCCCATCGTAGAAAGATTTCCGATGTTGCCTCGCTTTGTAGATGCCACTCGGAGCCCTCTCGATTCCTTGATAGTTGATCTGCCTCGTTGTTGTAGATCCCTGGAAGGTAATGCGGGATGATTGTTATGTCGAGGCGATCCGCCAGAGTCAACAACGTCTTGGTCAGCTCGTTGAGGTGGCGCGACTTGGTCCCTCCTTCCTTTTTTATGTAGGCCACCACAGTCTTGTTGTCGCTCTGCAGAATGACATTTGAGTGTGCCAAAGTACTTCCTTCGCTGGAGACTGCTGCTATAACTGCGTAGAGCTCTTTTCGATTGCAGTGCCAATTCTGTTGTTTCAGATCCCAGACGCCGTGAATTCTCCTGTTGTTTACCACAGCTCCCCATCGGACATCGGATGCATCCGTGATGACAAAGTTGGTTGTGCGCATCTTCGGATGAATTCGACTTCGCTGATCGACATTTTCTACCCACCACAGAAGCTCTTCTTGAACATCGTCTGGAAACGGATGTGTCTTTTTCGGAGCTTTCCTTAGTATCGAGCAGTGTCGCTGCATCGCTCGGCAATGCAATCTTCCCCGTGGGGTGATGAAGGTCGCAAAGTTGAGAATCCCTAAGAGGCGTTGCGCCTGCTTGAGGGTCCAACTGCCAGCAATGATGCGAGTCGATAGGTTTTGGTGAATCTTCACGATTTTGTCGGACGGTAACGCCTTGTAACCTGTTTGAGTGTTCCAGTTTATCCCTAAATACTCTATATTCTGGGTTGGAATAGTCATCGATTTCTCTAAGTTTATAAACCAGCCCAGTTTCGTAAGAAAGTTTTGGGCTTGATGTACCTGGTGCAATAGAACCCCCTTGTCTTGGTGGACCAGAATGTAATCGTCGAGAAAAACTGCTATGCGTAAGCCTGCTCGTCGTAACACTTCTGCGGTCCAATTGGTCACTGAGGCAAAAATACGAGGAGCCACTGAGAGGCCGAAAGGCAGACAAGTCATTTGCATCAGCTTGTTGTCGTAGCTGATCCTGAGAAAGCACCTGTGCTCCTCTTTTATTGCCAAATGATAGTAGGCTTGGCTGAGATCTATCTTCACCATCCAATCTCCCGGTTGTAGGAAGTGCGGGACCTGATGGTGGTGGAACAAACGGAATGGTTTGGGTTCCAAAAACTGATTCAAGGCTTTTAGGTTGAATATCAGCCTGTGTTTGCCGTTGTCCTTGGGTCTTAAGAACATTGGTGAAATGAAGGAAGGGGTGCGTGGTGCTGGTTCTATAACATGGCAACTCAAAGATGTTTGAATCTCGCAAGAGAGTTGAGGAGTTGTCGGAGTTTGAAACTGTGCCATTACCTCCATTGTCGGGAATACGAGAGGGGGCTTCTTGGTGAATGGTATTCGAATTCCCGAAATTAATTTTAGTATGGTCTGCGGCGGATGAAATTGAATCCAAATGTCGTGATACCGCCTTAGACAGCCCCCGAAAAATTTATATAGTCATTTTTTATCAGATTTGTTTGACACTCTTTTTGCGCCCCTCCCCCCGTTTTTCTTACCTCTAAAATGTTGTGGCTCACGTCTCGAGCTTGCATCATATTTATGGGAAGATTTACTCGCGGGGGCACGAAAGGAAGAAGTCGGTATTGGAGACATAATGCGTTTAGAACTCGCGGGATTCTGAGAGGGATCTGGACGTTTTCCGAGTTTTTCAACTCCCCCTATTTTTTGAACATAATCTGATAAACATTTTGGGTTGAATAGATATTCAGATGATGGAGGAATGTTTGCTATATCTTGTTTTAAAAATTTTCCATTTACGTTTTTTAAGATATAATCACGTCGCGATTGCAGTACTTCCGCTCTCTTCCCACATATTATTTGGAGAATGTCATGCGATACATTCTTGTAACTGGAATCTTTACCAAAGAGACTGTTGAGTTTTTCGTAAAGTCCATTTGGGGTAAGTTGGTCCCCGATTCCCGAAGACCAGTCAATAAGGCTCTGGAGCGCTAGATTAACTGACTCATTCTGGGCTAAAAACGCATTTGATAGAGCAGCTAGGCTGCGTTCTATTTTATACCAGCTTGAAGAAGTAGTGGGCCCTTCGAAGCGCCGCAGTTCTCCATTTACTCTTAAATCGGTAAAAGCTGGAAAGGCTACGTATTTCTTTTGGACGTCAGAATATCGTACACTACCCCAATCTGGTTTATCAAATCTTTGCATTTCACTTATTTTTAGTACACGTTGTGGATTGGCTGGTGGCACAGCTGGTTCTTTAACAGAAACCTCCAACTCAGCAATATCTTTAAAACCTTGTTCTGTCACTGTTGGTGGTCGTAGGAAATCACTAATAGTCGAAGTGCTAGGGATCAATGGAGCACCCGTGTTAAAAACCGCAGAGGTACCTGCAGCTGTCTGAGAATTTAAGTATTTTCCCTGACTCGTTTGTACACTACTGGCATAGCTGGCTTGTAAGAAATTGTTTATATGACTTACCAGCTGTTGTGAAAGTACCTCAAAACGTCTATCAAGGCTAGAGTCAGTGCTAGACAGACTTCTTCTTCGTCGTTTGTTAAGCGGTGACCCCTCACAGGAGCTTTCAGAGTCGCTGCTAGACGCTGAGCGCGAACCGCGCTTGCGCTGTCTGCTAGGGGTAGAGTTTTCTACCGGATTTTCGTTTGTTTCACTATTCATTATACCCGAACTAGCACACGCGCTTTATCGAATTATCATACAAAAAGGGCGGTTTAAAAGCTATTGTAACTCGCACTTCACTTTACTTATAGCACCTAAGTTTACGCGTAGTAACTTACTTAATCGGTAAAGTTATTAGAAAATACTTTTAAATCTAAAATGCACTGGCGGCGGGTGGTGACTTGCACTTTCAAATAATAAAACAAACTACGTCGTAACCGCTTACCGAACGCCGCACGCGATATCGTAATTAAGTTTAACAAATTTTGTCACTACTATGAATACTAAATTCAAAGAATTTTACTTAAATTGCGACCAACTAATACTGCGTGGTCAAAAGGAAACGCAATAATGAAGAAAATCCTGAGTGAACTCTATGAAGAAAACGCGGTCATTCACTTCAATCAGCTGATAACAGGTATCATAGAGTAAGATGTAAGAAGATTCGTAGCGACCACAGAGCAACACAGTGTGTCAAAGGAAACGTACTCTCATATATTGGACCTCGGACGGAACGGAACACATAATAACAATTTATGGTGGAATTATTCATCTCGTTCTATCAGTCTATCTATCGTTCTATCAGTCTATCTATCGTTCTATCCATCGTTCTATCGGTCTATCTACCGTTCTATCGGTCTATCTATCGTTTTATCGTTCTATCTATCGTTCTTTCTATCGTTCTATTGGTCTATCTATCGTTCTATCGGTCTATTGGTCTATCGTTCTATCGGTCTATCAATCGTTCTATTGGTCTATCTATCGTTCTATCGGTCTATCTATTGGTCTATTTATTGTTCTATCGGTCTATCTATAGTTCTATCGATCTATAGTTCTATCGGTCTATCTATCGTTCTATCGTCCTATCGTTCTACCGGTCTATCCATCGTTCTATCGGTCTATCGTCCTCAAAATACAGAATAACAATGTATGGTGGAATCTCAAAAAGGTCAAAAAAAAATTCTACAATAGCATATGTCTATCCTTTAAGGTTTAGCCACAATTTTGGTGATGTTCAAGTTTAATTTACGTAATATCTTTTTTTTTATAATATACACCGGTACCGGTCTATCTATCGTTCTATCGTTCTATAAGTATATCCATCGTTCTATCGGTCTATCGTCCTATCGTTCTATCGGTCTATCGTTCTATCGGTCTATCTATCGTTCTATCTATCGTTCTATCGGTCTATCGTTCTATCGGTCTATCAAGTAGCCATAGCTTCAGAGATAGTAATTCTTCATCCACTTTTGGAAATAGATTAGGGAAAAGATAGTTAAATAAGGGTTCTTAGTGATAGGTTACCAGCTGCATCGCCCAACAATCATTTTAAAAGCCTCAATGTCCTTTATATCTATTACAACGCCCACGGGAATATAAATACAAAAAAACAGAAGTTAGTGTTGTTAGATAGTGTTTTAGTATTTTGGATGTAAACTGGATGCAAAAAATGTAGTCCACGCGGACGAAGTCGCGGGCAAAAAGCTAGTTTATATATCATTCTATAGTTCTATATATCGTTCTATCGTTCTATGGTTTATATATCGTTCTATCGTTTATATATCATTCTTTAGTTCTATATATCGTTCTATAGTTCTATATATCGTTCTATCGTTCTATCTATCGTTCTTTATATCGTTCTATCGTTTAAGTATCGGTCTATCATTCTATATATCGTTCTATATTTTATATATCGTTCTATCGTTTATACATCCTTCTATCGTTTATATATCGTTCTATCGTTCTATATATCCTTCTATATTTATATATCGTTCTATCGTTTATATATTGTTCTATCGTTCTATATATCGTTCTATCGTTTATATATCGTTCTATCGTTTATGTATCGTTCTTTAGTTCTATATATCGTTCTATCGTTCTTTATATCGTTCTATCGTTTATATATCGTTCTATCGTTTATATATTGTTCTTTATATACTTCTATCGTTTATATATCGTTCTATCGTTTATATATCGTTCAATCGTTCTATCTATCGTTCTTTATATCGTTCTATCGTTCTTTATATCGTTCTATCGTTTATATAACGTTCTATCGTTTATATATCATTCTATAGTTCTATATATCGTTCTATCGTTTATACATCCTTATATCGTTTATATATCGTTCTATCGTTCTATATTTATATATCGTTCTATTGTTTATATATTGTTCTATCGTTCTATCGTTTATATATCGTTCTATCGTTCTTTATATCGTTCTATCGTTTATATATCGTTCTGTCGTTTATATATTGTTCTTTATATAGTTCTATCGTTTATATATCGTTCTATCGTTTGTATATCGTTCAATCGTTCTATCTATCGTTCTTTATATTTATTTATTTATTTATTTGTTTATTCAAGAAATCAACGGCTTATTGCTAATACAAAGGTAAATAGAACAACAGTTTTTAAAAGTAAAGCTAATTATAGATTTCATTATAAAATTAAAAAGTACAATGGTTGCAGCAGTTGGGACGTACTGAAATTATCAGTTTATAAATTACATAAACTTATACATATTAAATACATACATATAAATAGAAAGATATATAATATAGATATAAATGTTATATATAAAATTATATATAATTGAATTTGTAATGTTTTCTTATTATAAATAATATTTACATATGATGCTGTTAGTAAACAATTATCGAGCGTCTTTGTTCTGAAAGTGTGATATTACATTCTCTCTAAAGTTCCGTTTTGAGAGATGAAATATATCCAAATCTAGAAATGAATGGTTGTATGTGCGAGCCAAACGAGTCAAAACAGAGTTTTGGGCATAATTAGTACGGTGTATTGGTACGTAGAAAAGCGGAGTGTTTCGTGTGGTGTATCGTGACGTTCGAAAACCGAGATGTTCAAGTAAAGTTGGGCAATTTATTTTGCCATGCACTAAATTGTGTAATAAACACATATCTGCAATAATACGACGGGATTCTAATGTTAACAGCTTATGGTTCTCACATCCTTCTTCGTAAGTTTTAAATGATGATTTAGTTTTATAATTCATAAATTTGATCAATTTTGCTTGAATGTTTTCAATTTCCTCTATGTGAGTTATGTATTGTGGGGACCATATAGGGCTCGAATATTCAAGGATGCTTCTAACGTATGCATTATATACATTTCTGATACACTCTGCGTTACTAATTACTTGAAATGTCCGTTTAACAAATCCTAAGCATCTGTAGGCTTTTTCAGAGATGATTTGGATATGTTGATTAAAAGTAAGCTTACTATCCAGGTAAACACCGAGATCCCGAACCATCTCTTTTCTTTGAACAGGAATACCTTGCATATTATAGGAGTACAGTATAGGTTCACGCTTACGTGAAAATGTTATAACTTCACTTTTTGCAACATTGATTTTAATTCTGTTCATTTCATAAAATGATGATAGACTGTCAAGATCAGATTGTAATTTTAAGCTATCACTTTTGTTTGAAATACTCATAAAAATTTTAGTGTCATCTGCATACATCAATATTTGTGAGTATTTAATATATGATTTGATATCGTAAAGATAGACATTATACAAAAGAGGTCCTAATAGCGATCCCTGGGGAACACCAGATTCTATGTCAACAAAATCTGAACAGTATCCCCCAAGAGCAACAGCTTGAGACCGATTACTGAGATATGATTCGAACCATCGAAGTAAATCTCCACGGATACCTAACTCAAATAGTTTTTGGAGAAGTATCACGTGATCTGCTCTATCGAAGGCTTTTTCGTTATCCGTATAAACTGCGTCGACTTGTTTAAATTTTTCCATATTCGAGAAAATAAATTGAGTGAAGACTGATAAATTGGAAACCGTTGACCGCTTACTCATAAAACCATGTTGTTCCATAGGAATGCTTGAAGATACGGTATTATAAAGTGTACTATAGACTAATTTCTCAAATATTTTACTAAATATATTCAATTTTGATATAGGGCGATAGTTGCTAGTTTTTAGTTTTGAACCTTTTTTTGGAATCGGTGTCACATATGCCTGTTTCCATTTTAGCGGAAAGGTACCTGAACTTAAAGATCGATTGTATAAAATTGTGAGAGGAGTAACGAGTGATGGCATTATATCGTTCTATCGTTTATACATCGTTCTATCGTTTATATATCGTTCTATCGTTTATATATCGTTCTATTGATTATATATAGTTCTATCGTTTATATATCGTTCTATCGTTTATATATCGTTCTATCGTTTATATATCGTTCAATCGTCCTATCCGTCATTCTTAACATCGTTCTATCGTTTATACATCGTTCTATCGTTTATATATTGTTCTATCGTTCTATCTATCGTTCTTTATCTCGTTCTATCGTTTATATATCGTTCTATCGTGTATACATCGTTCTATCGTTTATATATCGTTCTATTGATTATATATCGTTCTATCGTTTATATATCGTTCTATCGTAATTATATCGTTCAATCGTTCTATCTGTCGTTCATAACATCGTTCTATCGTTCTTTATATCGTTCTATATTTTATATATCGTTCTATCGTTTATACATCGTTCTATCGTTTATATATCGTTCTATATATCGTCCTATATTTATTTATCGTTCTATCGTTTATATATCGTTCTATCGTTTATATATCGTTCAATCGTTCTATCTATCGTTCTTTATATCGTTCTATCGTTTATACATCGTTCTATCGTTTATATATCGTTCTATCGTTTATATATCGTTCTATTGATTTTTTTTTTTTTTTTTTTTTTTTTTTTTTCATTATTTGGTCTACAAACTGGATTACATTATAACTTAAGAATAAACAAAATGCGTTAGTGAACAGATATAAATGAAATCCTACTAAGAGTAGACACAGTATGCCTTTATGAACTTGAATTAAGTGAACTACAATTTCGTTAATCTAATTCTAATTGTAACATTAACCTAAAAACTTAACTTATTTATAAATAACTTATTTATAAATCTAAAACTATTTTTTTGACTGAGGTCACAGAATCATGAAATATATCAGCGGATGCACGGATGGCATTAGTTGATGAGCATATTCGATACATGGGAGAATGATGACCAAGAACAGTTTTATAAAAGGGTACCTGAAATGTAACACGATTTTGAAGGCGACTTGCCATACGAGGAACAGAAAGATCAAGTTTTTCCAATAGATGAGGGCAATCTATCTTGTTTTGTATAAGCTTGCACAAAAATGCAACATCAGTGGCTTTTCTTCGATCGCGTAGAGATACCATTTCATAGTGTGACAGCCGCTCTTCATATGATTTTAAACTTCTACATTTATTGTCGTTATATGAAAGATTATAAAGAAATTTTTTTTGAACTCGTTCTAGTCTGTCACTATGTACTTGGTATCCCGGATTCCATACAACGCTACAGTAATCCAGTAAACTGCGCACAAAAGTGTAGAAAACTATTTTAGTGACCTTATAGTTGTTGAAGCACTTCAGTTGTCTAACTAGAAAACCCGATAGTTTAAGGGCTCTCTTAGTTATGTGATCTATATGTGGAACAAAGGACAGTTTGTTATCAATAATAACTCCCAGATCCTTTATACAATTAACCTCTGTCAATAATACACTATTTATAAAATAATTTGGTTTAGAAGGTATTAATTTTCTACTAAAGTTAATGCAAAAGCATTTGGTAGGATTTAGTTGCATACTGTTTTCTGTACACCACTGTTGAACATTGTTTAGGTCACTTTGTAATGCTTCTATGTCTGCTGAAGAATTAATTACTCTATAAATTTTCAAATCATCAGCGTATAATTTAAAATTAGATGTCAATAATTTACACAAATCATTTATAAATATTATGAAGAAAAGCGGTCCAAGAGTTGAGCCCTGTGGAATACCTGAGGGGACCGAGTATGCGCTAGACCTATAACCTCCCAGAGCCACTAATTGCGATCGATTTTCCAAATAGGAGATACACCATCGGAGTAAACAGCCATGTATACCATACATTTCAAGCTTCCAACCCAGCAGAAAGAGATCAACTAAATCAAACGCCTTTTTGAAATCCGTGTATACAGCATGTACTTCTTGGTTATTATCTAGGGCTTTCGAAACGTCTGTAACATAACTTACAAGGTTAGTTTCTGTTGATCTTTGAGGCAGAAACCCATGTTGCTCAATACTAATTTGTGGTTTTATATGAGCCATAATTGCTTTATAGACATGCTGTTCAAAAATTTTACCACAAACCGATAGAAGAGAAATAGGACGATACTGTGAGATATCACTGAGGGTGTCCGATTTCGGTATCGGGCTAATATAAGCCGTTTTCCATTCTGCAGGAAATTTACCGGTTGCGGGGGATTGATTAAATATTGCAGTTAGAGGTTTACTGAGGTGATCCGCACAACATTTTAGTAAATAAGGTGACAAACTATCTGGCCCCGGGCTTTTATCAGTTTCTAGCAATTTCAGTGACTTTAAAACATCTGATTCTTGAACCATTACGTGTGTAGGTGGTGACTGACTATTACCGTCAAAGGACGGGGAGCACTTTGCTTTCGGCTGAAACTGAGTCAATTTGTACACGTCTTGAAAGTAACTGCTAAATAAATCTACTATTTGTTGACCCCCTTTGGCAGATCTGTCCTTTAGATATAGTTCGTTAGGAACGTAATGGGTAGAAGATTTTTGATCCCTAATGTACTTCCAAAACAATTTCGGTCGAAACCGTAAATGTTCTTGAGCTTGCTTTCTAAAATTATTGAAGTCCTCTTTTGCAGCAGTATCGCATCGTGCTCGCAATAATTTGTATGAAATGTTATCTAAAGAATTACCATACTTTTTAAATTTTGTGTGATATTTTTTTTTCTCCTTCAACATTTTTATGAGTGAGTGGCTAAACCAGACTGGATATTTAAAATCTTTGGGACGTCTAACAGGAGTATGAACATTCAAAATAGAAAATAATTTATTATAAAATGAAGATAGCATGTCATCGACATCTTTAGCATCAGTCCACACCTCATCCCAGTCAACAGAAGCCAGTTCGTTGTGAATGGCATCATAATCTGCGAGATAAAAATTGGGGGTAGCTACACGTTTTGGCTTAAACATGTTATTAGTAGATATTTGGAAGTCGATCATTAGTGGTGGGTGATGTGAGTCTATAGGAATAAGAGGTGATTCGGCTAATGACACATTGAAACATGGCGGTTTGTTGGTGAATACAAGATCAAGTATGCGCCCATTGGAATTGCATATGTTATTGCACTGTGCCAAATTATTGAACGCGATTGCATCAATAAAATTATTGCTAAGTGCGCACGTACAAATATCAGGGCTCAGCGATTTGAGATCCGCGTTCTCAATCCAGTTTATGCCACTAAAATTAAAATCACCTACTATGAGGGTAAAAGAATCAGATAAATATTTTTGCATAATATTTGTGAGGTTAAATATGAATCTATCTATGTAATCTTTCTTCAATGGGGGGGGAAAGTAGGTAAGACAAACATGAAGTTTTTGTTTAGCACTAATTTTTAGAGTAATCCACACTTCCTCACACATTGACTCCCACTTAGGCTTACGCAATACTTCGAACTTTCTACTCACCGCTATCAAAACGCCGCCGCCATCCTTTTTATTTTTGTAACTACAGGTGGAGGACCTATCTCGTCGGAAAATAAAATATCTGTTATCTAAGATTTCGTGGTCAAAAACTGTATCATTCATCCATGTTTCGGTAAGGAGTATAATATCATAATCTTTTGAAATCGCTGACATATAAATAGTTTCTGTTTTAGTTCTGAGACCTCTACAGTTTTGGTAATATATTGAGAGATTGAATTTAATAAAAGATGATATATATATATGTTATGATCATTACAATATACAGTTTCTTAAATACTATTATAATTTTTTAAGTGACTCTTCATCTTTAATAAGAATAACATTTGACCTTTCGTCTTTTCTAACTAATATACGTCCGCTTCTAACCCATATGAACTTGTAATTCTTCTCCTTTGTTATTTTTTTAGCCATAGCGTGGATCTTCTTGTAGTATGGTGACAATTGTTCCTGAACATAAATTTGTTGACCTGAGGCAAATCCAAGATTCGAAGCGTTTATTTTAGAGTCCATGTTACTTTTGTTATAATTTTTGACAGCTCCAAGGAAGTTATCTCGAGTGATTACACTGTTAAGTTTTACAATGATGTTACGAGGGCGAGTAGAATCACTTTGTTGTTTTGCTGTACGATGATAATTAATTATTTGATTATCAATTAATGGAAAATTTGTCACTTTGGCAAGTTGTTTTATTATTGTTAACAAGTTCTCTGACTTTGACTCAGGTACACACTGTATTTCGAGGTTGGAATCTCGGGCCTGTTGCTCCAAAGTTAGCAATTTGTTTTCAGCTTCTTTTAGCCGTGACTTAAGATTTTCATTGTCATTCATCAGTTCCGAAAAGCATTTTTTATTTTCCCTATTAATATTGTTTTGATCATCGTGGCCTTCAGAGAGGTATTGAACTGAGGCAGTAATTTCATTAAAATCGGTTTTTAAGCTATTGAACTGGGTATTAAGCTGCTTGACATCGTGTTGCACTTTGTTCAGCACGGTGGTAAATTGTTGAAATTGCAGTTGCTGCTTTTCGAATTGTTGGGTCATGTCACTTCTCAGGCTTCGGATTTCGTTTAGTATGACGTCCTTCAGTGCAGTTTCTTCGGTCTCAATATTGCCTGATCTGGTTTTTACATTCACGGGTGTATTGGAATTATCCCCTTTTCTCTTTGTGGATGAGCACGTTGGGCATATCCATTTACTTTTAGAATGGGTCTTTTCATCAAAGCCAACGCACTCATTATGGTACCAGCTACGACACTCCTCAATATAGCATTGTACCCTTTTTTGGGTAACTAATACTTTTTCATTACAAGCTGAACAGCTGACCATCGTTTAACCCAATTGTATCTAATCTTTATAAGACTTAAAGCAAAGCAAGAAGTATTTTTATATTGTCTTTATATTTTTAGATATTAATGTATTAAGAATTTGTCGTCGATAGATATAGAAAAGAAAAAATATATATAATATAATAATAATAAAAAGTCAACTTCCAGTATTAGCACAGCTATTAAGTTCCGCCACAACACAGCACAGTATTAAAGACCCCGTAGCGACAGTTTCGCGCGCTTGCCACTCACAATATGATGCAGCAGCGGTGATGGCGAGAAAAAGGTCCTAAGCGCCGTGCAGATCGCGTCGCTTACGCGTTTCACCGAGATGTTCACTCTTATGCACTGTACTTGCACTATTTTCGCTTGTGACTTAGTGCATTTAACACATATTGATTATCATACACTTATTGTCACTATTATTACTTAATTATATTTAAAACTCAACATTAAACCACTAAAAAAGAATTAAATTGTAACAACAAAACAAAGATAATGTTACGTGAACTAAGAGGTAGTCCGAGATTATATATAAGATAAAGATAAAAGATAAAAGATATTTATTTGTTACCAAACACAATAACAACATATACAAACATTACAATTTAAAAAGAAAAGATGGCAACAAAAAGGCAAAGTACCTCAGCTAGGTTCCCAACATTATCCGCAGGACACTGCTGGGGAGCTGGTTTTCTGGTACCGCCTGTAACTTACATACTAAGTCCGACATAAACAGTTAGTTTACTTAACCTTAAACCACTCGTTGTAACTGTGCTACTGGGAGTCAAGAAGAAAATAACTCAACACTTAAAAGAACAAAAAGAAATTAGATTTCAGTGAGCAATCATTAATGAGCAGCCAGCCTTAAATCAATAGTAAATAAATAAACAAATCGTACCAATATTTATATATAGTTCTATCGTTTATATATCGTTCTATCGTTTATATATCGTTCTATCGTTTATATATCGTTCAATCGTCCTATCCGTCATTCTTAACATCGTTCTATCGTTTATACATCGTTCTATCGTTTATATATTGTTCTATCGTTCTATCTATCGCTCTTTATATCGTTCTATATTTTATATATCGTTCTATCGTTTATACATCGTTGTATCGTTTATACATCGTTCTATCGTTTATATATCGTTCTATCGTTTATATATCGTTCTATCGTTTATATATCGTTCTATCGTTTATATATCGTTCTATCGTTTATATATCGTTCTATCGTTAATATATCGTTCTATCGTTTATATATCGTTCAATCGTTCTATCTATCGTTCTTTATATCGTTCTATGGTTTATATATCGTTCTAACGTTCTTTATATCGTTCTATATTTTATATATCGTTCTATCGTTTATACATCGTTCTATCGTTTATACATCGTTCTATCGTTTATATATCGTTCTATCGTTTATATATTGTTCTATCGTTCTATCTATCGTTCTTTATCTCGTTCTATCGTTTATATATCGTTCTATCGTGTATACATCGTTCTATCGTTTATATATCGTTCTATTGATTATATATCGTTCTATCGTTTATATATCGTTCTATCATTTATATATCGTTCTATCGTTATTATATCGTTCAATCGTTCTATCTGTCGTTCATAACATCGTTCTATCGTTTATATATCGTTCTATCGTTCTTTATATCGTTCTATATTTTATATATCGTTCTATCGTTTATACATCGTTCTATCGTTTATGTATCGTTCTATCGTTCTATATATCGTTCTATCGTTTATATATCGTTCTATCGTTAATATATCGTTCTATCGTTTATATATCGTTCTATCGTTTATATATCGTTCTATCGTTTATACATCGTTCTATCGTTTATATGTCGTTCTATCGTTTATATATCGTTCAATCGTTCTATCTATCGTTCTTTCTATCGTTCTTTATATCGTTCTATGGTTTATATATCGTTCTATCGTTTTATATATCGTCCTATATTTATTTATCGTTCTATCGTTTATATATTGTTCTATCGTTCTATCTATCGTTCTTTATCTCGTTCTATCGTTTATATATCGTTCCATCGTTTATACATCGTTCTATCGTTTATATATTGTTCTATTGTTTATATATCGTTCTATCGTTTATACATCGTTCTATCGTTTATATATCGTTCTATCGTTCTTTATATCGTTATATCAATCTATCTATCGTTCTATTGGTCTATCTATCGTTCTATCGGTCTATCGGTCTATCTTTCGTTCTATCGGTCTATCTATTGTTCTATCGGTCTATCTATCGTTCTATCGATCTATATTTCTATCGGTCTATCTATCTTTCTATCGTCCTATCGTTCTACCGGTCTATCCATCGTTCTATCGGTCTATCGTCCTCAAAATACAGAATAACAATGTATGGTGGAATCTCAAAAAAGTCAATAAAAAATAGTTAGTCTAGTTTATATATCGTTCTATCGTTCTATCTATCGTTCTTTATCTCGTTCTATCGTTTATATATCGTTCTATGGTTTATATATCGTTCTATCGTTTATATATCATTCTATAGTTCTATATATCGTTCTATCGTTTATACATCGCTCTATCGTTTATATATCGTTATATCGTTCTATCTATCGTTTATATATCGTTTGCGTGAGTACACTGTCCAAGCAAAACGTGGGTACCTTCTCTGGAAACTAGATGGCGCTGCCATGTGAGTTCAGAAGTATTGGTACCTCTGCCAACCCCTTGAACGGCGTGAACGTTAGCCGATAGAACGAAAGATAAACCGATAGACCGATAGAACGATAGATAGACCAATAGAACGATAGAAAGACAGATAGATAGAACGATAAAACGATAGATAGACCGATAGAACGATAGATAGACCGATAGATAGAACGATAGATCGATAGACCGATAGAACGATAGACCGATAAACCGATAGACCTAAAGAACGAAAGATAGACCGATAGAACGATATATAAACAATAGAACGATATATAAACGATATATAGAACTATAGAACTATAGAATGATATATAAACGATAGAACGATATATAAACCATAGAACGATATAAAGAACGATAGAACGATATAAAAACGATAGATAGAACGATATTTAAACGATTGAACGATATGAAGAACGATAGTACGATATATAAACAATAGAACGATATATAAACGATAGATAGAACGATATAACGATATATAAAACTATAGAACGATATATAAACGATAGAACGATAGATAGAACGATTGAACGATATATAAACGATAGAACGATATATAAACGATAGAACGATATATAAACGATAGAACGATATATAAACGATAGAGCGATATATAATCAATAGAACGATATATAAACGATAGATTGATGTATAAACGAAAGAACGATATATAAACAATGGAACGAGATTTATCTCGTTCTATCGTTTTCTATCGTTTTCTTTAGAACGATAGATAGAACGATAGAACAATATATAAACAATAGAACGATAAATAAATATAAGACGATATATAGAACGATAGAACGATATAAAAACGATAGAACGATATATAAACGATAGAACGATATAAAGAACGATAGTACGATTTATAAACGATAGAACGATTTATAAACGATAGATAGAACGATATAACGATATATAGAACTATAGAACGATATATAAACGATAGAACGATAGATAGAACGATTGAACGATATATAAACGATAGAACGATAGAACGATATAAAGAACAATAGTACGATTTATAAACGATAGAACGATATATCAACGATAGATCGATGTATAAACAATAGAACGATATATAAACGATAGAACGAGATAAAGAACGATAGATAGAACGATAGAACAATATATAAACGATAGAACGATAAATAAATATAGGACGATATATAGAACGATAGAACGATATATAAACGATAGAACGATATTTAAACGATAGAATGATATAAAGAACGATAGTACGATTTATAAACGATAGAACGATAAATAAACGATAGATAGAACGATATAACGATATATAAACGATAGATAGAACGATATAACGATATATAGAACGATAGAACGATATAAAAACGATAGAACGATGTTAGGAACGACAGATAGAACGATAGAACGATGTATAAACGATAGAACGATATATAAACGATAGAACGATATATAAACGATAGATAGAACGATGTATAGAACGATAGAACGATATATAAACGATAGAACGATATATTAACGATAGAACGATATAAAGAACGATAGTACGATTTATAAACGATAGAACGATATATAAACGATAGATAGAACAATATAACGATATATAGAACGATAGAACGATAAATAAACGATAGAGCGATATATAAACGATAGAACGATATAAAGAACGATAGTACGATTTATAAACGATAGAACGATATATAAACGATAGATAGAACGATATAACGATATATAGAACGATAGAACGATGTTAAGAACGACAGATAGAACGATAGAACGATATATAAACGATAGATAGAACGATATAACAATATATAAACGATAGAACGATAAATAAATATAGGACGATATATAGAACGATGGAACGATATATAAACGATAGAACGATATATAAACGATAGAACGATATAACGATATATAGAACGATAGAACGATAGAATGATGTAAAGAACGACAGATAGAACGATAGAACGATATATAAACGATAGAACGATATATAAACGATAGAACGATATAAAGAACGATAGTACGATTTATAAACGATAGAACGATATATAAACGATAGATAGCACGATATAACGATATATAGAACGATAGAACGATATATAAACGATAGAACGATATATAAACGATAGAACGATATAAAGAACGATAGTACGATTTATAAACGATAGAACGATATATAAACGATAGTTAGAACGATATAACGATATATAGAACGATAGAATGATGTTAAGAACGACAGATAGAACAATAGAACGATATATAAACAATAGAACGATATATAAACGATAGATAGAACGATATAACGATATATAGAACGATAGAACGATATATAAAACGATAGAACGATATATAAACGATAGAACGATGTTAAGAATGACAGATAGAACGAAAGAACGATATATAAACGATAGATAGAACGATATAACGATATATAAACGATAGAACGATGTAAAGAACGACAGATAGAACGATAGAACGATATATAAACGATAAAACGATATATAAACAATAGAACGATATATAAACGATAGATAGAACGATATAACGATATATAAACGATAGAACGATAAATAAATATAGGACGATATATAGAACGGTAGAACGATATATAAACGATAGAACGATGTATAAACGATAGAACGATATATAAAATATAGAACGATATAAAGAACGATAGTACGATATATAAACGATAGATAGAACGATATAACGATATGAAGAACGATAGAACGATATATAGATTTAGCTGAGATAGACTGGAACTTAATTACACAGATGAATGACGTTGACCATATGTTAGGGACTTTTAACGACTTAATTACTATGTTGTTTGACAAACATGCACCTCTAAAAAGGATGGTAATAAAAGAAGGTCCAAAACCATGGTTGACTAATAACGTAAGACTTATGATGCGACTGCTTGACAATGCTCATGGAAAGAGTAAAATGACAAAAGACATCAGACATATACAATATTACAAAGACTTAAAACATTTAGTTATAGAAGCTATATATAATGAGAAACGGGCTTTTTTTGAGAATACTATTTACAAATGTGCAAAAGACTCCCGTGCGCTCTGGAAAAATTTAAAGCGTACTATACTTCCTAACAAAACTACAGAACTACCACCCCATTTCTGTGACCCTGAGGAAATTATTACCCATTATAGTAACATTCCTGGCTCAGCTAACGCTAAATTATCAGATTTGACTTACTTTGAATTTCACAGACATGGACAAAATACTTTTAGACTACAGACAGTGACGACAGACAAAATAGCGAAAGCTATAACTAGAATTAAAACCAAAGCCAAAGGACTTGACGAAATTAATATAGATATGTTACTTTTAACGCTACCGACAACACTTGACGCAGTGACTGCTATTGTTAATAGAAGTATGGTTACTAACAAATTTCCAACCATTTGGAAAATCGCGAAAATATCGCCATTGCCTAAGAAACCTAACCCAGTCCTTGTATCCGATCTACGAGCAATTAGTATCCTGCCTTGTACATCGAAGATAGTGGAACGGGTCGTGTATGATCAACTTGTTGAGTACCTGGAGGAAAACAAAATACTACCTGATCCTCAATCTGGCTTTCGGAAAGGGCGATCAACTGCAACAGCTCTCTTAGACGTAGTTGATAACATACTTTATGACCAAAATGAAGGTAAGAGTACTATACTTACTCTGTTAGACTTTTCTAGGGCTTTCGAGTGTTTATGCATACCCCTGACGCTATCTAAGATGGCGTATTACGGGTTTGATTCTGCGACGATTCGTTGGTTTGACAGTTATCTCTCTGGTAGGTCGCAATTTGTAGAACTTCGAGGTAGAAATGGCAGCACAAACACATCGTCTGCTAATGAACTTACACGAGGAGTACCGCAAGGTTCAATTCTGGGACCTCTTTTATTTATATTGTACACAGCAGATATAATCAGTAGTATAAAAAGCAGCAAATTTCATCTTTACGCCGATGACTTACAACTGTATGTCTCGACTGTACCTTCTAAAGCTATGGAGGCTGCAGAAGTACTCAATGCTGAGCTAGAGCGAATTGTTGCCTGGTCGGAGAGAAGCTGTCTTGTCCTGAATCCTAGCAAGTCTAAGTACATGGTACTTGGGACTAAGTTTCAGATTCGTAATACATTGAATGTTCTTCATAGAAAGGGTTGAAGAAACAAAAAACCTCGGCCTTCTGATGGATGGGGAACTTCGGTTCGAAAACCACGTTTTGACAGTAGTAGGTAATTGTTTCTATCGGCTCAAAGTACTTTATAATATTCGTGATTTTTTGAGTGTGGATTTGCGTGTTCAACTCTGTGAATCGCTAATATTATCAAGGTTAAACTACTGTGACGTTGTCTATGGTAGCTGTGTTCTTGGTCGATCACAGAATTTGATACAGCGTGTGCAAAACGCATGTGCACGTTTTTGTTTTCGTATCCCTCCTCGATCCCATGTCACTCCGTATTTGGACGACGCTAGACTATTGAAAATGCAGTCACGTAGGAAACTACCTCTTGCGACGCTGTTGTTCGGTGTAGTAAAGTTTGAAACTCCAAGATATTTATTTAATAAATTTCAATGGTCCAGGAGTAACTACTATTTTAAAAGCAGAGCTATCTTACCAATGCACCGCACGGCAGCGTTTCGAGGCAGTTTCAGGTTTGCGGCGTCTAAGTGCTGGAATGACCTTCCCCCACCTATCCAAAATGCTCCCAGTAAGTACACTTTTAAGCGAAAGCTTAAAAATTACTTGCTGGTTAAGCAAAATCCTTCGTTTATTCCAGCACGTCCTTGTTACTCGTAACAATTATTTATTTATTACCAAATCTGTACTCGTATTTTATTAAATTTTCTTTGTTTATTTATTTTTTCCATTTATTAAGTAAGTACTACAACATATTGATAATTAAAGTTTACTATAACTATTATTTATTTATTAACCTTTATTAACATAACTGTTTTTACAGTTTGTCTGCAGGTGGAGTCTCTTATGTATTTATATTTATGTATTATGTATGAATATTTTTAGTATATAATTATACGTGTAGTTTTTATATAATAATTTAGTAACGCGGTACTTTCTACTGCTATTATTTATTTATACGAGTATGTTATAAGTTCTCTTTTTCATTATGACTTTGTGACGTCTTTTCTTTTTTCTTTTATATATTTTTATTTTGGGGCTGACTGAAAATCAGTGTTGTGAGGTATTCATTTACTTCACAACGATAATGCTGAGGCAGCTTCCAAATTCGTTGCTACTACGCAGGTTATACGGCTATAGTTTTTTTTTCTTTTATATCTTGGAATTAGTGTGTATGATATTGTCTTTTTATTATTATTTTTCTGTGTGTTTGTATATACTTATTTTTGTGCTGTGTTTTCCTTTGTACGTGTGTAGCAGCGAATAAATGTTTTTCTTTCTTCTTTATTCTTCTTTCTTTCTATATAAACGATAGAACGATATATAAACGATAGAACGATATAAAGAACGATATAAAGAACGATAGTACGATTTATAAACGATAGAACGATATATAAACGATAGATCGATGTATAAACGATAGAACGATATATAAACGATAGAACGAGATAGAGAACGATAGATAGAACGATAGAACAATATATAAACGATAGAACGATAAATAAATATAGGACGATATATAGAACGATAGAACGATATATAAACGATAGAACGAGATATAAACGATAGAACGATATAAAGAACGATAGTACGATTTATAAACGATAGAACGATATATAAACGATATATAAACGATAGAACGATATATAAACAATAGAACGATATATAAACGATAGAAAGAACGATATATAGAACGATAGAACGATATATAAACAATAGAACGATATATAAACGATAGATAGAACGATAAAACGATATATAAACGATAGAACGATAAATAAATATAGGACGATATATAGAACGATAGAACGATATATAAACAATAGAACGATATATAAACGATAGATAGAACGATAGAACAATATATAAACGATAGAACGATAAATAAATATAGGACGATATATAAACAATAGAACGATATATAAACGATAGATAGAACGATAGAACAATATATAAACGATAGAACGATAAATAAATATAGGACGATATATAGAACGATAGAACGATATATAAACGATAGAACGATATATAAACGATAGAACGATATATAAACGATAGATAGAACGATATATAAAACGATAGAACGATATATAAACGATAGAACGATATATAAACGATAGAACGATATAAAGAACGATAGTACGATTTATAAACGATAGAACGATATATAAACGATATATAAACGATAGAACGATATATAAACAATAGAACGATATATAAACGATAGAAAGAACGATATATAGAACGATAGAACGATATATAAACAATAGAACGATATAAAAACGATAGATAGAACGATAAAACGATATATAAACGATAGAACGATAAATAAATATAGGACGATATATAGAACGATAGAACGATATATAAACGATAGAACGATATATAAACGATAGATAGAACGATATAACGATATATAGAACGATAGAACGATATATAAACGATAGAACGATATATAAACAATAGAACGATATATAAACGATAGATAGAACGATAGAACAATATATAAACGATAGAACGATAAATAAATATAGGACGATATATAGAACGATAGAACGATATATAAACGATAGAACGATATATAAACGATAGAACGATATATAAACGATAGATAGAACGATATATAGAACGATAGAACGATATATAAACGATAGAACGATATATAAACGATAGAACGATATAAAGAACGATAGTACGATTTATAAACGATAGAACGATATATAAACGATAGATAGAACGATAGAACGATATATAAACGATAGAACGATATATAAACAATAGAACGATATATAAACGATAGATAGAACGATATAACGATATATAGAACGATAGAACGATAAATAAACGATAGAACGATGTAAAGAACGACAGATAGAACGATAGAACGATATATAAACAATAGAACGATATAAAGAACGATAGTACGATTTATAAACGATAGAACGATATATAAACGATAGATCGATGTATAAACGATAGAACGATATATAAACGATAGAACGAGATAGAGAACGATAGATAGAACGATAGAACAATATATAAACGATAGAACGATAAATAAATATAGGACGATATATAGAACGATAGAACGATATATAAACGATAGAACGAGATATAAACGATAGAACGATATAAAGAACGATAGTACGATTTATAAACGATAGAACGATATATAAACGATAGAACGATATATAAACAATAGAACGATATATAAACGATAGATAGAACGATATATAGAACGATAGAACGATATATAAACAATAGAACGATATATAAACGATAGATAGAACGATATAACGATATATAAACGATAGAACGATAAATAAATATAGGACGATATATAGAACGATAGAACGATATATAAACGATAGATAGAACGATATAACGATATATAGAACGATAGAACGATATATAAACGATAGAACGATATATAAACAATAGAACGATATATAAACGATAGATAGAACGATAGAACAATATATAAACGATAGAACGATAAATAAATATAGGACGATATATAGAACGATAGAACGATATATAAACGATAGAACGATATATGAACGATAGATAGAACGATATATAGAACGATAGAACGATATATAAACGATAGAACGATATATAAACGATAGAACGATATAAAGAACGATAGTACGATTTATAAACGATAGAACGATATATAAACGATAGATAGAACGATAGAACGATATATAAACGATAGAACGATATATAAACAATAGAACGATATATAAACGATAGATAGAACGATATAACGATATATAGAACGATAGAACGATATATAAACGATAGAACGATGTAAAGAACGACAGATAGAACGATAGAACGATATATAAACGATAGAACGATATAAAGAACGATAGTACGATTTATAAACGATAGAACGATATATAAACGATAGATAGAACGATATAACGATATATAGAACGAAAGAACGATATATAAACGATAGAACGATATATAAACGATAGTACGATATAAAGAACGATAGTACGATTTATAAACGATAGAACGATATATAAACGATAGATAGACCGATATAACGATATATAGAACGATAGAACGATGTTTAGAACGACAGTTAGAACGATAGAACGATATATAAACGATAGAACGATATATAAACAATAGAACGATATATAAACGATAGATAGAACGATATAACGATATATAGAACGATAGAACGATATATAAACGATAGAACGATGTTAAGAACGACAGATAGAACGATAGAACGATATATAAACGATAGATAGAACGATATAACGATATATAAACGATAGAACGATGTAAAGAACGACAGATAGAACGATAGAACGATATATAAACGATAAAACGATATATAAACAATAGAACGATATATAAACGATAGATAGAACGATATAACGACATATAAACGATAGAACGATGTATAAACGATAGAACGATAAATAAATATAGGACGATATATAGAACGATATATAAACGATAGAACGATGTATAAACGATAAAACGATATATAAAATATAGAACGATATAAAGAACGATAGTACGATATATAAACGATAGAACGATGTATAAACGATAGAACGATATTTAAACGATAGAACGATATATAAACGATAGAACGAGATAAAGAACGATAGATAGAACGATAGAACAATATATAAACGATGGAACGATAAATAAATATAGGATGATATATAGAACGATAGAACGATATATAAACGATAGAACGATATACAAACGATGGAACGATATAAAGAACGATAGTACGATTTATAAACGATAGAACGATGTTAAGAACGACAGATAGAACGATAGAACGATATATAAACGATAGAACGATATATAAACAATAGAACGATATATAAACGATAGATAGAACGATATATAGAACGATAGAACGATATATAAACGATAGATAGAACGATATAACGATATATAAACGATAGAACGATATATAAACGATAGAACGATGTTAAGAACGACAGATAGAACGATAGAACGATATATAAACGATAGAACGATATATAAACAATAGAACGAAATATAAACGATAGATAGAACGATATATAAACGATAGAACGATGTATAAACGATAGAACGATGTATAAACGATAGAACGATATAAAGAACGATAGTACGATTTATAAACGATAGAACGATATATAAACTTTAGAACGAGATAAAGAACGATAGATAGAACTATATATGAACGATAGAATGATAAATAAATATAGGACGATATATAGAACGATAGAACAATATATAAACGATAGAACGATGTATAAACGATAGAACGATGTATAAACGATAGAACGATAGAACGATATAAAGAACGATAGTACGATTTATAAACGATAGAACGATGTATAAACGATAGAACGATGTATAAACGATAGAACGATATAAAGAACGATAGTACGATTTATAAACGATAGAACGATATATAAACGATAGAACGAGATAAAGAACGATAGATAGAACTATATATAAACGATAGAACGATATATAAACGATAGAACGATATATAAACAATAGAACGATATATAAACGATAGATAGAACGATATAACGATATATAGAACGATAGAACGATATATAAACGATAGAACGATGTAAAGAACGACAGATAGAACGATAGAACGATATATAAACGATAGAACGATATAAAGAACGATAGTACGATTTATAAACGATAGAACGATATATAAACGATAGATAGAACGATATAACGATATATAGAACGATAGAACAATATATAAACGATAGAACGATAAATAAATATAGGACGATATATAGAACGATAGAACGATATATAAACGATAGAACGAGATATAAACGATAGAACGATATAAAGAACGATAGTACGATTTATAAACGATAGAACGATATATAAACGATATATAAACGATAGAACGATATATAAACAATAGAACGATATATAAACGATAGAAAGAACGATATATAGAACGATAGAACGATATATAAACAATAGAACGATATATAAACGATAGATAGAACGATAAAACGATATATAAACGATAGAACGATAAATAAATATAGGACGATATATAGAACGATAGAACGATATATAAACAATAGAACGATATATAAACGATAGATAGAACGATAGAACAATATATAAACGATAGAACGATAAATAAATATAGGACGATATATAAACAATAGAACGATATATAAACGATAGATAGAACGATAGAACAATATATAAACGATAGAACGATAAATAAATATAGGACGATATATAGAACGATAGAACGATATATAAACGATAGAACGATATATAAACGATAGAACGATATATAAACGATAGATAGAACGATATATAGAACGATAGAACGATAGAACGATATATAAACGATAGAACGATATATAAACGATAGAACGATATAAAGAACGATAGTACGATTTATAAACGATAGAACGATATATAAACGATATATAAACGATAGAACGATATATAAACAATAGAACGATATATAAACGATAGAAAGAACGATATATAGAACGATAGAACGATATATAAACAATAGAACGATATATAAACGATAGATAGAACGATAAAACGATATATAAACGATAGAACGATAAATAAATATAGGACGATATATAGAACGATAGAACGATATATAAACGATAGAACGATATATAAACGATAGATAGAACGATATAACGATATATAGAACGATAGAACGATATATAAACGATAGAACGATATATAAACAATAGAACGATATATAAACGATAGATAGAACGATAGAACAATATATAAACGATAGAACGATAAATAAATATAGGACGATATATAGAACGATAGAACGATATATAAACGATAGAACGATATATAAACGATAGAACGATATATAAACGATAGATAGAACGATATATAGAACGATAGAACGATATATAAACGATAGAACGATATATAAACGATAGAACGATATAAAGAACGATAGTACGATTTATAAACGATAGAACGATATATAAACGATAGATAGAACGATAGAACGATATATAAACGATAGAACGATATATAAACAATAGAACGATATATAAACGATAGATAGAACGATATAACGATATATAGAACGATAGAACGATATATAAACGATAGAACGATATATAAACGATAGATAGAACGATATAACGACATATAAACGATAGAACGATGTATAAACGATAGAACGATAAATAAATATAGGACGATATATAGAACGATATATAAACGATAGAACGATGTATAAACGATAAAACGATATATAAAATATAGAACGATATAAAGAACGATAGTACGATATATAAACGATAGAACGATGTATAAACGATAGAACGATATTTAAACGATAGAACGATATATAAACGATAGAACGAGATAAAGAACGATAGATAGAACGATAGAACAATATATAAACGATGGAACGATAAATAAATATAGGATGATATATAGAACGATAGAACGATATATAAACGATAGAACGATATACAAACGATGGAACGATATAAAGAACGATAGTACGATTTATAAACGATAGAACGATGTTAAGAACGACAGATAGAACGATAGAACGATATATAAACGATAGAACGATATATAAACAATAGAACGATATATAAACGATAGATAGAACGATATATAGAACGATAGAACGATATATAAACGATAGATAGAACGATATAACGATATATAAACGATAGAACGATATATAAACGATAGAACGATGTTAAGAACGACAGATAGAACGATAGAACGATATATAAACGATAGAACGATATATAAACAATAGAACGAAATATAAACGATAGATAGAACGATATATAAACGATAGAACGATGTATAAACGATAGAACGATGTATAAACGATAGAACGATATAAAGAACGATAGTACGATTTATAAACGATAGAACGATATATAAACTTTAGAACGAGATAAAGAACGATAGATAGAACTATATATGAACGATAGAATGATAAATAAATATAGGACGATATATAGAACGATAGAACAATATATAAACGATAGAACGATGTATAAACGATAGAACGATGTATAAACGATAGAACGATAGAACGATATAAAGAACGATAGTACGATTTATAAACGATAGAACGATGTATAAACGATAGAACGATGTATAAACGATAGAACGATATAAAGAACGATAGTACGATTTATAAACGATAGAACGATATATAAACGATAGAACGAGATAAAGAACGATAGATAGAACTATATATAAACGATAGAACGATATATAAACGATAGAACGATATATAAACAATAGAACGATATATAAACGATAGATAGAACGATATAACGATATATAGAACGATAGAACGATATATAAACGATAGAACGATGTAAAGAACGACAGATAGAACGATAGAACGATATATAAACGATAGAACGATATAAAGAACGATAGTACGATTTATAAACGATAGAACGATATATAAACGATAGATAGAACGATATAACGATATATAGAACGATAGAACAATATATAAACGATAGAACGATAAATAAATATAGGACGACATATAGAACGATAGAACGATATATAAACGATAGAACGAGATATAAACGATAGAACGATATAAAGAACGATAGTACGATTTATAAACGATAGAACGATATATAAACGATATATAAACGATAGAACGATATATAAACAATAGAACGATATATAAACGATAGAAAGAACGATATATAGAACGATAGAACGATATATAAACAATAGAACGATATATAAACGATAGATAGAACGATAAAACGATATATAAACGATAGAACGATAAATAAATATAGGACGATATATAGAACGATAGAACGATATATAAACAATAGAACGATATATAAACGATAGATAGAACGATAGAACAATATATAAACGATAGAACGATAAATAAATATAGGACGATATATAAACAATAGAACGATATATAAACGATAGCTAGAACGATAGAACAATATATAAACGATAGAACGATAAATAAATAAAGGACGATATATAGAACGATAGAACGATATATAAACGATAGAACGATATATAAACGATAGAACGATATATAAACGATAGATAGAACGATATATAGAACGATAGAACGATAGAACGATATATAAACGATAGAACGATATAAAGAACGATAGTACGATTTATAAACGATAGAACGATATATAAACGATATATAAACGATAGAACGATATATAAACAATAGAACGATATATAAACGATAGAAAGAACGATATATAGAACGATAGAACGATATATAAACAATAGAACGATATATAAACGATAGATAGAACGATAAAACGATATATAAACGATAGAACGATAAATAAATATAGGACGATATATAGAACGATAGAACGATATATAAACGATAGAACGATATATAAACGATAGATAGAACGATATAACGATATATAGAACGATAGAACGATATATAAACGATAGAACGATATATAAACAATAGAACGATATATAAACGATAGATAGAACGATAGAACAATATATAAACGATAGAACGATAAATAAATATAGGACGATATATAGAACGATAGAACGATATATAAACGATAGAACGATATATAAACGATAGAACGATATATAAACGATAGATAGAACGATATATAGAACGATAGAACGATATATAAACGATAGAACGATATATAAACGATAGAACGATATAAAGAACGATAGTACGATTTATAAACGATAGAACGATATATAAACGATAGATAGAACGATAGAACGATATATAAACGATAGAACGATATATAAACAATAGAACGATATATAAACGATAGATAGAACGATATAACGATATATAGAACGATAGAACGATATATAAACGATAGAACGATGTAAAGAACGACAGATAGAACGATAGAACGATATATAAACGATAGAACGATATAAAGAACGATAGTACGATTTATAAACGATAGAACGATATATAAACGATAGATCGATGTATAAACGATAGAACGATATATAAACGATAGAACGAGATAGAGAACGATAGATAGAACGATAGAACAATATATAAACGATAGAACGATAAATAAATATAGGACGATATATAGAACGATAGAACGATATATAAACGATAGAACGAGATATAAACGATAGAACGATATAAAGAACGATAGTACGATTTATAAACGATAGAACGATATATAAACGATAGAACGATATATAAACAATAGAACGATATATAAACGATAGATAGAACGATATAACGATATATAGAACGATAGAACGATATATAAACGATAGAACGATGTTAAGAACGACAGATAGAACGATAGAACGATATATAAACGATAGATAGAACGATATAACGATATATAAACGATAGAACGATGTAAAGAACGACAGATAGAACGATAGAACGATATATAAACGATAAAACGATATATAAACAATAGAACGATATATAAACGATAGATAGAACGATATAACGACATATAAACGATAGAACGATGTATAAACGATAGAACGATAAATAAATATAGGACGATATATAGAACGATATATAAACGATAGAACGATGTATAAACGATAAAACGATATATAAAATATAGAACGATATAAAGAACGATAGTACGATATATAAACGATAGAACGATGTATAAACGATAGAACGATATTTAAACGATAGAACGATATATAAACGATAGAACGAGATAAAGAACGATAGATAGAACGATAGAACAATATATAAACGATAGAACGATAAATAAATATAGGATGATATATAGAACGATAGAACGATATATAAACGATAGAACGATATACAAACGATGGAACGATATAAAGAACGATAGTACGATTTATAAACGATAGAACGATGTTAAGAACGACAGATAGAACGATAGAACGATATATAAACGATAGAACGATATATTAACAATAGAACGATATATAAACGATAGATAGAACGATATATAGAACGATAGAACGATATATAAACGATAGATAGAACGATATAACGATATATAAACGATAGAACGATATATAAACGATAGAACGATGTTAAGAACGACAGATAGAACGATAGAACGATATATAAACGATAGAACGATATATAAACAATAGAACGAAATATAAACGATAGATAGAACGATATATAAACGATAGAACGATGTATAAACGATAGAACGATGTATAAACGATAGAACGATATAAAGAACGATAGTACGATTTATAAACGATAGAACGATATATAAACGATAGAACGAGATAAAGAACGATAGATAGAACTATATATGAACGATAGAATGATAAATAAATATAGGACGATATATAGAACGATAGAACAATATATAAACGATAGAACGATGTATAAACGATAGAACGATGTATAAACGATAGAACGATAGAACGATATAAAGAACGATAGTACGATTTATAAACGATAGAACGATGTATAAACGATAGAACGATGTATAAACGATAGAACGATATAAAGAACGATAGTACGATTTATAAACGATAGAACGATATATAAACGATAGAACGAGATAAAGAACGATAGATAGAACTATATATAAACGATAGAATGATAAATAAATATAGGACGATATATAGAACGATAGAACGATATATAAACGATAGAACGATATATAAACGATAGAACGATATATAAACGATAGAACGATATATGAACGAAAGAACGATATAAAGAACGATAGGACGATTTATAAACGATAGAACAATATATAAACGATAGATAGAACGATATAACGATATATAGAACGATAGAACGATATATAAACGATAGAACGATGTTAAGAACGACAGATAGAACGATAGAATGATGTATAAACGATAGAACGATATATAAACAATAGAACGATATATAAACGATAGATAGAACGATATAACGATATATAAACGATAGAACGAGATAAAGAACGATAGATAGAACGATATATATTTATTTATTTATTTATTTGGATAAACAACAGCGATATACTACAATAATCTTAAATATAATATTACTAATACTAGGTAAGCATACCGCCTTAAACGTTCATCACTAAGACACAATGATATATTTAAAAAGTGAAACATTAAAAAGGTACAATAACAAAGCTATACATACTAAAAATCTTAATACAATAAAAGTAGTAAGTCTTATATAATTTCATTTAAAATTTTCCTAATTGCTCCCTGATTCTTATTAAAAATATCCACTGGCAAAAACCTTTCATTATGTGAATGGCATATTCTGTACAACGGTGACCGTCGGCCAGAATTTGTGCGAGTTGTTGGGAGATAGAATAGTTTGGTTGGATGGTGGCGTGGTGTTGCTGTGCGAGGTACTAGGTAACTAATCTCATTTACGAGATCTGGACAGTCGTATAGGTTATTGCAAATATTAAATAGTGTCATTTCATCAGATATTGCGCGTCTACAAGACAATTTCTTTAAATTGTAGAGTTCTAAAAGATTGTCGTAAGATATTTTAGTATGGGTGAGCCTGTAATGAATTGACTTTAAAGCTTTTTTCTGGATAGATTCTAATTTATCTGAATAAACCGCGTAGAAAGGGTTCCAGACCACAGAAGCGTATTCAAGCTGTGATCTGACAAGTGTTTTGAATAGCATTAGAAGGGTTTTCGGTTGTTTAAATGATCTGCTTATTCTCAAAATAAAGCCAAGCATCTGATAGGCTTTCGTGCAAATACTTTCAATATGGTGTTCAAAGGTTAATTTCTCATCAAATAGTATTCCTAGGTCCTTAATTGAAGAAACTTTTTCAACCGTATGACCGCCAATATTATACGTATATTGAATTTTATTTATGTTGCGAGTGAACGTTATTTGCTTACATTTATTATGGGCAAGCCTAAGTTTGTTAGATAAACAGAATTCGCTAAATTTATCGAGATCTTTTTGGATTTGAATGCAGTCCTCTACTGTTGAAAACGTTTTATAAATTTTAAGGTCATCAGCAAACATTAGAATTTTACAGTGTTCAAAACATTTAGCAATGTCGTTGATGAACAGTGTATACTGAATTGGGCCCATAATTGACCCCTGAACCACGCCTGAAGATACAAGCTTCTTGTCTGATTGATAACCATTAATAGTCACAATCTGGAAGCGATTTTGAAGGTAAGACTTAAACCAGTGAAGAAGCCTGCCACTAATACCATTTTCAGCCAACCTTTGAAGTAAAAGCGCATGATTTACTTTATCGAATGCCTTTTGGAAGTCCGTATAAATGGCATCAATTTGAACTCCTTGGTCCATTTTATTGAATAAAAAGCTAGAGTACAAAATGAGATTTGTGGCTGTAGATCTTGATTTCATGAATCCGTGTTGCTGCTGACAGATGTTGTATTTTACCTGATCATAAAGTGATCCTTTGATTAATGTCTCAAATATTTTTGGTATTATTGAAAGAATTGATATTGGCCTGTAATTGGAAATATTATTTTTGGGGCCAGACTTATGCAATGGTATTATATAAGCTAATTTCCAAAAGTCAGGAAAATAACCTTGTTGTAGGCTATGATTAAAAATTATAAAAAGCGGTTCGTGCAATTGTTCAGCGTTATTTTTCAAAAATATTGGACTTATTTTATCGGGTCCCGCACCTTTAGAAATATCTAGATTTAAGAGAGATTTTTTTACTTGATTTTTTGTAACTGTAATACTAGGTATATTTTGGGCCTCAGGATTTGATCTAATATCGTTTAAGTTAATATTATCTAGGTTAATATCATTTGCTTCAAAAACTGAACCAAAGAACTCGTTAAACATATTTGCTATTTGGGATGGATTGTCAGATGTGCTATTGCCTATCATCATTTTTGACGGGTATCCAGTATTATTTTTCTTTAAAGACGAAACATATTTCCAGAAATATTTTACATTGTCTGTTATATTAGACTCAGTTTTTAAAATATAAGAGTGGAAATTTTGTTTGAGTAACATCTTAGTTCGATCACGCAGTAGAGAAAATTCATTATAGTCCGAGAGGTTGTGGTACGTCTGCCACTTACGCCATACGATTTTCTTACGAGTGAGCGTGCTCCTTAAAGCTTTAGAAAACCAAACCGGGAAATTTCTAGATTTAGGTTTCTCTGATGCTACATGTTTTATTATAATTTCATAAATTATTTCATAAAATCGAGAAACATTATTTGATACATTGGTATGGTTCAGTTCAGCTACCCAATTAATAGATTCTAATTCATTTTTAATGACATTATAATCACACTTTCTATAGTTATATTGATCAATTTGTTTAGGTTGTATACATTTGAGCGGTTGAATTTTTTTAAAGGAGAACATTAATGGGGGATGGTGTTTATAATTTGGGCGGGAGAGTTCAATATACGGTTTCGAACAAACGCAGTGGTCACAATTTGTGAACATAAGATCTAGTAAACGATGGTTTTCATTATAAATATTATTATATTGGTTAAGTTGCATGAAAACAAGGGTATTCTCTAGTCCTTTGTGGAGGTCAGTTACCACTGTAGGGAGTAGGTAGTTATCAGATGAGTGAGAAGACCATTCAAGATCAGGGATATTGTAATCGCCTAAAATTATAAAGGAGTAAGTTGGAAAATCTGTAAAAAAAGACTGTAGTTTCTTAAAATGTGAGTCATATATACTTTTATTTGTTTTAGGGGGTATATAAGATGCACATAACATTAGTTTACTCGTGTTACATATGGGTAAAGCGATAAATAATTCTTCCGTATTATCATCCTCTAATTCAAAATGTCTTGTAGCGCTTAATTTTTTATTAATTGCGACCATCACGCCACCTCCATCTTTTTTATGATTATTTTCTAAATTTCTATCGCGACGAAATATGACGTATCTGTCATCTGCAATCTGAGAGTCAAATATACCATTTACAAGCCAAGTTTCTGTCAATATGATTATATCATAATTAGAACATTGAATATTATGCCTCAGTTGTGTAAGTTTTGTTCTCAAACCACCACAGTTTTGATAATAAATATTAAAATTAGAATTAGCCATTACATATATAATTAACAATATTTTTCATTGTTATTATTGCTATATGTTTTAATTTAGGTATACAGTAAATTATAGGTAGTAAAAATATTAAGTAGTGGTGGCTTAAAACCATTGTTTTTGTTGCTATATAGTTTAATTCTGGTATACAGTAATTTATTTGTAGTGAAAATATTAAGTAGTGGTGGCTGGTTTTTGTTGCAATATATTTTAATTCAGGTATACAGTAATTTATATGTAGTGAAAATATTAAGTAGTGGTGGCTTAAAACCATTGTATTTATGAAAAAAACGGGTAGAGAACATTTATTCAATACGTGGAGCGGGTAAAAAATATTCAAGATGACTGTGGGGTTAGTTATTCGACTAATAGTTAAATAATGCAAAACAAACATGTGACATAGTCAATTAATTTTTTGGAGGTCTTCGTCGCGTCTAACAGTGATAACACGAGTGTTATCATCTTTCCGAACTAGGATAGTCGCGTCGCGTATAGAACTATAGAACGATATATAAACGATAGAACGATAGATAGAACGATTGAACGATATATAAACGATAGAACGATATATAAACGATAGATAGAACGATATAAAGATATAAAGAACGATAGAACGATATATAAACAATAGAACGATATATAAACGATAGATAGAACGATATAACGATATATAGAACTATAGAACTATAGAATGATATATAAACGATAGAACGATATATAAACCATAGAACGATATAAAGAACGATATATAAACGATAGAATGATATAAAGAACGATAGTACGATTTATAAACGAAAGAACGATAAATAAACGATAGATAGAACGATATAACGATATATAAACGATAGATAGAACGATATAACGATATATAGAACGATAGAACGATATATAAACGATAGAACGATGTTAAGAACGACAGATAGAACGATTGAACGATGTATAAACGATAGAACGATATATAAACAATAGAACGATATATAAACGATAGATAGAACGATAGAACAATATATAAACAATAGAACGATAAATAAATATAGGACGATATATAGAACGATATATAAACGATAGAACGATATATAAACGAAAGATAGAACGATATATAAACGATAGAACGATATATAAACGATAGAACGATATAAAGAACGATAGTACGATTTATAAACGATAGAACGATATATAAACGATAGATAGAACGATAGAACGATATATAAACGATAGAACGATATATAAACAATAGAACGATATAAAAACGATAGATAGAACGATATAACGATATATAGAACGATAGAACGATATATAAACGATAGAACGATGTAAAGAACGACAGATAGAACGATAGAACGATATATAAACGATAGAACGATATATAAACGATAGAACGATATAAAGAACGATAGTACGATTCATAAACGATAGAACGATATATAAACGATAGATAGAACTATATAACGATATATAGAACGATGGAACGATATATAAACGATAGAACGATATATAAACGAAAGAACGATATAAAGAACGATAGTACGATTTATAAACGATAGAACGATATATAAACGATAGATAGAACGATATAACGATATATAGAACGATAGAACGATAGAACGATGTATTAACGATAGAACGATATATAAACAATAGAACGATACATAAACGATAGATAGAACGATATAACGATATATAAACGATAGAACGATGTATAAACGATAGAACGAGATAAAGAACGATAGATAGAACGATATATAGAACTATAGAACGATATATAAACGATAGAACGATGTATAAACGATAGAACGATATTTAAACGATAGAACGATATATAAACGATAGATAGAACGATATAACGATATATAGAACTATAGAACTATTGAATGATATATAAACGATAGAACGATATATAAACCATAGAACGATATAAAGAACGATAGAACGATATAAAAAACGATAGATAGAACGATAGAACGATATATAAACGATAGAATGATATTAAGAACGATAGTACGATTTATAAACGATAGAACGATAAATAAACGATAGATAGAACGATATAACGATATATAAACGATAGATAGAACGATATAACGATATATAGAACGATAGAACGATTTATAAACGATAGAACGATGTTAAGAACGACAGATAGAACGATAGAACGATGTATAAACGATAGAACGATATATAAACAATAGAACGATATATAAACGATAGATAGAACGATAGAACAATATATAAACGATAGAACGATAAATAAATATAGGACGATATATAGAAAAATATATAAACGATCGAACGATATATAAACGATAGATAGAACGATATATAAACGATAGAACGATATATAAACGATAGAACGATATAAAGAACGATAGTACGATTTATAAACGATAGAACGATATATAAACGATAGATAGAACGATAGAACGATATATAAACGATAGAACGATATATAAACAATAGAACGATATATAAACGATAGATAGAACGATATAACGATATATAGAACGATATATAAACGATAGAACGATGTAAAGAACGACAGATAGAACGATAGAACGATATAAAGAACGATAGTACGATTTATAAACGATAGAACGATATATAAACGATAGATAGAACGATATAACGATATATAGAACGATAGAACGATGTTAAGAACGACAGATAGAACGATAGAACGATATATAAACAATAGAACGAAATATAAACGATAGATCGAACGATATAACGATATATAAACGATAGAACGATGTATAAACGATAGAACGATAAATAAATATAGGACGATATATAGAACGATAGAACGATATATAAACGATAGAACGATGTATAAACGATAGAACGAGATAAAGAACGATAGATAGAACGATATATAGAACTATAGAACGATATATAGAACGATATATAGAACGATGGAACGATATATAAACGATAGAACGATATATAAACGATAGAACGATATAAAGAACGATAGTACGATTTATAAACGATAGAACGATATATAAACGATAGAACGAGATAAAGAACGATAGATATTCATATTCATATTCATATTTATTTATTGCTTCATGTGGTATACATAGGTGGTACAATATATAAACAATAGAACGATATATAAACGATAGATAGAACGATATAACGATAGATTTATATATAAACGATAGAATGATAAATAAATATATATATAGCACGATATAACGATATATAGAACGATAGAACGATATATAAACGATAGAACGATATATAAACGATAGAACGATATAAAGAACGATAGTACGATTTATAAACGATAGAACGATATATAAACGATAGTATGAACGATATAACGATATATAAAACGATAGAACGATGTTAAGAAAGACAGATAGAACGATATATAAACGATAGAACGATATATAAACAATAGAACGATATATAAACGATAGATAGAACGATATAACGATATATAGAACGATATATAAACAATAGAACGATATATAAACGATAGATAGAACGATATAACGATATATAGAACGATGGAACGATATATAAACGATAGAACGATGTTAAGAACGACAGATAGAACGATAGAACGATATATAAACGATAGATAGAACGATATAACGATATATAAACGATAGAACGATGTAAAGAACGACAGATAGAACGATAGAACGATATATAAACGATAAAACGATATATAAACAATAGAACGATATATAATAATATAAATATAAAACTTTATTAGACGCACAACATGGTACATATTTGTTAGTAAAGCTTACATATATTGTTAGTTGGTACATCTAAAACTTAATCTAAGAACATGACTGGTCACGTGTACGTCCGGCGATGAGGTGGGGGCGGCACATGCCGCTCGCCGCACCGGCGCACGTACACGCAGTCGCACCGGTCCGCAAGCGCGGCCAGCAGCGGGTTTTTGCTGGCGCGCACCCGACACAGGCAGTCCGTGCGGGCCTCCGCAAACATGCCTGACGCGCTGCAGTGCCGGGAAAGCCGCAACAAAGCCCGCATCGCATTATTGTACTGGACGCGGAGGTCGCTGTACGCTCGCTGCGTATACACCGCCCACAGACTGCAGGTGTACATACTCGTGCAAAAGGCTTTAAACAGAGTTACTTTAGCTTCGTATGAGCATCCAACAAATCTACGGGCAATCATATTCGCCCTCACGGACAGCGCCCTCCGCTCCCTGTCAATATCCTCATCATCTTTGAGGTCAGATGTTACAATGTGCCCCAAGTACTTAAATTTGTCAACCTGGGCAAGACTTAAATCGTTTAGCCGTATTGGCGGCACATTGTCACATCTACGACACCTCTGCGACCTAAAAAACCATAACAACACTTTTTTTTACATTGTATATCAAGCCATGTGACTTGACAAATCTTTCACACATTAACAGTAGGTCCCTCAGACCGCCTACTGATGCGCTCAGCAGAACCATGTCGTCTGCGTAACTCAAATTGTTGTAACAAACTCCGTCCAAGTGCAGCCCGACATGGGTTCTGCTGAGCTCATCAATCAACGCATTTATATATAAATTAAAAAGAGCAGGAGAGCTCAGGCCACCCTGTCGCACACCACACTCTAGTTTGTAGGGATCCGACAACGTTTTCGACCATCTAACACAATTGATTTGATTGTCGTACCAATACTTTAGGGTAGTAATCAATTCTTTAGGCATACCTGTGGCTTGAAGTTTTGGCCATAAAAGATCGTAGGAAACTAAGTCGAAAGCTTTGGACAGGTCGAGGAAGCAAGCATAGACCGGTGTTTTTCTGTCGATATAGTATCCGACGGCGCGCTTAAGACACAGTACTGCACTTTCGGTTGACAACCCGGGCCTAAACCCAAACTGATTGTCATGAATATTAAGAAAAGTCTGCAGCCGCGCATTAAGCAAGCCATCAAACACCTTTGCTACTACCGTTGCCAAGGAAATTGGCCTAAAGTTATTTTTGTCAGACAAATCACCGGTCTTATTTTTAACAATAGGCACAACGAGAGTCTTTAACATAGCATAAGGAAGGTAAGAGTGACTAACACAAAGATTATAAAGTAATGAAAGAACTCTACCTATGTGCGGGCCCGCATGCTGGAGATGCTCGATGCTGAGACCGTCATGGCCCGGAGACTTACCGCGAGTCATGCATGATATAAGCTTATGAACCTCACTGGCGCCGAATCTGGTTTCAACCTTCGAGCCTATAACGATCCCAGAATCCAGCATCCGCTCTACATGACCCAGCGGAGATTTAACAATGAAGTGTTCCTTAAAAGCATTAGCGATTTCCTTATGGTCAGACACCCCACCCACGCTCACTGGGAGGCTTGGCCCACCACTCATTTTCTGGGTATTTTTCCAAAAGGAACGAAAGTCCTTCCTAGCGTGCTGCTCGGCAAGGATATCCATTTTAATTTTGTATTCATTCTTTTGGCACCACCTAATACGTGACTTAAAACACTTCTTACTTTCAAACATCTCGTTATAAACTCTCCCATTAGTAGGTTTACCATGTGAAAGCCAAATCTGATATTTAAGCCTAGCCTCCCAATGAGCGGCGCGAACATGCTTATTCCAACCCGGCACGGCGCGCTTTCCGACACGCCCGCCCCCCCGACCAGCTGCTGCTGCTGCTGCTGGTGATACCTAAACATTTTATATCTAGACATTCTAAACACTGTTCATCACAAAATTTCATTAGTTCGTTGTAAAATAGTTGATACGGATGTGCATTGAAATCACCCATAACAAACACAGAGTCAGTGGTACAGTCGTCTATTATAGCACTCACCGATCCCAGCGTGTGAGTAAGTTCCACCAGATTGCTTGGTTCATCGGTAGGCATATAAACACAAATCACTAACAACGCCCGTTCATCACTTGTAATATTCACGGCACACACACGATTGTTGTCACTTTTTAAAACTGTTACATCTATGTACTTGCGCTTGTCCCACAAGATCGCAACACCACCGTAGGGTCTACCTCTAACAATGCCATCGGAGGTGTCCACTGCAGATAGCCCGGTCCATCCAAAATTAACGTCTATTGTACCTAGGAAATTAAGATCGTGTGGGTACAACCATGTCTCCTGCAGGCATATGATGTCACAACTTTTACACAAATTACGGATATCACCAATGGAGCGCCGCACGTTTTTACAGTTAAAGCTCACTAATCGATTAGCCATTGATGATATTTGAAGGCTCGTTTACACTCTCTTTCATATGCGGTTGAAACTTAAGGAATCTGCGAAATATAATTCCTTCAGGCCACATATTTTCATTCAGAAACAAAAGCTCATCCCTTTCAGATATAAAAAATTTGTAAGCTTTGTGTTTATTATTTATCTTACTTTTAATTCTTTGTAAAGAAACTCGTACGTTAGTTTTACGAAAAATAAAATCGGTTATGTCTTGCTCAGACGCCTCTTTATCTATTTTAGAGATAAAGATAGGTATTTGCCTTTCCGCAGCCTTGAAAGTTCCTTGTTTATCCGTGGAAACGCCCACTCTAGCTGCTATGCGCTTTTTGTATTTATTTCCCCGTCGCGTTATAATTTCCCATTCGTCTGCATAGTCCCGGCTAGCCCTATGAGTTTTATTTCCAGTCAGCTGATTATTCTCATTCATAGTAAGAAGTTGTTTACTCTGCTGCGGAACCGGTTCGCTTAGTTGAGCGGGCGGCAGCTGCGGTGACGTCAGTGGTGACTCACGACCTTGCTGCAGCGGCGGCGGTTCAAGCCGGTCCGCTATCTCGGCGGTTGGATTTTGCGATGCGAGGGTAGTTTGTGTTTTGTGTGCTGATTTTTCTACAACACTCGAATATGTTTCTATTGATTTCTGTTTAATGTCCGCATTATGAAAGGAAAAACCCATTGGCCCACTTTCTAAACCAACCCAGGCACCTCTCTTCCCGCGATTTACATTTATATTCTGTGGAGGTGATATAGGTGGTATAGATGCATATCTCATCTCATTCAGATCTTGTTTCAATGTTTCTAATTGTTCAACAGTTACATATGTAGTTTTGACCATATCGATTTCAGATTTAAGCCTTGACAAATCTTTGAGCAACTTGGTGCAGTCAACATGGTCAAAATCGATTGGTGGTAGTTTCTCCAATTGTCTAGCCACAAAGATCGGAATAATATCCGGATCTGATGACTTGAGCAAGCTTACAATGTCATCTAGGTCTCTTACTTCTTTTCCTTGTCGCTTCCTTGTTATCTTACGTTTGTCAGTAGGTAAGGATTCAAAAAGTAACGTTTTCGACCTCTTAATTTCTTCACTGCTAAAAGCCGACCCACAGATGCGAATTAAACTCACTTCATCCATCACAGAAAGTTTGTTTTGGATAAACGATAACAATTCATCTATCACTATGTTACAGTTAGTGCACTTTACTACATCCGTCATTTTGGTAACAAAATAACGCGTACATGTGTTTGAGTTACACCCGGTATCGTTCGATGCGCGCGCGAGACTGATATAAACGATAGTAAGAACGATATAACGATATTTAAACGATAGAACGATGTATAAACGATAGAACGATAAATAGATATAGGACGATATATAGAACGATAGAACGATATATAAACGATAGAACGATGTATAAACGATAGAACGATATATAAAATATAGAACGATATAAAGAACGATAGTACGATATCTAAACGATAGAACGATGTATAAACGATAGAACGATATTTAAACGATAGAACGATATATAAACGATAGATAGAACGATATAACGATATAAAGAACGATAGAACGATATATAAACGATAGAACGATATATAAACGATAGAACGATATTAAGAACGATAGTACGATTTATAAACGATAGAACGATATATAAACGATAGTATGAACGATATAACGATATATAAAACGATAGAACGATGTTAAGAAAGACAGATAGAACGATATATAAACGATAGAACGATATATAAACAATAGAACGATATATAAACGATAGATAGAACGATATAACGATATATAGAACGATATATAAACAATAGAACGATATATAAACGATAGATAGAACGATATAACGATATATAGAACGATGGAACGATATATAAACGATAGAACGATGTTAAGAACGACAGATAGAACGATAGAACGATATATAAACGATAGACAGAACGATATAACGATATGTAAACGATAGAACGATGTAAAGAACGACAGATAGAACGATAGAACGATATATAAACGATAAAACGATATATAAACAATAGAACGATATATAAACGATAGTTAGAACGATATAACGATATTTAAACGATAGAACGATGTATAAACGATAGAACGATAAATAGATATAGGACGATATATAGAACGATAGAACGATATATAAACGATAGAACGATGTATCAACGATAGAACGATATATAAACGATAGAACGATATAAAGAACGATAGTACGATTTATAAACGATAGAATGATAAATAAATATATATATAGCACGATATAACGATATATAGAACGATAGAACGATATATAAACGATAGAACGATATATAAACGATAGAACGATATATAAACGATAGAACGATATAAAGAACGATACTACGATTTATAAACGATAGAACGATATATAAACGATAGTATGAACGATATAACGATATATAAAACGATAGAACGATGTTAAGAAAGACAGATAGAACGATATATAAACGATAGAACGATATATAAACAATAGAACGATATATAAACGATAGATAGAACGATATAACGATATATAGAACGATATATAAACAATAGAACGATATATAAACGATAGATAGAACGATATATAAACGATAGAACGATATTAAGAACGATAGTACGATTTATAAACGATAGAACGATATATAGAACGATAGAACGATATATAAACGATAGAACGATATATAAACGATAGAACGATATAAAGAACGATAGTACGATTTATAAACGATAGAACGATATATAAACGATTTATAAACGATAGAACGATATATAAAAAATAGAACGATATATAAACGATAGATAGAACGATATATAGAACGATAGAACGATATATAGAACGATAGAACGATATATAAACAATACAACGATATATAAACGATAGATAGAACGATATAACGATATATAAACGATAGAAAGATATGTAAACGATAGAACGATGTAAAGAACGACAGATAGAACGATAGAACGATATATAAACGATAGAACGATATATAAACGATAGAACGATATAAAGAACGATAGTACGATTTATAAACGATAGAACGATATATAAACGATAGATATAACGATATAACGATATATAGAACGATATATAAACGATAGAACGATATATAAACGATAGAACGATATAAAGAACGATAGTACGATTTATAAACGATAGAACGATATATAAACGATAGATAGAACGATATAACGAAATATAGAACGATAGAACGATGTTAAGAACGACAGATAGAACGATATATAAACGATAGAACGATATATAAACAATAGAACGATATATAAACGATAGATAGAACGATATAACGATATATAGAACGATAGAACGATATATAAACGACAGAACGATATATTAACGATAGATAGAACGATATAACGATATAAAGAACGATAGAACGATATATAAACGATAGATCGAAGTATAAACGATAGAACGAGATAAAGAACGATAGATAGAACGAAAGAACAATATATAAACGATAGAACGATAAATAAATAAAGGACGATATATAGAACGATAGAACGATAAATAAACGATAGAACGATATATAAACGATAGAAAGATATAAAGAACGATAGTACGATTTATAAACGATAGAACGATATATATAAACGATAGATAGAACGATATAACGATATATAGAACGATATATAAACAATAGAACGATATATAAACGATAGATAGAACGATATAACGATATATAGAACGATAGAACGATATATAAACGATAGAACGATGTTAAGAACGACAGATAGAACGATAGAACGATATATAAACGATAGATAGAACGATATAACGATATATAAACGATAGAACGATGTAAAGAACGACAGATAGAACGATAGAACGATATATAAACGATAAAACGATATATAAACAATAGAACGATATATAAACGATAGATAGAACGATATTTAAACGAAAGAACGATGTATAAACGATAGAACGATAAATAGATATAGGACGATATATAGAACGATAGAACGATATATAAACGATAGAACGATGTATAAACGATAGAACGATATATAAAATATAGAACGATATAAAGAACGATAGTACGATATCTAAACGATAGAACGATGTATAAACGATAGAACGATATTTAAACGATAGAACGATATATAAACGATAGATAGAACGATATAACGATATAAAGAACGATAGTACGATATATAAACGATAGAACGATATATAAACGATAGATAGAACGATATAACGATATATAGAACGATAGAACGATGTTAAGAACGACAGATAGAACGATAGAACGATATATAAACGATAGATAGAACGATATATAGAACGATAGAACGATATATAAACGATAGAACGATATAAAAAACGATAGTACGATTTATAAACGATAGAACGATATATAAACAATAGAACGATATATAAACGATAGATAGAACGATATAACGATATATAGAACGATAGAACGATATATAAACGACAGAACGATATATTAACGATAGATAGAACGATATAACGATATAAAGAACGATAGAACGATATATAAACGATAGATCGATGTATAAACGATAGAACGAGATAAAGAACGATAGATAGAACGAAAGAACAATATATAAACGATAGAACGATAAATAAATAAAGGACGATATATAGAACGATAGAACGATATATAAACGATAGAACGATATATAAACGATAGAAAGATATAAAGAACGATAGTACGATTTATAAACGATAGAACGATATATAAACGATAGATAGAACGATATAACGATATATAGAACGATATATAAACAATAGAACGATATATAAACGATAGATAGAACGATATAACGATATATAGAACGATAGAACGATATATAAACGATAGAACGATGTTAAGAACGACAGATAGAACGATAGAACGATATATAAATGATAGATAGAACGATATATAGAACGATAGAACGATATATAAACAATACAACGATATATAAACGATAGATAGAACGATATAACGATATATAAACGATAGAACGATATATAAACGATAGAACGATGTAAAGAACGACAGATAGAACGATAGAACGATATATAAACGATAGAACGATTTATAAACGATAGAACGATATAAAGAACGATAGTACGATTTATAAACGATAGAACGATATATAAACGATAGATAGAACGATATAACGATATATAGAACGATATATAAACGATAGAACGATATATAAACGATAGAACGATATAAAGAACGATAGTACGATTTATAAACGATAGAACGATATATAAACGATAGATAGAACGATATAACGAAATATAGAACGATAGAACGATGTTAAGAACGACAGATAGAACGATAGAACGATATATAAACGATAGAACGATATATATACAATAGAACGATATATAAACGATAGATAGAACGATATAACGATATATAGAACGATAGAACGATATATAAACGACAGAACGATATATTAACGATAGATAGAACGATATAACGATATAAAGAACGATAGAACGATATATAAACGATAGATCGATGTATAAACGATAGAACGAGATAAAGAACGATAGATAGAACGAAAGAACAATATATAAACGATAGAACGATAAATAAATAAAGGACGATATATAGAACGATAGAACGATATATAAACGATAGAACGATATATAAACGATAGATAGAACGATATATAGAACGATAGAACGATATATAAACGATAGATAGAACGATATAACGATATATAAACGATAGAACGATGTTAAGAACGACAGATAGAACGATAGAACGATATATAAAAAATAGAACGATATATAAACGATAGATAGAACGATATATAGAACGATAGAACGATATTTAAACAATACAACGATATATAAACGATAGATAGAACGATATAACGATATATAAACGATAGAACGATATATAAACGATAGAACGATATATAAACAATACAACGATATATAAACGATAGATAGAACGATATAACGATATATAAACGATAGAACGATATATAAACGATAGAACGATGTAAAGAACGACAGATAGAACGATAGAACGATATATAAACGATAGAACGATATATAAACGATAGAACGATATAAAGAACGATAGTACGATTTATAAACGATAGAACGATATATAAACGATAGATAGAACGATATAACGATATATAGAACGATATATAAACGATAGAACGATATATAAACGATAGAACGATATAAAGAACGATAGTACGATTTATAAACGATAGAACGATATATAAACGATAGATAGAACGATATAACGAAATATAGAACGATAGAACGATGTTAAGAACGACAGATAGAACGATAGAACGATATATAAACGATAGAACGATATATAAACAATAGAACGATATATAAACGATAGATAGAACGATATAACGATATATAGAACGATAGAACGATATATAAATGACAGAACGATATATTAACGATAGATAGAACGATATAACGATATAAAGAACGATAGAACGATATATAAACGATAGATCGATGTATAAACGATAGAACGAGATAAAGAACGATAGATAGAACGAAAGAACAATATATAAACGATAGAACGATAAATAAATAAAGGACGATATATAGAACGATAGAACGATATATAAACGATAGAACGATATATAAACGATAGATAGAACGATAGAACGATATATAAACGATAGATAGAACGATATAACGATATATAAATGATAGAACGATGTTAAGAACGACAGATAGAACGATAGAACGATATATAAAAAATAGAACGATATATAAACGATAGATAGAACGATATATAGAACGATAGAACGATATATAAACAATACAACGATATATAAACGATAGATAGAACGATATAACGATATATAAACGATAGAACGATATATAAACGATAGAACGATGTAAAGAACGACAGATAGAACGATAGAACGATATATAAACGATAGAACGATATATAAACGATAGAACGATATAAAGAACGATAGTACGATTTATAAACGATAGAACGATATATAAACGATAGATAGAACGATATAACGATATATAGAACGATATATAAACGATAGAACGATATATAAACGATAGAACGATATAAAGAACGATAGTACGATTTATAAACGATAGAACGATATATAAACGATAGATAGAACGATATAACGAAATATAGAACGATAGAACGATGTTAAGAACGACAGATAGAACGATAGAACGATATATAAACGATAGAACGATATATAAACAATAGAACGATATATAAACGATAGATAGAACGATATAACGATATATAGAACGATAGAACGATATATAAACGACAGAACGATATATTAACGATAGATAGAACGATATAACGATATAAAGAACGATAGAACGATATATAAACGATAGATCGATGTATAAACGATAGAACGAGATAAAGAACGATAGATAGAACGAAAGAACAATATATAAACGATAGAACGATAAATAAATAAAGGACGATATATAGAACGATAGAACGATATATAAACGATAGAACGATATATAAACGATAGAAAGATATAAAGAACGATAGTACGATTTATAAACGATAGAACGATATATAAACGATAGATAGAACGATATAACGATATATAGAACGATATATAAACAATAGAACGATATATAAACGATAGATAGAACGATATAACGATATATAGAACGATAGAACGATATATAAACGATAGAACGATGTTAAGAACGACAGATAGAACGATAGAACGATATATAAACGATAGATAGAACGATATAACGATATATAAACGATAGAACGATGTAAAGAACGACAGATAGAAAGATAGAACGATATATAAACGATAAAACGATATATAAACAATAGAACGATATATAAACGATAGATAGAACGATATTTAAACGAAAGAACGATGTATAAACGATAGAATGATAAATAGATATAGGACGATATATAGAACGATAGAACGATATATAAACGATAGAACGATGTATAAACGATAGAACGATATATAAAATATAGAACGATATAAAGAACGATAGTACGATATCTAAACGATAGAACGATGTATAAACGATAGAACGATATTTAAACGATAGAACGATATATAAACGATAGATAGAACGATATAACGATATAAAGAACGATAGAACGATATATAAACGATAGAACGATATATAAACGATAGAACGATATTAAGAACGATAGTACGATTTATAAACGATAGAACGATATATAAACGATAGATCGATGTATAAACGATAGAACGATATATAAACGATAGAACGAAATAAAGAACGATAGAACAATATATTAACGATAGAACGATAAATAAATATAGGACGATATATAGAACGATAGAACGATATATAAACGATAGAACGATATATAAACGATAGAACGATATAAAGAACGATAGTACGATTTATAAACGATAGAACGATATATAAACGATTTATAAACGATAGAACGATATATAAACAATAGAACGATATATAAACGATAGATAGAAGGATATATAGAACGATAGAACGATAAATAAACAATAGAACGACATATAAACGATAGATAGAACGATATAACGATATATAAACGATAGAACGATATATAAACGATAGAACGATGTAAAGAACGACAGATAGAACGATAGAACGATATATAAACGATAGAACGATATATAAACAATAGAACGAAATATAAACGATAGATAGAACGATATAACGATATATAAACGATAGAACGATGTATAAACGATAGAACGATAAATAAATGTAGAACGATATATAGAACGATAGAACGATATATAAACGATAGAACGATGTATAAACGATAGAACGATATATAAACGATAGATAGAACGTTATATAGAACGAAAGAACGATATATAAACGATAGATAGAACGATATAACGATATATAAACGATAGAACGATGTTAAGAACGACAGATAGAACGATAGAACGATATATTAACAATAGAACGATATATAAACGATAGACAGAACGATATATAGAACGATAGAACGATAGATAAACGATAGATAGAACGATATAACGATATATAAACGATAGAACGATGTTAAGAACGACAGATAGAACGATATATAAACGATAGAACGATATATAAACAATAGAACGATATATAAACGATAGATAGAACGATATTTATTTATTTATTAATTTATTTATTAAGGACAAACAATGGTAACAAATTTTATACATACATTGGTGATAAAAGACATTAAATGTTATTGTCAATTCGTTACTTTGACGTTTATCACGAGGATATAACGATATATAAACGATAGAACGATGTATAAACGATAGAACGATATATAAACGATAGATAGAACGATATAACGATATATAAACGATAGAACGATGTATAAACGATAGAACGATAAATAAATATAGGACGATATATAGAACGATAGAACGGTATATAAACGATAAAATGATATAAAGAACGATAGTACGATATAAAGAACGATAGTACGATATATAAACGATAGAACGATATATTAACGATAGATAGATCGATATAACGATATATAGAACGATAAAATAATATAGGACGATATATAGAACGATAGAACGATGTATAAACGAAAGAACGATATAAAGAACTATAGTACGATATATAAACGATAGAACGATATATAAACGATAGATAGAACGATATAACGATATATAGAACGATAGAACGTTGTTAAGAACGACAGATAGAACGATAGAACGATATATAAACAATAGAACGATATATAAACGATAGAACGATATAAAAAACGATAGTACGATTTATAAACGATAGAACGATATATAAACGATAGATAGAACGATAGAACGATATATAAACAATAGAACGATATATAAACAATAGAACGATGTATAAACGATAGAACGATAAATAAATATAGGACGATATATAGAACGATATATAAACGATAGAACGATGTATAAACGATAGAACGATATATAAAATATAGAACGATATAAAGAACGATAGAACGATATATAAACGATAGAACGATATATAAACGATAGAACGATGTTAAGAACGACAGATAGAACGATAGAACGATATATAAACGATACAACGATATATAAACAATAGAACGATATATTAACGATAGATAGAACGATATAACGATATATAAACGATAGAACGATGTATAAACGATAGAACGATAAATAAATATAGGACGATATATAGAACGATAGAACGATATATAAACGATAGAACGATGTATAAACGATAGAACGATATATAAACGATAGATAGAACGATATAACGATATATAAACGATATAACGATATATAAACGGTAGAACGATGTAAAGAACGACAGATAGAACGATAGAACGATATATAAACGATAAAACGATATAAAAACAATAGAACGATATATAAACGATAGATAGAACGATAGAACGATATATAAACGATAGAACGATTTTAAGAACGACAGATAGAATGATAGAACAATATATAAACGATACAACGATATATAAACAATAGAACGATATATTAACGATAGATAGAACGATATAACGATATATAAACGATAGAACGATGTATAAACGATAGAACGATAAATAAACGATAGATAGAACGATATAACGATATATAAACGATAGAACGATGTATAAACGATAGAACGATAAATAAATATAGGACGAAATATAGAACGATAGAACGGTATATAAACGATAAAACGATATAAAGAACGATAGTACGATATAAAGAACGATAGTACGATATATAAACGATAGAACGATATATAAACGATAGATAGATCGATATAACGATATATAGAACGATAGAACGATATATAAACGATAGAACGATGTTAAGAACGACAGATAGAACGATAGAACAATGTATAAACGATAGAACGATAAATAAACGATAGATAGAACGATATATAGAACGATAGAACGATATATAAACGATAGATAGAACGATAGATAGAACGATATATAAACGATAGAACGATATAAAAAACGATAGTACGATTTATAAACGATAGAACGATATATAAACGATAGATCGATGTATAAACAATAGAACGATATATAAACGATAGATAGAACGATATAACGATATATAAACGATAGAACGATATATAAACGATAGAACGATGTAAAGAACGACAGATAGAACGATAGAACGATATATAAACGATAGAACGATATATAAACGATAGAACGATATAAAGAACGATAGTACGATTTATAAACGATAGAACGATATATAAACGATAGATAGAACGATATAACGATATATAGAACGATAGAACGATATATAAACAATAGAACGATGTATAAACGATAGAACGATAAATAAATATAGGACGATATATAGAACGATATATAAACGATAGAACGATGTATAAACGATAGAACGATATATAAAATATAGAACGATATAAAGAACGATAGAACGATATATAAACGATAGAACGATATATAAACGATAGAACGATGTTAAGAACGACAGATAGAACGATAGAACGATATATAAACGATACAACGATATATAAACAATAGAACGATATATTAACGATAGATAGAACGATATAACGATATATAAACGATAGAACGATGTTAAGAACGACAGATAGAACGATAGAACAATATATTAACAATAGAACGATATATAAACGATAGATAGAACGATATATAGAACGATAGAACGATATATAAACGATAGATAGAACGATATAACGATATATAAACGATAGAACGATGTTAAGAACGACAGATAGAACGATAGAACGATATATAAACGATAGAACGATATATAAACAATAGAACGATATATAAACGATAGATAGAACGATATTTATTTATTTATTAATTTATTTATTAAGGACAAACAATGGTAACAAATTTTATACATACATTGGTGATAAAAGACATTAAATGTTATTGTCAATTCGTTACTTTGACGTTTATCACGAGGATATTACGATAAATAAACGATAGAACGATGTATAAACGATAGAACGATATATAAACGATAGATAGAACGATATAACGATATATAAACGATAGAACGATGTATAAACGATAGAACGATAAATAAATATAGGACGATATATAGAACGATAGAACGGTATATAAACGATAAAACGATATAAAGAACGAAAGTACGATATAAAGAACGATAGTACGATATATAAACGAAAGAACGATATATAAACGATAGATAGATCGATATAACGATATATAGAACGATAAATAAATATAGGACGATATATAGAACGAAAGAACGATGTATAAACGAAAGAACGATATAAAGAACGATAGTACGATATATAAACGATAGAACGATATATAAACGATAGATAGAACGATATAACGATATATAGAACGATAGAACGATGTTAAGAACGACAGATAGAACGATAGAACGATACATAAACAATAGAACGATATATAAACGATAGATAGAACGATATATAGAACGATAGAACGATATATAAACGATAGAACGATATAAAAAACGATAGTACGATTTATAAACGATAGAACGATATATAAACGATAGAACGATATATAAACAATAGAACGATAAATAAACAATAGAACGATGTATAAACGATAGAACGATAAATAAATATAGGACGATATATAGAACGATATATAAACGATAGAACGATGTATAAACGATAGAACGATATATAAAATATAGAACGATTTAAAAAACGATAGAACGATATATAAACGATAGAACGATATATAAACGATAGAACGATGTTAAGAACGACAGATAGAACGATAGAACAATGTATAAAACGATAGAACGATAAATAAACGATAGATAGAACGATATATAGAACGATAGAACGATATATAAACGATAGATAGAACGATATATAAACGATAGAACGATATATAAACAATAGAACGATATATAAACGATAGATAGAACGATATATAGAACGATAGAACGATATATAAACGATAGATAGAACGATATATAAACGATGGTTACATACTGTATATCCGAAACTTTTAAACCCGAATATTATTTTACCGAAAACTAATCGCTTTTTTTTTAATTGCCATAATATTGTTTCATCGAAATTTCATATACCAAATTCTTACATTCCAGATTATCGTTTGGTTTTTGTTTTTGTTTACTATCATTTTGATTAACCACTAGAACGGATTTCCGAAGAATCGAAAACCAGATATACCTTAATTCCGCAATATTGCTTTTCCGAATAATCACTATTCAAAAAATCATTTTCCATATATTTGAAATACAGATGTACTGAATGATACCTACTGCTATGAATAATTTTGCAGGCATATTTTAAGTAAGTAGTATACCCCGTTTAGTAGTATACCATGCATCAGACATTTAGGTGCTCGCTCCGCTGCGCTACGCTCGCTCGTTTTATACATAATCTAACCTAACCTAACCTAACTGAATGTAACCTAACTTTTCTTTGTCTGCAGGGGGCTTTCGCCCCCCGACCCCCCCAAGCAGGGGGGCTCTGCCCCCCTGCACCCCCCCTACATGCAACCAAGCATGCAAACAAGCAAGTATACGTACAAACAGGCATGCATCCGCGTTCTATTGATAAAATTTTTCTAACATAAAAAATATCTGGTTAAAGAGATTTACGATATGTAAGACTATAGATAAAGTTACTTCGGTCTTTTAAACCTTTGGAATAACGAGATTATAGTAAAAGATATAGTTGGTAAAAGCAAAAAAATCATTTTAATAATCTGGTTTTAGTTTTTCTGGGAAGTGATACTTCTAGAAAATGTATTTATGTACTAATGAAGTTGTGGAAAATAAAGCATCTGTGATACGTAAATTATGTGAACAGTTTTCTGAATAGTGAATTTCGGATTTGAGATATTCGAATTTTCGAAATGTTACCATAAACGATAGAACGATATATAAACAATAGAACGATATATAAACGAAAGAACGATATAAAAAACGATAGTACGATTTATAAACGATAGAACGATATATAAACGATAGATAGAACGATAGAACGATATATAAACGATAGAACGATATATAAACAATAGAACGATATATAAACGATAGATAGAACGATACAACGATATATAGAACGATAGAACGATATATAAACGATAGAACGATGTTAAAAAAGTTTATATATCGTTCTATTGTTTATATATCGTTGTATCGTTTATATATCGTTCTATCGTTCTATCTGTCGTTCTTAACATCGTTCTATCGTTTATATATCGTTCTATCGTTCTTTATATCGTTCTATATTTTATATATCGTTCTATCGTTTATACATCGTTCTATCGTTTATATATCGTTATATCGTTTTATATATCGTCCTATATTTATTTATCGTTCTATCGTTTATACATCGTTCTATCGTTTATATATCGTTATATCGTTCTATCTATCGTTTATATATCGTTCTATTGTTTATATATCGTTGTATCGTTTATATATCGTTCTATCGTTCTATCTGTCGTTCTTAACATCGTTCTATCGTTTATAAATCGTTCTATCGTTCTTTATATCGTTCTATATTTTATATATCGTTCTATCGTTTATACATCGTTCTATCGTTTATATATCGTTCTATCGTTCTATATATCGTCCTATATTTATTTATCGTTCTATCGTTTATACATCGTTCTATCGTTTATATATCGTTATATCGTTCTATCGTTTATACATCGTTCTATCGTTTATATATCGTTCTATCGTTCTATATATCGTCCTATATTTATTTATCGTTCTATCGTTTATACATCGTTCTATCGTTTATATATCGTTCTATCGTTTATAAATCGTACTATTGTTCTTTATATCGTACTATCGTTTATATATCGTTCTATCCTTTATATATCGTTCTATCGTTTTATATATCGTTATATCGTTCTATCTATCGTTTATATATCGTTCTATCGTTTATAAATCGTACTATCGTTCTTTATATCGTTCTATCGTTTATATATCGTTCTATCGTTCTACCTGTCATTCTTAACATCGTTCTATCGTTTATATATCGTTCTATTGTTCTATATATCGTTATATCGTTCTATCTATCGTTTATATATCGTTCTATTGTTTATATATCGTTTATCGTTTATATATCGTTCTATCGTTCTATCTGTCGTTCTTAACATCGTTCTATCGTTCTATATATCGTTATATCGTTCTATCTATCGTTTATATATCGTTCTATCGTTTATAAATCGTACAATTGTTCTTTATATCGTACTATCGTTTATATATCGTTCTATCCTTTATATATCGTTCTATCCTTTTATATATCGTTATATCGTTCTATCTATCGTTTATATATCGTTCTATCGTTTATAAATCGTACTATCGTTCTTTATATCGTTCTATCGTTTATATATCGTTCTATCGTTCTACCTGTCGTTCTTAACATCGTTCTATCGTTTATATATCGTTCTATTGTTCTATATATCGTTATATCGTTCTATCTATCGTTTATATATCGTTCTATTGTTTATATATCGTTTATCGTTTATATATCGTTCTATCGTTCTATCTGTCGTTCTTAACATCGTTCTATCGTTCTATATATCGTTATATCGTTCTATCTATCGTTTATTTATCGTTCTATCGTTTATATATCGTTCTATCGTTCTTTATATCGTTCTATATTTTATATATCGTTCTATCGTTTATACATCGTTCTATCGTTTATATATCGTTATATCGTTTTATATATCGTCTTATATTTATTTATCGTTCTATCGTTTATACATCGTTCTATCGTTTATATATCGTTATATCGTTCTATCTATCGTTTATATATCGTTCTATTGTTTAAATATCGTTGTATCGTTTATATATCGTTCTATCGTTCTATATATCGTCCTATATTTATTTATCGTTCTATCGTTTATATATCGTTCTATCGTTCTATATATCGTTATATCGTTCTTTCTATCGCTTATATATCGTTCTATTGTTTATATATCGTTCTATCGTTTATAAATCGTACTATTGTTCTTTATATCGTACTATCGTTTATATATCGTTCTATCGTTTATATATCGTTCTATCGTTTATATATCGTTCTATCGTTCTATATATCGTTATATCGTTCTATCTATCGTTTATATATCGTTCTATCGTTTATATATCGTTTTATCGTTCTACC
>OY755185.1:4316040-4343463 GCA_963576735.1 Bedellia somnulentella | reverse complement strand
TATGCGTCGGCGCTCGAGAAAAATAGTCCGCGACAACGTTGTTTTTATGCGAAATATATTGTACTACATAGTTATAGGCAGATAGTATAATAGCGTATCTCTGCAGCCGCTGAGCTGCGGTAATAGATACACCGTCCTTTTTACCGAAAATACTTAATAGAGGTCTGTGATCAGTCTTCAAAATAAAAGGCTCCTGGCAACCGTAAAGATATTGGTGAAAATGTTTCACCCCGAAAAGTATTGCAGTTGCTTCTTTATGAATCTGGCTATAATTCTTTTCACTGGAGGATAGTGATCGAGAAGCAAATGCTATCGGCCTTTCGGTGCCATTGGGATTTAAGTGGGCCAAGACCGCGCCTAGGCCGGCTGGTCCCGCGTCCACCGTGAGAACCAACCGCTGTTTGGGATCAAAATGTGTTAACACCCTATCTGATGCCAGTTCACCTATAACCGAGTCGAACGCGCGCTGATGCCTGTCCTCCCATTTCCAAATAATACCATCTTTTAACAATTCGTGTAATGGATTTAACACTGAGGACGCGTTTGGAATGAAATTCCTATAATAGTTTACTACACCCAGGAAACGTTTAAGTTCTAATACACTAGATGGAACAGGTGCCTTTGTTATCGCTTCTACCTTACTAGGACATGTTTTAATACTATTTTTACTTATTACGAAACCAAGATAAGTTACACTGTCCTGAAAAAAACTGCACTTTTCCTTTTGGAGTCTAAGTCCTGCATCCTGTATCCGGCTCAGTACTTCTCTTAGTCTAGATAGATGTAGTGACCTATTTGGCGCAGTTAGGCAGATATCGTCGTACCAACAAGACACACCTTCAATGCCCGCAACTAATGTTTCTATGGCTTTTTGGAATATAGCTGGTGCATTAGCGAGACCGTACACCAGACGCGTATATTTAAAAAGCCCTTTCGACGTATTAATAGTCGTTAAGATTTGTGACTCCTCTGAAAGACAAAATTGATTGTACGCGTTTTTCAAATCTATTTTAGAATAATGCTCACCCCCCCCTAATTTAGCAAAAACTTCTTGAATATGGGGCAATGGGTACTTATCAATTTTTAAAACTTTGTTGAGTGTACATGAAAAATCTCCTGCTATTTTAATTTTTCCGTCGTCCTTAAGAACCGGTACAATAGGGGTAGCGAATTCAGAAAATTGCACCGGTACCAATATGCCTGAATTGACTAATCTATCCAATTCTTCCTCTACTTTATCCTTTAGAGCAAAAGGTATTTTACGCGGTTTGAAAAACTTCGGAATTGAGTTCTCTTTTAAATGTAAGCTAACTTTAAATTTATTAAAACACCCTAATTCGTTTTTCCAAATATCTGGGTATTCATACAAAACTTGCTGCACTCCACCGTCGCTACTTGTAACACTTAAATTATTATTATTACAAGAAGACACCAAACTTAAATTAAACTGTGACATAAAATCACGCCCAAGAAGCGGCGGTCCCCCTTCTTTAATTACATAGAAATTGATTTTTCTCTGCATATTATTGTAAAAAACATCACACGAAATGAAACCTACCGGCATAATTTTATGTCTTGTATAAAGACAAAATACCAAATCAGATTTGAATAATTTATAATGCTTAAAATTCGTTAAGTAAAACAATTCGGAAATAACACTACGACCCGCTCCACAATCCAATTCCATACAAAAAGATCGGTTATTAATCATTACATCGACTTTAAAAGGTTCATAGTTAACATACCTCAAATTGTATAACTCGCATTCCGTACAATCGTGCCCAACGTTATGCAAGTTCACTTTACCCACTTTTTTAGTGCACACTTTCTTAAGGTGACCTTTCTCACCACACATCATACACTGATAGTTTTTAAAACGACATTTATCCGAGCTATGGTTTCTTTTCCCACAAACAATACAGCGTTGCACCGATGACGCGCCCGCTGTTGCGGAACTCACTGCTCGCTGCCCACGGTCACTCATCCTATAGACCGGCTCCGCCTCTTGCTTGACAAACTGCTCTCTGCCACCCTCCACATACGAACGCGCTGAACGCGCGCACGCCGCTTGTTGAGCTATCTCAACTGCTTTTGAGAGTGTCAGTGATTTTGAGTCTTGCTCGAAAAGCCGATCTCTTTCTGGACCTGCTCTCAAACCCAACACAAATCGATCACGCAGCAAAGTGTTCAGCTCCGCGCCAAAATCACAGAAAACGGCTAATCCTCTTAAACGAGCCGCCCATTCCTCGACACTTTCTTCCTCTAGTCTCACTGCGTCATAAAACTTTGCTCTATCAGCAAAAGTTGACCTCTTAGGTAGAAAATGTTCGTTTAGAGCCCCAACCAGCTCTGCCCAAGTCACTTCATCCAAATCTTTTGGATGCACTAAGTTTCGCGCTAATCTGTATGACTCATCTGAAAGATGAGTTAAAAGAACCGCACACTTATTTTCGTCACTTATATTATTTAATTTAATAAAGTTATTTAAACGTCCGTAAAAGATTTGCCATTCTTGGCTTTTATGGTCGAAAACGTTTACATTTCCTATTATAGATGCCATTTTTTGAATATAATAATAGCACTCGCGGGTAGTCCTCGTCGCCAGGTGAAAGGTATGCGGGCAAGCAATGAAACTACAGACTTGTATCGAAGCTGGTTTATTACTGGCGCGGTAAAGAGCGCGCCCAATTGTGATCCACCGTACAGTATAAATATATTACACCCATTTAGCCGACAGCGTGCACCTCACATTTATAAATATAAAATCAAAGGCGTAGAGTTGCGTCGGGTGCAGGAGGTTCGCGATTTAGGGGTTTATTTCACAACAAACCTTTCTTTTCGTAATCACATTGTTGACATTTGCAAGAAAGCGTTCAAAATGCTTGGTTTTATAATACGCACATCTCGTGAGTTTACAAATTTTGGAGCGATGAAGGCACTGTACAATGCTTTAGTTAGGAGCAAACTCGAATTTAATGCAGTCATATGGGCTCCACATGAGACGAAATATTGTCTCATGTTGGAGAAAATCCAAAACAAATTTACACGCTTTCTTTATTTTAAAATGTATGGAGTCTACCCTTACTATCCTTTGATGTACCCTACATTGTTCGTGTTGGGTATGGTAGGGTACACCAAACTGGGTGTGAGGAGGGATCTCAACCTAATTGTTTATTTATTTAAAGTATTGAGAGGTTCTACACAGAACACCATCATAATGAGCCAACTTCGGCTGAACGTACCAAGTGGTGCGCTTAGGCGGCGGCTGGGTCGTCTCCTAACAATTCCTGCATCGCGCACTAACTTACTGAGTGAGAGCTCTCTTACACGCGCAATAGTTGCAGTTAACCATATTGCCGAACAAACGGACATATTTTCCTGTTCCTTGGCTCACTTCACAAGCGTAGCTTTATATTTTTTGTGTTATGTGATGTAAGATTAATTTGTGTGGGTTATGTTTTTAACTTTTTTTTGCACATATATATACATATATAATTAATATTTCTTTTAGCATAATAAAATTCTAAATCTGATTTTCATTGTGTGTTCATGTGTATTACGTAGTCGATGCCTTAATTCTGTCACAAACAAAATTAGCTATAAACTGAAAAATATTATGATATTAAAAAAAAAAAAGATAATTTAGTTAGCTTACATTAAACACAAGATTTATTCAAAACGATGGTTACTATTTTTTACAAAAGCCTTCAATCTTCGCGGCCAGTCTTCAATAGCAGCTCGGCCCATATTCATGTCAATATACGATACGATATCTGGTTACCTCTTTTAGGGATATCTAGCAGTGAGTCTAAGTATGTATGCATGTAGGTATCAAAAACTCTAATATTATCTTCATTATCACCTCAGTAATTCAAAAAGTTTTATAAAAGTAATTTTCTTTGCAGTCAATACCAATACTATATTTATATACCAGGCCACTCAGAAAGTATTGCGAAAAAAGGTTTTAATGTATGAAACACTCTGGCCGGTTGTAATGTATACTGAAAATATGAGTCGACGGTTAGGTCAAAACGAAGCGACCCCTACCAAAGTGAAGAGATCTAGAAGCGATGGGAAGATTTTGATCGCAAGTTTTTTCAATATGACTGGCTATTTGGTGTCAATTCCTTTACAAGATCAAAGAAGTAGTTTTCTCAGTTGTGAGCAAGAATCGACCAAACACAGGGCTCCGCGGGCTACTGCTTCACCACGACAACGCGCCCGCTCACACCGCGCTCAAAACGACGGACTTCCTGAACAGCACGCCAGTCAAACTCTTGGGTCACCCTCCTTACAGCCCTGACCTGGCACCGTGTGACTTCTTTTTATTCCCTAAAATAAAAAATCAACTCAAAGGGATACAATTTTCATCGCCGGAAGATGCGCTGTCAGCGTTTCAGCGGACTGTAAATGAGGTGTCTGCGGCGGACTGGAAAAAGTGTTTCGAAAACTGGTTTAGACGTATGAAACTTTGTATAGATGCTGGTGGAGAGTACTTTGAAAAGATTTTATAAAAACATTTTTACCCATAGAAAATTTATTTTATTTTCGCAAAAATATATATATTGTACAGATCTTGCAATCTACAAGCACGCGTGGATCTAATTTGGACTTAAAACACATCGCCGCCGCGCCGCTCTCTGCCATATGAACTCGGCTCCCGCGTGACACGGACGCAAGTCGACTGGACGAGTGAAATACCTAAATCTTCAAAACAAGGTGCCCTAAAACTTCAATACTCCTTTTCAAATATATGTTATCCTTAATAAATGGAGTTTCTTTCATTGTAAATTCTTTCAAAAACTATCTTAAATACAATTAAAATGCTAAAATTAATTTTTAATTTAAATGTTATTCGCTCCGTACTGGCAATTGGCCTAGACCTCGCTTTTTTAACATACCCTTTTTATATTATAAATCGATAAAGGACATCAAACTTCACAACTTTGCCTATGGAATGCCTATCTAAAATATTGTAATTTTCAAAAAATAATAATAATAAAAAATTGTCGTACCTAGTTCAAACTGAGAATGTATAGAATGAGATTCCTTGCTTCAGTGAAAATAAGAAATTAAAAAAAAACATCTGATCTATGCTTTTTGCTCTGTAAACAAAAACATAACTTCTTTCTGTATTTTCCAGTTCAATTGCTCGCTTACCGGTTTATTTTCATGATATTATTTTTCAACGACGATCAATACAACTGGAAAATACCGAAAGAAGTTATATTTTTGTTTACAGAGCGAAAAGCATAGATCAAACGTTTTTTTTTAATTTCTTATTTTCACTGAAGCAAGGAATCTCATTCTATACATTCTCAGTTTGAACTAGGTACGACAATTTTTAATTATTATTATTTTTTGAAAATGACAATATTTTAGATAGGGATTCCATGGGCAAAGTTGTTTAGTTTGATGTCCTTTATCGATTTATAATATAAAAAGGGTATGTTATAAAAGCGAGGTCTGGGCCAATTTGTCACTTTGTCATTATTATTTAGTACCTATAGCACAGATCTTGGTCTATTATAGGTGCTAAAGATAAAATGTGTTCACTAATAGCCTCTGTACGATTTTTTAACGTACGTACGTACGAACTGTATTTTTTAATATATGTATGTCGTAGGGTGATTTGATGTTTAGATTTTTTGCAAAAAAACTAGGGATTTTGCAAAAATCCGGATAATTAGATAACGATTATAATATTTTCTAATCTTACTAGGTTTTTTGCAAAAAAAAAACTAGTTGGTTTAGTAAGATTGTACTTCTTTAATGCTGATTGGCTGATTTCTGATTGCTCGCCTACACTTATTCTGATTGGTTCGTCATTGTGGTATGAAGATATTATAGCTAGAGTTATAAAGGGTAAGAAATGACAATACTTATTTGATACTAGGATTTAAATATTTTTTAAAAGCTCACCAAAAAGAGCCAACCCCCACCCCTCGCCGCTCAATTTTTGAACAGCCCTCAGATCTCGCTCCACAAGCCCATTACAGAGGAAGAATTTTATCTGGCTTCCATAGTAAACATCGATAGCCTGATAGCTTACATGGACCGAAAATTTGATAATTTATCAAAAAATCTGTCCGATTTCAAACAGAAAGTAACCGATCAGCTCTTTACTCTATCCACCACTGTGAACTCATGGGAACTCCGGATCCAGGAAATTGAAGAAAAATGCACCAGCCTTGAGGAGAATCAACGCAAAGATGTCGCCTATCTTAATCAGACTCTACTTCAGGACAAAATAAATGCACAAGAACAAAACAGTCTACATCAGCGGCCATCCAATATCAGCCCTTACTTGCTGCACCATGTGATAGGATAACAAAAACCATTATAACCAAGCACAACTACACTGTTGTACTCGAAGAGGAACAACATGACTACTCAGATATTAAAGAGGTGCGTGTGTATACAGATGGCTCCAAGACCAACCAAGGGACTGGAGCGGGCGTATACTCACAGGACCTCAATATCAAAATCTCCAAAAGCCTAGGCCACCACAATACGGTATTCCAAGCGGAGTGTCTTGGAATAACTGAGGCGGCAATGGCAATCAAAGCCCGTGCGCTGTCCGATATGCATGTCAAAATCATCTCGGACAGTGCATCTGTGCTACAGGCTCTGGATCGTTGTGTGTTCACTTCAGGACTAGTCCTGGAGTGCCACGGTGCTCTGGAGGAGGTAGCCGGGAAAAACATTATAACCCTTCAATGGATTAAAGGTCATAGCGGCTCATTGGGAAACGACGCGGCTGACGAACTGGCTAGGGCGGGGTCGGCCAGGAACCTGCAGGGTCCTGAACCGATTATCCCCCTGCCTTTTGGTCAGCTGCGTGCGTGGCTAAGAGAACGCACACACTCTCTCTCCAAGTCACACTGGCAGGAAGAGCCTGGCTGCAGACAGTCAAAGGAAACTATGCCAACCCTTGACATAAAGCTGACCGGGCGCGCACTACGACTTAGTAGGAAGGACCTGCGGACAGTGGCGGGAATACTCACAGGACATACCACATTAAACAAACACTTACACACTATGGGCATCACCGACAGCCTTCTATGCCGTGCGTGCATGAAGGCTGATGAGACGGTCGCTCACGTGCTCCAGGAATGCACTGGAGTGGCCGATATCCGAAAAAACACTATAGGAACAATAAAGTCGCTCCCAGGGGCGGTAGCTGTCCTGGATAAGCTACTTGCCTTCTGGACGGAATTAGGCTGGGAGAGCTAGTTGACCACTTGGTCCACGTACAATGGTCCGCCATGCCGGGCTCAGTGCGGAAACCCGTGGTGTTTACCGCCCGTCTAATAATAATAATAATAATAACAGTCTACATCATGAGATCGAAATCATGGGCATTCTCGAATGCGAAAACGAGAACCTAGACCACCTCGTTGGTCTCACCGTGCAACTGACTGGCGTCAAGATTAATTTGGAGCAGGACTTGGACTCTGTCTGCCGCGTCGCCGCGAAAACGAGAAACACCAAGGAATCAGAAGCACCACGGCCCGTCGTCGTGCGCTTACAGCGCTTAGCAAAACGCAACGAAATCATCAGCGTGGCCAGGCAACGGAAAAACATCAACTCCGAGAACCTAGGTTTCAGTGGACCAAGATCGAAATTATACATCAATGAACGTCTTACAAAACACAACCGGCAGCTTTTTCGTGAGGCTAGAATGCGATCCAGGATATCTGACTACAAATACTGCTGGGTTAAGCAAGGGTTCACATATGTCCGCCAAGATGATAAAAAACCCTATAAGCAAATTAAAAACTCGAACGAACTTGATGATCTCTTCGGTCCAAACCAATCAACAAATAGCGCGCCCGTTGCAGAAAACTGAAACAAGAGTCCAGGCCCATATAAATAGCGACTTCAGCCCCGTAATTCTTAAAAAAAATTCTTTGTTTTCGGAATTTCACCTGTCTATTTTGCAGGTTATATTATTATATATCTCAATGCATAAATCAATGTTTTCGCGTCACCTTCGTACACAAATACAACATGAATTCCTACACACTGACACACACTACTTACTGCTACACTACAAACAATTATTCAAACTTTTAACTAACAATTTGACTCACTAAAATGCTTCGATAATGAATGTTTTCACAGCTTACTCAGATTTTCTACTAAAATAAAATTAAATTTGCTGTACTCTACATCTGAAAACAGTGTTTTAGCACTCGGTTAAATATTTTCCCTCATCACAATACACACATTTGACAATGGTTAACACGGTTACGTGCGATAACATTGATTCCTTCCAGCCAATCGTATGCCATGTGTTAGACAACGTTGAAACGTGTAGAAAGGTGGGTTTGTTTAAAAACACGAACAATTTTAAGGTTTTATCTTTAAATATTAGAAGCATTCATTGTAATTTTGACAGTTTCATAACGACCTTACAACGAAGTGAGATGGCGTTCGATGTGATTGTCCTCACCAAATGCTGGCTAAATGGCGACAACATTAGGATTATTCCCGGTTATAACTCTTATCACACCACTACAATTATCAATAAGGCAGGAGGAGTAGTAGTGTATGTAAAACATAACTGGAACGAGTCAGTACTTGAACCTGACCTTCTCGAGGGTGAAGGCATAATTGTTAATCTGCCGAATTCTATGTCTTGTAACGTTACTTCTCACTCCTGGGATGCTGTAGCTTCCCAGAAGCCAGAAGTAACTAAGAGAAGAAAGAGAGAAAAAGGATAATGAATAATAGAAGAGATATATATCACAACATTTATTATAAACAAAAAGAAACAGTAAAACAATCCTAATAAAACCTATCAAAAACACTAAACCTATCAATATAATATAATATAAAAAACTCAGCTTTAGCGTCAGCTCCTGCTGCGATGGGTGGCGAATTTAACACGGAACCAAGCGCCTCCGGGCGCCTGCGTCAGGAAGGGTAGCTCGACGGGGTAAGGGTTGCGACTCCAGCTTTCTGACTGCGTCAACCAGGGCAGCTCAAGAGTTAGGGGCTGCGACTCCGGGAAGCTTGCGTCAACCAGGGCAGCTCAAGAATAAGGGGCTGCGACTCCAGACGGGTAAAAATTGATGATATATAAAGTCAGTTCAGAATATTGTTTCGGACATTCTTTTCAGTTTCTTCCATAATAATGCTGATGCCCCCATCGCCCCAGGAGCTGAATCCAGACTGACTTCTGCAAACAAGCATGACCAACTTAAAATTTTGAATTAACCTATTTAAAAAAAAAAAAAAAAAAAAAAAAAAAAAATTTCAGACAATTTTAGTCCATATTTAGTGTTAGTATTTTACTTATTGACTATGTTAGTAAAAAAAAAATTAATAAATAAAAACAAACAAGAGAAAATTTGACTGTATATATACATAAGGTCCAGTCACCCCCGTATAGCATGAAGGGTGAAGAACCTAGTATGAAGGGAGGAGTCACACCTCTCTACAATCATTTTTAGGATACAGTTTGAACTTCCACGAGCTCTTCGCAGTAGAGATACAACTTTTTTACGCATGATTGTAAAAAAATCATCAACCCCAGCATCAGCAAACATGCCCGAGGCGCTGCAGTACCGCGAAAGTCCAAACTGTGCCCTAAAAACATTATTATAAAGGACACGCAAAGCATTGTAGGTGTATTTCGTGTAGTTGAACCACAAGCTGCTGGCGTAGAACGACTGGCAAAAAGCTTTAAAAAGCGTTACTTTTACATCCCCAGTACACCGAGCAAACCTATGTGCCAACATATTACCCCGGACTGACAATGCTCTGCGCTCCCTTTCAATGTCTAAGTTATCACACATATTATCAGTTACAATGTGACCTAAATATTTAAACTGAGACACCCGTTTGAGCGGCACACCGTTGAGAGTAAGTCTGAATACCGGATCCCGCGTCAAATTATTAGATTTAAAAATCATGTATTCAGACTTCTTCCCATTATAAAGTAGTCCATGCCGCTCGGCATATGCCTCACACACACATAACAGTTTTTTCAAGCCTCCAGGTGAAGGGCTCAGCAACACCATGTCATCAGCATATGAGAGATTATTCAGGCAAACGTCGTCGATGTGACATCCGACATGAGTGTTGCTGAGCTCCTCTAATAGCTTATTAATATAAATATTAAAGAGCCGGGGCGAACTAAGTCCACCCTGTCTTACACCACAATCCAGTACATACTCGTCCGATACAGAATTACCCCATTTTACATAGTTAATTTGGTTTTGGTACCAGAAACATAAAACAGATACTATCTCAGGGGGCACTCCCGCATTCTCCAGCTTTGCCCAAAGCTTGTCATATGAGACCAAATCGAAAGCCTTGGACAAGTCAAGAAAACAGGCATAGACAGGAGTTTTTTTCTTCACATAGTATTCCACTGTATATTTGAGCGAAAGTATTGCACTCTCTGTGGAAAGGCCTGGTCTAAAGCCGAACTGAGAGTCGTGCACCTGAACAATTTCAAGCTGCTTATCAATTATCGCGTCAAAAACCTTAGCTATGACTGTGGCGAGAGATATTGGTCTATAGTTGGATCTATCTGATGTGTCAGCTGAAGAGTTTTTAAGTATCGGCACAACATTAGTTTTCATCATATCTTTAGGTAGGTAAGAATGACGCACACAGAAAGTGAATAACATAGCAAGCAATCTAGTTAAGTGAGCACCCGCGTGTTGCAGGTGCTCGACGCTCAGTCCATCATGCCCTGGAGATTTTGCCTTTTTCATATTCATCAAAATTTTACATACATCTTTACCAGAAAATCCAAGAGGCTTAGCTATTGACAACGTCTGGCGAGGGCCAGAAGTTGAAGGCAAGTTTGATTCTACCTTAAAATGATTTTTAAATAGATTTGCAATCAGATTAGGTTCACTTACGCCATCTACAGCAATTGGAAGTTTAGCTTTAGCATTTAACCGCTTAGTACCTTTCCAAAACATGTTAAAATTTTTACTCGAATGGTGAGAGGCGAGTATGTCCATACGTATTTGCTCTTGGTTATTAAGGCAATGTTTTAACCGTGACTTGAAAATACGACGACTTTGTCGCATTTTCTCAAAGATATGACCAGCATTTGGTTTACCGTATTCAAGAAAGACCTTATAATCCTCACGCGCCTGCCTGTGTGCATCTTTAACATGCTTATTCCAACCGTAGACGCACCTACCTCTCACCAGTTTTTTCTGTGGTGACTTACGAGATTCTCTAGCAGCTGTTTGCAAGACAAAAACAATACGATGATACAGATTATCAACAACAGCCCTATGATCAATATCTCTACACATTCCGTCAGCACACATACTAAACTCCTCCGGAAAATCGATATTTTTTAACATATTATTACAGATGGAATAGTAGGTATCAATTTCACATTTCTCTCTCGATACCCACCTAATATCATTACATACACTATAGTCATCATATAGTAGTTTTGACTTCACCAAGCCAAGATTAAAAGATACCTTCACAGGAAAAAAATATATATTATATTTATATAGGAAAAGGATTAAAATATTCCTTAAAAGAGGTAACAAAGAAAGTAGTCTAAATTACAAGGAGAGATTTTTACTCATTTAGCATTATATATTAGAAAACCAAATAAGGAAAGACGATAAATTAAGAACATTATCTATCCACTTACAATATTAAACAATACATTCATATTAAATTTTAACAAAAATTTAGAAAATTAAATTAAATAAATTGTAAGTCTACAACCTAACACTAGCAGCCTTCTTGCAGAAAACTAATGGTTGAGAGGAAATTTAGAAGAATAAAAATTAATATCTGACAATAAACAATATTGTCAAAATGATTATTTTCGAGAAAATTCTTAAACTTTTATGTCTTCGATATGACATTTACCTCTAGAACTATTTTGGTCTTCTAAGAGGTATATCAAAGGGAAAAACTTCTCACATACATAACACAAAATACATTACATACATTCCCCTTTCCCCCGGAAAAAAAAAATCTAAAGATTTTTTTTTTCTAAATTAGGTTGAAATCCACACATTCATAGAGAAAAACTTTCATACTTCATTCTTACAAAAGTGAGTACTGTTCACATTCAATGACAAATACTCTTCATAGGACTCAACCTATCAATGACGACAAGGCTTATTTAATGAGTTGTCAGCCGCTCATACTAATAAATCCGTAAATAAACTTCATAGGAGTCAACCTATCAATGATGACAAGGCTTATTTAATGAGTTGTCAGCCGCTCATACTAATAAATCCCTAAATAAAACTCTACATAGGTTTCAACCTATCAATGACGACAAGGCTTCTTTAATGAGTTGTCAGCCGCTCATACTAATGAATCCCTAAATAAAACTATTCATAGGAGTCAACCTATAAATGAGGACAAGGCTTATTTAATGAGTTGTCAGCCGCTCATACTAATAATCCCTAAGTAACATACCTTATGTACAACAGTAAGCTACAAGGCCTAAGAAAAATAACACCTTTTAAGTGGTGTTCAAACCTTAACACAACAATGTCAAGTAACATTGAAATTAAAGAATAGTTACATAAAAAGGTAACACCTTAAGAGTGGTGTTAAAACCTTAAAGAACACATTCAAATATAACGAAAGATAATTAAATTAAAACATCTTGACATAACCAAAACTCAAGAATAAAATAAAGATAAAATCAGCCAAAGTTTAAATCTGCTAAGAAGGTCTGCTAGAGTAGAGCCAGGTGTAGCCATCCTAATCCTAACCGTATAGAATAACAATAAGTATATATAAAAGAAAAAGACGTTAAAAACGGAAAGAAATGTGCCAAAACCGAAATCCAAAAGAATCTTACTTGTGCAAGTATAATTTAGAATTTGGAAGAAATAATTGTTGTGATATATATAATTTTACGTTGGGCGCCAATTAGTAACGTTACTTCTCACTCCTGGGATGCTGTAGCTTCCCAGAAGCCAGAAGTAACTAAGAGAAGAAAGAGAGAAAAAGGATAATGAATAATAGAAGAGATATATATCACAACATTTATTATAAACAAAAAGAAACAGTAAAACAATCCTAATAAAACCTATCAAAAACACTAAACCTATCAATATAATATAATATAAAAAACTCAGCTTTAGCGTCAGCTCCTGCTGCGATGGGTGGCGAATTTAACACGGAACCAAGCGCCTCCGGGCGCCTGCGTCAGGAAGGGTAGCTCGACGGGGTAAGGGTTGCGACTCCAGCTTTCTGACTGCGTCAACCAGGGCAGCTCAAGAGTTAGGGGCTGCGACTCCGGGAAGCTTGCGTCAACCAGGGCAGCTCAAGAATAAGGGGCTGCGACTCCAGACGGGTAAAAATTGATGATATATAAAGTCAGTTCAGAATATTGTTTCGGACATTCTTTTCAGTTTCTTCCATAATAATGCTGATGCCCCCATCGCCCCAGGAGCTGAATCCAGACTGACTTCTGCAAACAAGCATGACCAACTTAAAATTTTGAATTAACCTATTTTTTTTTTAAAAGGATTAAAATATTCCTTAAAAGAGGTAACAAAGAAAGTAGTCTAAATTACAAGGAGAGATTTTTACTCATTTAGGATTATATATTAGAAAACAAAATAAGGAAAGACGATAAATTAAGAACATTATCTATCCACTTACAATATTAAACAATACATTCATATTAAATTTTAACAAAAATTTAGAAAATTAAATTAAATAAATTGTAAGTCTACAACCTAACACTAGCAGCCTTCTTGCAGAAAACTAATGGTTGAGAGGAAATTTAGAAGAATAAAAATTAATATCTGACAATAAACAATATTGTCAAAATGATTATTTTCGAGAAAATTCTTAAACTTTTATGTCTTCGATATGACATTTACCTCTAGAACTATTTTGGTCTTCTAAGAGGTATATCAAAGGGAAAAACTTCTCACATACATAACACAAAATACATTACAGTCTTTAATTGCTTCTTATAGATCTCCCTCTTTTAAAGACCCCCAAAATTATTTAACAACTTTAGAGCAAGCTCTGAAGTCACTTAACACTACAAAATCCGTTATCCTAATCGGTGACATTAATATTAATACCCTTGAAGACACTAATGATTGCACTAACTATTTCAACCTACTAGCCAACTATGGATTACTACCCGCCATTACCAAGCCCACGCGTGGTGAGTCCTGTTTAGATCATATTTTTGTGCGAACGGGCCATACATGTGAATCCATTATCTGCAATGCCTCCGTGACAGACCACGACATGATAATGTGCTCATTACAAACCTCAAGAGGTCAACGTAAGGCCGAAAATAAATATCGCAAAACCACAGATCATGTAGCCGTGGCAGAGGAGATGCAGGGTGAGGATTGGTTAACTGTTCTCGGCTCTGATTGTGCTGACGAATCTGCTTCACGGTTTACTGAAATTTTCTCCCAGATTGTCACAAAACATACAAAACAAGTTAAAATCCCATGCTCTAAACGTACATTTAAGCCCTGGATAACACCCGGTCTCTTAAGGTGTATGAAACAACGGGATCACCTGAAACCACGTAAAAGACCCAATGATCAGGTTCTTAAATTAACATACACTCCGTATCGTAATTTTTGTAGTTCCTTATTGAAAAATGTAAAAACATCTTATTTTAATAAACAAATTAATGACAGCAAGGGAAATCCAAAAGACCTGTGGAAAACAATCAATAGCATGTGTGACCAATCTGCTAAACAGAAGAGCCAACCGAATGAACTATAATTGCATTAATGTAATGCCAACAAGCTTCACTAAACCACTGTAATTCTTTTTTTGTTTCGGTTGGACCTAGCTTAGCTAAAGAAACATTAAATAATCTCGACAAAACACAATACTGTTTGGTTTCAGAGGTGGACTTCCCAAGATTTAGTGAAACCCTTTTCATGCAACCAACGGACCCGACGGAGTTGAGATGCCTGATACAAAAACTAAAAACAGACTCCTCTGACCCATATTTTTAATCTCAGCCTGTCCATAGGAAATACCATCTAAGGGGAGTAAGGGAAGAACGGAAATACCATCTAATCCGGTCCAATTGTCAACCTCACCTGCACGCGCCAGTGGTTCGTATGAATAGCTGGCGGCGGTGACATCCTAGTCATCGTGGTGCTCCCTGCTAGACAACGGACGAGGCTCTGGCGACCGAGCAGTGGCGGTATATCCACACACCCGGGGCGGGTCAACTCGCTGGAAGAGGCTACAGCGACCTTGAGGCCTAAATAACCTCTAAAATGACTAGTGCAGAAGGCAAGGGGAAACCACTGCACTAACTTCCCAAGAGAGTCATCATGATAGCACAGGATAAAGAGTTAGGCGGGCAACTGCAGCCCCCGACCCTCCCTCATGAAGACCACGACCGCTCTGACAAGAGCGAAACGAAAGAGAAGAAGAAGTCCATAGGCATCTTTCCGGCATGTTGGAATACAGCTGTAGTATCACCAATCCATAAAGGTGGTACTAAATCGTCCCCCACCAACTATTGCCCAATATCCTTGCTTACCTTGTTCTCCAAGCTCCTGGAAAAATTTGTTAATAGAAGGCTCATGGATTTTCTTGACTCAAAAGCTTTACTCTCTGATTTCCAGTTTGGTTTTAGGCGCAAAAGATCCACAGATGACGCTGTTTCTGCACTGTTGGGTATAGTTACCTCGTGCCTTGATAAAGGAAAATGCTGCATCGGTGTATTCCTGGATCTTGCGAAGGCGTTTGACACGGTCTCCATCCCGTTACTTCTTGAAAAACTCTCCAGACTTAGACAGAATAAGAGGCGTTGCAAATGAATGGTTTTCCAGTTATCTTTGCAATAAAAAACAACAGCCTCGGATTGAAGACTTGTACAGCATTCTTGGCCCATCACTTTTCATAGCCTACATGAACGATATTAGTAAGTCCATTGGTGAGCCTTTAAGCACAGAACTCTTCTGTTATGCTGATGACACAGCAGAAATTTATTGTAAATTCACAATACACAGGTTTCACCTGGGACGAAGTCCCAGGAAAAGCCGAGACTGGTATGAGAGGGCTGTGTGGTTGGCTCAACAGCAACTTGCTGACATTAAACTCGGACATACCTCAATTCATTTGCTTCCACAAAACTGCAGCTTCAAAGCTGCCAAACAGACTCTCATCAATGTTCCTGCTCCAGCAGCTTCAAACGTACTGATTCAATCCGGTACCTCGGTGTCATCCTCGACGAGCATCTGAATTTTAATGCACGCATTACCTCTGTTTCCAGTCGAGCTCAAAATATTATGTTTATGATGAGTAAGATTCGAAACATCACAGACGAATCTGTTAAAAAACTTGTATACACTGCGCTATGCGAGTCGGTAATGTCTTACTGTATATCTTCCTGGGGTAGAGCAGCTGCATCACACATGATTAAACTTGTGAGGGCCCAACGAGCAATTCTTAAAGTTCTAATTCCACAACAAACCATTCCGTTATCCAACAATACAACTTGAACTCTGACTGTGGTGATCAACCATTCGACAACTATTCATAATTAAGTCGGTACTCACAGCCTACAAAACACTGTTATCATTACCTAATTATAATAAAATTATCAGCAAACGTACTGTCCGCCTACCCAAACCACAAATGACCACTGTCTTTGCTATGCGCCTTTCAGCATTCCTTCAACCACATTTATTTAACAGAATAATTAAAGAATGCAAAATTGCCAAACTAGTTGTCAAAGATGCGAAGCTTACTCTAAAAAAGTTTTTAGCAACGTGGAATTACAGCTCGACCGAGATTTTACTTAAAATTATTAAATAAGTGATAACATTGCTATTCCTATCTAAATAGTCAATAGGCTATTTGACTGTAATATAAATATACATTTCTGTTATTTCATTAGTCTTAATATTTCTTTTTTGGAGCAATATGTAATAATTCGAGATAAAAATATTGCATTATTTCACTATAATCCGTCTTCTAAAATAAGTATTTTTTGATGCAACTGTCACGTGACTAAAAACGACCGTGATTGGCTATTTCTATAATGACGTAGATTGCACATAAACAGTGTGTTTCGCTTCGCTCATTGGTGTTTAATGCGGAATTGACGTCATTTGTGCTACAGCCGCCATATTACTTAACGTCGCGTTTTCGCGGCACATTTGAATATTGCATTTTCTTTTTCGATTTTTTTTAATAAAATAGCTAAAATGAAGACAGAAAAATATTTTTTTAGGGTTCCTTATAAACAAATTAACACCGTAAGATAGTTTTCAAAACTTAGTCAAATAGCCTATTGAAGTATATGTGGAAAATGATTTTTAATGTTTAACTTTTGTCTAAACAAATATACTAAAACTACAACCCTACACACATACACACACTTATACGCACCCTTACGTTAGTTACGCACCTTAAGTTAGATAAACTATTGTATTACCCAGCCTTGTTTTAAAAATATTGTTTTAGTGTTTAATAAAAATTTACCATCCTATACTACATTTAAATTAGATAAACCATTGTATTACCCAGCCTTGTTTTAAAAATATTGTTTTAGTGTTTAATAAAAATTTTACCATCCTATACTATATTTAAGTTAAGTTAAATTAAGTTTAAACCAACTGTTTGCATGTGCCACGAAAATTTGGACTGTTAATAATTTTTGGCCGCCACTATACAGGCTACGCGCCTAGTGTGGAGACCACTGAATAACAATGTATGAACCGTTTTTTTGAAATAAATAATATTTGTATTTGTAAAATTACAATCACGTTCGGACATAACTATGTAACACTTGTATTATGGGATACTTACTCAGCGATATATTTAATATAATATAATAAACATATGCTCATCATATAAATGTTGCTCTCAGCGGGGATCAAACCCGCAACCTCTAGACCGAAAAGCTAGTCACCTATCCACTCGGCCACGGACGTCTTGAATATAGGTAGGAACAATAAAGTAAATACGTTTTAAATTGTAGGATTGAGGTATTATAGCTAGAGTTAGAAAGGGAAATGACAATACTTTTTTTTATACTTAGGAACTTTTTGTAAGTAAAATTAATATAACAATCAAATTAAATTAGGAACAATGAAGTAAGTACGTCTTAATTAACAACCATCAAAGATGACGTGTTTATGGGGCACTGCAATCGACCAATCAGTGTACAGTATTAATAAAAACTGACATTTCGTTTTGGAATCATACTAAACCAACTAGTTTTTTTTGCAAAAAAAACCTAGTAATATTAGAGAATATTATAACCGTTGTCTAATTATGCGGATTTTTGCAAAATCCCTAGGTTTTTTGCAAAAAACCTTAACATCAAATCATCCTACGACATGTACAAATCGTGGTCTCTCACATGTATTAGGCTTTATCTGCTCAATAAAGTATATTATTATTATATTATATATTATTATACGTATCACCTAATTTTTCAGAATATTCGGATGATCCAAGGTTTGTAAAATACAAATTTTAGTAGTCGCCCCTTAAAACACCCGCGGGAAAAAATGGGTATATGCTATTTTAAACCTAGGCTCTCACACAGACACTGGACTCTAAAAAGCTCGCAAAACTAATTCATAAAATATATATTAGATTACCTCCGAGACTCAAGGATTATAAGACACCTCACTTTATCCGCAAAACCAGGTATTCACACAATTTTTATAATAAAGTTTTAGATCTGAAGTCATGTGTAATTAATCAAGTTTGTTAGCGGTGAGGGAAAACATCGTGAGTACGGTTACACCAATTTGACTGTAAAATGGTAGGTAGGTAACTTAGAACCAAGAGAGAGACATAGGATGCTTTTTATACTACTATAAAGGGGAAAGAACTGTTTGTATGTGTTTCTGCGTGTGATAATTAGTTTGAGCTTTAAATATCTAACACCATCTGGCATCCGTGTGAACTCAGGGCTAAACACTTTTGTTGAAGAGATTGTTAAAAATATTACTTTAAAAGATTATAAAAGAAATACTTAATTAATAGTTTATCTCAACTTTTATTTACAATTACAAGAATCACAGAATAGGTTTATCATTTAAAAAATCAATGCCTGGGTGGCATATCTGGTTTCTAATCATTGGCGATTTATTTGTTGTTATGTCCAGGGTTATTGCCCGGTGGCGAGACCGGTTTCCAATCTTTAGCACTGCGTTTGTCGTTATGTCCTGGGTTATTGCCAGGTGGAGAAACCGGTTTCCAATCTTCAGCACTGCGTTTGTTGTTATGTCCGGGGTTATTACCAGGTGGCGACACCGGTTTCCAATCTTCAGCACTGCGTTTGTTGTTATGTCCTGGGTTATTGCCAGGTGGAGAAACCGGTTTCCAATCTTCAGCACTTCGTTTGTTGTTATGTCCTGGGTTATTGCTGGGTGGTGTCACTACTCTCCAATCTTCAGCACTTCGTTTGTTGTTATGTCCAGGGTTATTACCAGGTGGAGACACCGGTTTCCAATCTTCAGCACTTCGTTTGTTGTTATGTCCTGGGTTATTGCCAGGTGGCGACACCGGTTTCCAATCTTCAGCACTTCGTTTGTTGTTATGTCCTGGGTTATCGCTGGGTGGCGTCACTACTCTCCAATCTTCAGCACTTCGTTTGTTGTTATGTCCTGGGTTATCGCTGGGTGGCGTCACTACTCTCCAATCTTCAGCACTTCGTTTGTTGTTATGTCCTGGGTTATCGCTGGGTGGCGTCACTACTCTCCAATCTTCAGCACTTCGTTTGTTGTTATGTCCAGGGTTATTGCCAGGTGGCGACACCGGTTTCCAATCTTCAGCACTTCGTTTGTTGTTATGTCCTGGGTTATTGCCAGGTGGAGAAACCGGTTTCCAATCTTCAGCACTGCGTTTGTTGTTATGTCCGGGGTTATTGCCAGGTGGAGAAACTGGTTTCCAATCTTCAGCACTGCGTTTGTTGTTATGTCCGGGGTTATTACCAGGTGGCGACACCGGTTTCCAATCTTCAGCACTTCGTTTGTTGTTATGTCCTGGGTTATTGCCAGGTGGCGACACCGGTTTCCAATCTTCAGCACTTCGTTTGTTGTTATGTCCTGGGTTATTGCCAGGTGGAGAAACCGGTTTCCAATCTTCAGCACTTCGTTTGTTGTTATGTCCTGGGTTATCGCTGGGTGGCGTCACTACTCTCCAATCTTCAGCACTTCGTTTGTTGTTATGTCCTGGGTTATCGCTGGGTGGCGTCACTACTCTCCAATCTTCAGCACTTCGTTTGTTGTTATGTCCAGGGTTATTACCAGGCGGAGACACCGGTTTCCATTCTTCAGCACTTCGTTTGTTGTTATGTCCAGGGTTATTGCCAGGTGGCGACACCGGTTTCCAATCTTCAGCACTTCGTTTGTTGTTATGTCCTGGGTTATCGCTGGGTGGCGTCACTACTCTCCAATCTTCAGCACTTCGTTTGTTGTTATGTCCAGGGTTATTACCAGGCGGAGACACCGGTTTCCATCCTTCAGCACTTCGTTTGTTGTTATGTCCAGGGTTATTGCCAGGTGGCGACACCGGTTTCCAATCTTCAGCACTTCGTTTGTTGTTATGTCCTGGGTTATTGCCAGGTGGCGACACCGGTTTCCAATCTTCAGCACTTCGTTTGTTGTTATGTCCTGGGTTATCGCTGGGTGGCGTCACTACTCTCCAATCTTCAGCACTTCGTTTGTTGTTATGTCCTGGGTTATCGCTGGGTGGCGTCACTACTCTCCAATCTTCAGCACTTCGTTTGTTGTTATGTCCTGGGTTATCGCTGGGTGGCGTCACTACTCTCCAATCTTCAGCACTTCGTTTGTTGTTATGTCCAGGGTTATTGCCAGGTGGCGACACCGGTTTCCAATCTTCAGCACTTCGTTTGTTGTTATGACCTGGGTTATTGCCAGGTGGCGATACCGGTTTCCAATCTTCAGCACTTCGTTTGTTGTTATGTCCTGGGTTATCGCTGGGTGGCGTCACTACTCTCCAATCTTCAGCACTTCGTTTGTTGTTATGTTCAGGGTTATTGCCAGGTGGAGACACCGGTTTCCAATCTTCAGCACTGCGTTTGTTGTTATGTCCTGGGTTATCGCTGGGTGGCGTCACTACTCTCCAATCTTCAGCACTTCGTTTGTTGTTATGTCCAGGGTTATTGCCAGGTGGCGTCACTGGCTTCCAATCAACGGCGCTTCGCTTTGCATTGTGGCCAGGGTTAACGCTAAGTTTCGTACCTTGAAAGGAAAATAAAGTTTTCTTATTTAATAGCGGAAGTACACTTTAGATATGAAATTCATCTTTTAAGTAAAATCTTTTACTCATAATATCAATTTTTATAGTAAATAAGATAATTATTAAAAGGATTTTATCATTACATATTCAAACATAACATATATACAAATATTTATCCCAAAAATAGGTAGCCAGAGATTCAGAACTTGAAATTACTTAGCAAGCTTTGAAAATTAATAAGGACAGATATTCATACGGTTGGTTATGGGTTTTCAGCCACATCTTTTAAAAATCACTCAAAAGTACCCAATGTCTATAGTCACCTAGTCTGGCGGAAATTTAGGGGTTACTTTTCTTACCCAACATTACAAAGCTAGTCATCATTGCAGAGAGGTGACGCCTAGATAATGAAGAGCTATAGGTTGCACCAATAGTAATGATGGATGGTGTTAAAATCAATAGTATATTTTAGTTATTTACAACTATAGTTACCTCTGAGGTTGGCAGCATACGCTGCTGAAACGATAATCGAGAGGATAATAATAAACTTCATCGTAGTTCTTACTAATCGAATGGTGACTATTTCGAATCTTCCGCAGCTTTATATTCTTTTTCTCAATGCACTTGAAATAAAATGATTCTATACAATTATTACAGATTACTTTATTTTCATTATCAACGGAAACTATTGTACGAAAATAATTTGTAAAGCGATTGTTGTTTTCATCGAAAGCGACGGATTAACAATTTTAGTTTTCAAGTACTAACAAGACGTCAGAAAGTTGTTGTTATGTAAATGAATAATTAGAAAATGTGCTCATTTAGCGGAACTGTCATTTTTGTATTGACATGAATATCCACTTGCGAGCTACGTCGATCTTAATAAAAAGAAAAGAATTATATTCACTGAAACTCAAACTTAAACTCTCACGTCGTAAATAATATTCTAGAACATCATATGACATTAATGGTACCTGGTAATCAGAGTATCCAGATTTTGGTTGAATAGTGCCATTTAATATAAGCTGTGACGTTTTTAAATCAATGAAAAACTAAATAAAAGTGGTGGCAGAGTGTACGCGAGACAAAATGAATCATCTCCCATTGAGATGATCCGGAAAAATAAAGATTTCTACCGTATTTTTCTATCATCGATGTTTTCAATTCAATTTAAATCTGAAATAAATGCCAAAGCTAATTGACATTAAAGATAAGGATTAATAGTGAACTAAAGAAAAAAGCTTCGAAAATAACAATCATACATACATATACTCACGGCTATAAATCCCTAAAAGGGGTCCAAAGTCCAAAGTACAACTACACAACAGTACCACTACTAGAGATGTGCGTTTCAAAACGTAAATAGTTTCAATAACTATGTATTGGTGCAATAACGGAAATACGGTATTCGATCCTGCAATAACTATGTATCGAGCGAAACTATTTATTTTATTTTATCGGCTGCGCGAATAGGTGCGTGCGTTACGCGACGCGCGATTCGGTTCGGTACCGCGTGCCGGCTTGACTTGACATGACAGAGAAAGAATAATGACGCATGCTACGTGCAAGAGCGAAACATAACACAATTACAAATTTCGAAAATAACTGATAATTTAATCCTTATTGTTTACATAATAGATGCATTTATTGAAAAAAGATACTAAAGTCAAGGCCAAGGTTCATTTCGAGAAAGAGGCACCTGTTTATAATTTTGTGTTTTATTTTAGTCGTATCGTAATTGTTTTGCCATCGCGAGCACTTGATAATTATTACTTTTCATGATTTTTTTACTATCAAATACTCAATGAAATTTAATTTAATTGGTGGCAAGCCTAGGCACAGCAACGCAACTAGCCTACACCTACAACGCAACAAATCTGCACTCAGTGTCACCAATACATAGTTATCGAAATAAATAGTTTCGAAAACCGTTATTGGATATTGATAACTGCTTACGGTACGGTATTGAAAAAACGCGTACCGACCCATATCTAACCACTACTATTAAGCCATGATTAAAATATTAATTGTCAAAACGTCAAATACAGCGGACACGCGCACTGAGTGAGAGATGAGTGAGTGACATGAGTGAATGATTTGGCCGAATGAATGAAACACCAACACGGCCGGCGTCGAACCTTCGATTGAATCTTATCGTATTTGTATTTCGCTAACTATTTTATCAATAAATTCATCCAATATAACAAAGGCTAACCAGAGCCTCGTAAACGGAAATTCCTTAGCCAATTCTGGAAGTTGAGTAGGGAAAATATTGAAAATTAAGGTTGTTGGTGATGGGTCTCTAACCACATCGCACTAAAATCACTTCATAATAAGAACGCATCATAGGTAGAAATGGGGTAGCGCTATTTAAAATAACGTATTAATGTTTTCTATTTTTTTAACATTTGTCGCTATTTCTGCTTATTACATAAAATTATTATACATTTAAACCAAAACATACTTACAATACTCATTGCTACTAATCCCTAAAATGAAGAAAGAAAGAAGAAACATTTTTTCTCACGTAGAGTAAATAATAAATACAAAAATTAACACACCCATAATAAAAACAATGATTTATACAACAATATATAGAGCAAACTATACGCTTAAGTTGAAAAGGCCCTGACTCAATATAAAATTGTGAGATTCACTCACAATACTGATTTCCAGTCAGGACTTTGGAGGTTTTGAGTGACAATTTTTTAAAATAATTTAATTTTACGTTTCACTGCTGAAAATGGTTGGCAAGAGCTTCGGGATAAGTAATTTCTCAGCCACTTTTGATTGCGGAAAAGATTTTAAAATTAAGGTTGTTGGTGATTGGAAATTTAGTAGGGAAAAAGAGTGTAGAATTAAGGTTGTTGGTGAACCGCATCGGCCAAAAATCACTTAAAAAGCCCCTATACATTTAGTCGCCCATTACGATCTAGGGTAGTGCTATTATTATGAGTATAATAAGTAAGTAGGGTAGTATTATAAGGTGATTCTACACAGCGATACCAAAACCCTCTTGTAAAATTATTCCTTCAGTTTTAAGAAATCGGTTATATTAACCATTCAGTAGTTATTGAGTTTACCGCGTTCATACAGACAGAAAAAAATGGCCAGGTACTTCTTTTAATAATATAAACATAACATAACATAAACAGAAACGTTCACGCCGTTTATCCCCGAAGGGGTTGGCAGAGGTACCAATACTTCTGAACTCACATGGTAGCGCCATCTAGTGTCCAGAGAAGGTACCCACCTTTTGCTTAGACAGTCTACTCACGTGATAGGGGGCAGGCCTATCGCCGTTTTGTACGAATACACTGTCACATGACTAAGTACAACTCAGCCATGTGGGTTTCCTCACGATGTTTTCCCTCACCGTTATTTCTCCTAATATATTTTTTTTGTTTTAATTTTAATTCTATTAATGTTTTCACTTTCAAATATACTGCTATTGTGATGTGTGTGGGCATTGACGTCTTTACTCTCATTGTAGAGTAAATCGATGCGGAAATCAATGTCGTGTTAGATTTGTTATGGTTGACTACTTTGCATATATTTATAATGCTTTTAAAACGAAAATATGATAGCATTCATACGTTTTGTAGGCAAATAGTTGCAACCCTAGATCATTATTGAATCAAACAGATATATAGGGGATGTCATTGATTTCTTGGAGACGCTCTTTTGGGCCTTCCCACTTGTCGGGCTCAGAGCTGCGTCTTATGAAGCCAAAGGCTCTTAAAAAGTGTTAGTAAGGGTACCTTGGCAAAAGTCACATCTATGTCCTATTCGCCGCGGCCGTCGAGCCTCTGGGCCCATGAGAGCGTTCCTTTTTTCTTTGGATTTATCTACGCGCCGTGTCACATATTTTTTTACAAAGAAAAAGCATTGCCAATCAAAGGGTCCTCTTGCGAACCCTACACGGTGGCAGTGATTTTGACCCCTCCGACGACCTCCTCAAGCAATAATATACATGATGTTGACAAAAAGGGTAATTAGGGATAATAGGTTACAAATTATTTGTTTATAGAACGCGTTACTTTGTCCCTATCTATCCAAACGTGTCTCGTATGTCAAATATGTCCAAGTATCTAGTACCTAGTCATACATTTGAAATCTCGAAGTACCAATGGGGTTCATTTAAAGGCGTGCTGTTCCTACAGTTTGCTACTCTCTTCATAACTGATTATTCTATGTCCTTCTGTATAATAATATATTTGTGTCCCATATTTATTTAAAAATGAGCACATATTAACCTTCCTAACATTACTTACCCTACTTTTATACAACGAAATTTTACAATTACTTTAATATGTTTAACATACATACATACATACATATACTCACGCCATTAGTTCCCATTGGGGTAGGCAGAGACTATTGATCGCCACTTCGCACGATCCTGACAAACCTCTCTAGCTTCGTTTACATCCATCAATCTTTTCATACATGCTCTTTTATTCTTCATACTTCGGACGCCAGCCTTTTTGAGCACACTCTCAATTTGGTCCAAGTGTGTTCTCCGTGGTCGTCCTCTACTAACATTACCATCCACACTAGCTCTATAGATCCCTTTTACCAATTTTCTATCATCCATCCTCTCTATGTGCCCAAACCATCTCAACATTCCTTTTTCTATCTTTCTTACAATATCATCTTTCACACCACACTTTTCACGAATAACACTATTTCTCATTTGGTCACATAATCTAACATTACAAATTTTTCTGAGGGACCTCATCTCTACTGCATTCACTCTGCTCTCATGCTTCTTCTGTGTAAATAAATGTAATAATAATATGTTTAAATTAATTATAATTTACTAAAATCAATAAAATTGAAATTTTAAATAAGAAGAGAATAGTTATCAAACTTTACCCAAATGACTTCAGTGTTGAGAAATTATTATAATGTCATTTGGGCGTTCATTTATTGCAGATGTGCAAGATTGTGTAAATGTTCTTCTGCCAGTTTTATTAAAATGCTAGAACTGTTACCTTTTAGCGTTTTCGCTAAAAATTGGTTCTTACCATCCATCTACAATACACTTTCGTTCTTGCTTGCTGTTCGGTGCTTTGTTTTTGCTGCTATATATAACGCCACTGGAAGTCTTTTGAAAAAAACATATGTGTTTAATTATCCTATACAATAAATAAAAGATGTTATTAAAGGAAAGAAAAATTTCGACACTGGCGGGGTTCGAACCCGCGACCTTCGGGTATACGCCCCCGTCGCTCTGCCAACTGAGCTACAGTGTCAGTTGGCATCCAGCGCGAAATTTCTCTATCCTTTGTTTCTTTTTTACACGTTCAAGTAGTGTTTGCGTTTCCTACCTCCGAATTTTAACTAATTCGGACGGCCACTTGTCTACCTTTTCAGATAGAATGCAAATGTTGGAAACGCCTAACTATCACATAATTTAATGTTTTTTGACATGAATTCCTCATGTGGGGATTATTACTCATAAATAAAAGATGTTATTAAAGGAAAGAAAAATTTCGACACTGGCGGGGTTCGAACCCGCGACCTTCGGGTATACGCCCCCGTCGCTCTGCCAACTGAGCTACAGTGTCAGTTGGCATCCAGCGCGAAATTTCTCTATCCTTTGTTTCTTTTTTACACGTTCAAGTAGTGTTTGCGTTTCCTACCTCCGAATTTTAACTAATTCGGACGGCCACTTGTCTACCTTTTCAGATAGAATGCAAATGTTGGAAACGCCTAACTATCACATAATTTAATGTTTTTTGACATGAATTCCTCATGTGGGGATTATTACTCATAAATAAAAGATGTTATTAAAGGAAAGAAAAATTTCGACACTGGCGGGGTTCGAACCCGCGACCTTCGGGTATACGCCCCCGTCGCTCTGCCAACTGAGCTACAGTGTCAGTTGGCATCCAGCGCGAAATTTCTCTATCCTTTGTTTCTTTTTTACACGTTCAAGTAGTGTTTGCGTTTCCTACCTCCGAATTTTAACTAATTCGGACGGCCACTTGTCTACCTTTTCAGATAGAATGCAAATGTTGGAAACGCCTAACTATCACATAATTTAATGTTTTTTGACATGAATTCCTCATGTGGGGATTATTACTCATAAATAAAAGATGTTATTAAAGGAAAGAAAAATTTCGACACTGGCGGGGTTCGAACCCACGACCTTCGGGTATACGCCCCCGTCGCTCTGCCAACTGAGCTACAGTGTCAGTTGGCATCCAGCGCGAAATT
>OY755185.1:4225741-4315840 GCA_963576735.1 Bedellia somnulentella | reverse complement strand
TAGACAAGTGGCCGTCCGAATTAGTTAAAATTCGGAGGTAGGAAACGCAAACACTACTTGAACGTGTAAAAAAGAAACAAAGGATAGAGAAATTTCGCGCTGGATGCCAACTGACACTGTAGCTCAGTTGGCAGAGCGACGGGGGGCGTATACCCGAAGGTCGCGGGTTCGAACCCCGCCAGTGTCGAAATTTTTCTTTCCTTTAATAACATCTTTTATTTATGAGTAATAATCCCCACATGAGGAATTCATGTCAAAAACATTAAATTATCCTATACAAATTATTTAAACAATATGAGTTAAAAATCAAAGTAAAAGTAATGTATTTACTTGTAACAAAGTAATAAACCAATATACACATTAGATCCAAACACGTGCTGCTCGAAATAAAACACATTATATTTTATAATATGTATTTGAATAACTATTATACGAGAATAAATAATAATAATAATAATAAACACTTTAAATGCTGTGTAGTGTCGGCTATGCTGTGTAGTGTTGGCTATGCTGTGTAGTGTCGGCTTAGAATAGCACTACCCCATTTCTTCCGGTGGGTGTACGTAAGAGGCGACTAACGGTATTGGGGCTATTAAGGGATTTTTGGGCGATGCGGTTGGAGACCCATCACCAACAACCTTTACTTTACCATCTTTTTCCCACTCAAGTTTCCAAATTGGTTCAAATTTGGCTAGTTTTCACCACAAAATCAAATTGTACAAACTAAATAAAATAAAATAAAATAAAATGTACCTAGCAGATAAGTTGATTATCATGATAACTCGTATGTGGAAACGAGCCAAGTTAAAACTTTAATTTAACTTGTTATCTACTTTGTATTTCAGGATTATCTGCAGTGCTTGGCAACCATTCAGATATCAATCCTTTTGTCTGCGAAGTCTTTTAGTTAACATATTATAAATTTTTGTATTGTATTTGCTTGGCTAACATTTTTTACATTTAAAATGTTTTTGGTGGGATATCATTACTTTTTGTTAAGAAATAAGTTGGTATTATATTTTTTTTCTGCGTTTGATTTTATACCTACCTTACTATCTATCTACTATTTTAATCAAACAAATCAATGAATTTGGCAAAAGAAACAAACCTACAAACAACCCAATCTAAAAACAATCAGCAAGAAAAAAAGCAGAATTTACAACACCGTTACCAGCTGTAACTCATACGACGACGAAGCATAAAACTCAACCTTATAGGCGGGATTTCGCTAGACAACCGAACAGCATGGGGTCGCTCGCGCGTATGAGCGCGGCTGGCGCTCGCTTTGGTACGTTCGCAGATCCCGTCATGCCCCGCCCCTGCCCCTCACCCCGCGCGTCTTGCCCTGTGATCTCCTGTGGCCCCACGCTTGTAGCGACGTGGTAGCGACTAAGTTTAAGTTAGTTTATGTTATTTCATGTATGTAATTATCATTATTACAATCATAAATAGTATTATGTTATTAAATATGATTATGAGCGCTGACATTACACAAAATCAAATCATTTTATTTAATTTCCGTAGGTTTAATGATTAGTAGGTATCTATGTATTATGAAAACGCTATCCGATGTTGTGTCATACTGTATGACTCATACAGTGGTCGCCGTTCTGCTGACATGAGATAGGTACTAGGTATTATGATACCTATTAATTAGTACGACAGGAATCGAATCTGAGTTTTTATATATTGAAGAAATGTATTGCTATTGTTCGCAACCAACCGGGCTGTGCTAGTACAGTTAGTACCTATACTCATAGTATGAGTTTTGTAATTGCAAATAACTTTAGCGTCGAAGTTTAATGAATGATCAAGTAAGTATGCATAGCATACCTAAACCTATTCAGAACGGAGTTTTATATTAGCGTCAACAACATTTCATCATGGGATTTATTATGATTTCTATACAAAATGTTCTTGTGAGGGAAATATTGAAAAATCTTAAAAATTCTCCGTTTACAGATTTTTTCCTTTGTTAATATTTGATCACCGACCTGGATGCCGAATTTCAACTTCCTGGAATATCTGGAAGTGGGTTAGCTTTTTGATCTATATGTCAGTGAGTCACTAAAAAAAATCGCGATTTTTGGACGTTTATATCTTAATAACCCTTTGTTATGTATTTATGGAAATTGGGCTACTAGTTTGTATCCTTGATATCAACAAATGAGCCAAATTTGGTTGGTTTATGTTGATTAGGTTTTGAGTTATGATGGTGTAAAAAGTCGCTCCAAATGGTTCGTGTAATATTCACATACGGTGCGCGCTCGCCGCCTTGGCTTGGCTTGACGCACTGCCATGCGTCTTGATAAGTCCGCCTTTGAGTAATTTTTAAATACTGTTTGTGTGTGGTGTATTTGTATGCAATAAAGTGTTTATTACATACATACATACATATACTCACGGCTGTAAATCCCTAGAAGGGGAAGCCAGAGCTAAGGAACTAAAAATTCCTCAGCCACTTTTGGAAACTTGAGTGGGAAAAAGATGGTAAAGTAAAGGTTGTTGGTGATGGGTCTCCAACCGCATCGCCCAAAAATCCCTTAATAGCCCCAATACCGTTAGTCGCCTCTTACGTACACCCACCGGAAGAAATGGGGTAGTGCTATTCTAAGCCGACACTACACAGCATAGCCAACACTACACAGCATAGCCGACACTACACAGCATTTAAAGCGTTTATTATTATTATTATTATTTATTCTCGTATAATAGTTATTCAAATACATATTATAAAATATAATGTGTTTTATTTCGAGCAGCACGTGTTTGGATCTAATGTGTATATTGTTTTATTACTTTGTTACAAGTAAATACATTACTTTTACTTTGATTTTTAACTCATATTGTTTAAATAATTTGTATAGGATAATTAAACACATATGTTTTTTTCACATATGTTAAACGGCGATAGGCCTGCCCCCTATCACGTGAGTACGCTGTCTAAGCAAAACGTGGGTATCTTCTCTGGAAACTAGATGGCGCTTGCCATGTGAGTTCAGGAGTATTGGTACCTCTGCCAACCCCTTCGGGGATAAACGGGGCGTGAACGTTTATGTCATGTTTTTATGTTTATGTTATGTTTTTTTCAATAGACTTCCAGTGGCGTTATATATAGCAGCAAAAACAAAGCACCGAATAGCAAGCAAGAACGAAAGTGTATTGTAAATGGATGGTAAGAACCAATTTTTAGCGAAAACGCTAAAAGGTAACAGTTCTAGCATTTTAATAAAACTGGCAGAAGAACATTTACACAATCTTGCACATCAGCAATAAATGAACGCCCAAATGACATTATATTTCAATGTTACATCCTCAAGATTTAGTAAACCATGTAGTCCGATTCAGGATACACTGCATGGTCACACCATTTCAGAGCGAAAATAACAATTTTTCAACTCATTCCGGTCATCAATCGGTCCCTCGTCCTCCAATCTCGTTCCTTCATTCTTTTTAGGTGTGCTGCATTGGAAACACGTCTCGTCTCCGTAAAATAGAAATTGTCACAATCATATATTTTCAGCTTTTCAGCTAGAAAATACCAGTGTATAATGACTGTTCAAGTAAATATATGAATTAACAAGGACCTACCTCCGAAATACTATATATGTAAATTCATTTTTGATAGTTGGCGGCAAAAATGGCGGTGAGTAATATAATCATTTTATGTTCTTAAGCCCCTTAATGAGTTATTATACTTATTATACAGTTTTTTCTTCAATCCACTTTTTTAAGTGATGGTGCGATACTGCGCAGAAAGTGACATAATTCTAATTAACTTTATCAATGACCCACTTTTTAGTCTTATTAAAGTGATAATAAGTAATGTAATATTACCCAGAAGATTGAGGTAATGTATATCTAAAGTGGTTTTACCTACGCGATACAGCGTAGAAAGTGTCATGAATCATAAAAACAGTAAAGATGTTCAATATTAAAATTTTCTTAAAGAGATAATAAGGAATATTAACCAGAACATTGATTGTCATAATGTATTTTCTTGAACTGGTTTTACAAGATATTCCCCAAAAGGTGACATGATTAATATGTATAACCAACTACTAAAATTTCAAAACGTGATAAGGCGTTATACCAAAAGGTTTTTTTTTTTAAATACTTTTCTTTTGTACGAGATACCTACTTCCCAGAAAGTAGCTTTATTCATTTCAGCATTATCATCAATCAGTACATAGTTACTACATGTATATTAAATAATACAATGTGCACCTATCGTACGTTGTCACAATGAATAACATTATACATCGACAACTTTTTAATCTTCTTAAAGAGGTAATACGAGTTGTTATCCAGAAGATCAATTGGCATGCGCTTTCCTAAAGTGGTTGTACGAGATACTTACCAGAAAGTAGCTTTATTCATTTCAGCATTATTGTCATTCAGTACATAGTTACTAAATGTATATCAAATAATACGGTGTGCACCTACCGTACGTTATCACAATGAATAACATTAAACATCGACAACTTTTTAATCTTCCTAAAGAGGTAATACGAGTTGTTATCCAGAAGATCAATTGGCATGCGCCTTCCTAAAGTGGTTGTACGAGATACTTTCCAGAAAGTAGCTTTATTCATTTCAGCATAATCGTCATTCAGAACATAGTTACTTCATGTATATCAAATAATACGGTGTGTACCTACCGTACGTTATCATAATGAATAATATTATACATCGACAACTTTTTAATCTTCTTAAAGAGGTAATACGAGTTATTATCCAGAAGATCAATTGGCATGCGCTTTCCTAAAGTGGTTGTACGAGATACTTCCCAGAAAGTAGCTTTATTCATTTCAGCATTATCATCAATCAGTAAATAGTTACTACATGTATATTAAATAATACGGTGTGCACCGACCGTAAGTTTTTACTATAAAAACGTTGAGTTGTCGGAAAATAATGTGTCATACGAACCAGTACGAATGACATACCCAAGCAAGAACAACCTAAATGTCGAGACGACCGTAGTTCCCATCACTGACGAGTTCTCTGAACATTGGGGTTATATATCCCAGCAGGATTAACATGAAACAGTATGATGGTAAGTATATCGACAGGTACCTGATAATCTACTCAGTGAATTTCACTTGAGGTGCTCTCATTAATAAGTTTTATGTCTTAAATTAATCAACCAACAACAGTTTGGCGATTTTTTGTGAAATATAAATGGGTGTTAGTTTTGTACCTAACTTATGAATATTGATTTATATGCATGGAACGCAAATTCAAATCAAACCTTTCCTCTTGGTTTGGACTTATTCCTAAGCATATAAATATAATTGTATTTTAATCTCGGGAGTATAAGTAATTTATAAATATTATTCTTAAAAATAAATTTATTAAGAAAAGCATTCTTATCTTCTTGTATCGATCTCAAGATATAGTTGCTACATGTATTTAATTCTTCTTTCAAATACTTTGGCTACAAAGGTTCATCTTTCTATTTTGAAAAAAAATTTTCGTTAATCATTTTACATTTACAATGACATAAACACTTTTTGGCTGCGTACTGATCAGGGATGCCCATTGGTAGTTTAAGAAAGCAAGTAGATAGACTGGCTAGTCGACCTGTTTGGTATAGCTTTATTTTTTATCATCCTATATGTGATAAACAAAATATGTACAGTATGACAGTTTTTAAATACTTTGAAATTTAATGGGAAATGGACTTTCACCAATACCTTTAATTGTAATCATTTTATTGTCTGCAATAATTTATTTAACCAAATACATGTTATCATTTGCAACCAGAACTCTAAACATCTACATGGTTTACTAAATCTTGAGGATGTAACATTGAAATATAATTTATGGTTAAAAGAACTTACCTAAGTGAATTTCTACCAAAATTATATGAAATGTTACATCCGAAGAGATTTAGTACCCACCCTAACCCAGAGAAAGGTGAACCTATCTAACCCTTTAGTTGCAAATTCACAGCTAAGATACCTCTAAAATAAATGAAGGAACGAGATTGGAGGACGAGGGACCGATTGATGACCGGAATGAGTTGAAAAATTGTTATTTTCGCTCTGAAATGGTGTGACCATGCAGTGTATCCTGAATCGGACTACATGGTTTACTAAATCTCTTCGGATGTAACATTTCATATAATTTTGGTAGAAATTCACTTAGGTAAGTTCTTTTAACCATAAATTATAATAATTTCTCAACACTGAAGTAATTAAGGTAAAGTTTGCTAACTATTCTCTTCTTATTTAAAATTACAATTTTATTGATTTTAGTAAATTATAATTAATTTAAACATATTATTATTACATTTATTTACACAGAAGAAGCATGAGAGCAGAGTGAATGCAGTAGAGATGAGGTCCCTCAGAAAAATTTGTAATGTTAGATTATGTGACCAAATGAGAAATAGTGTTATTCGTGAAAAGTGTGGTGTGAAAGATGATATTGTAAGAAAGATAGAAAAAGGAATGTTGCGTGTCGCCTTAACGCGATTTCTTCCAGTCAACCTGATGAGGAACAAATGAATAACTCTTTAATTTAAATTACGGTCAAATATAAATGCAATTTAAACGGAATTTAATTAAACACAACTTATTTACAACCTATATATTAATTTATATACCTAATGATAATTATATCAAATATATCATACAATATCTTAATACATACTTATATAATAAAATAAATACAAATATATACATATACCTAACTTTATAAAATCTACCAACCTATGGTTTTAAAAAAATTGGATTTAAGTTTATTTTTAAATATATTGAATGAATAAAGGCTAAGAACAATTATTTCAAATGAAATAGTTAATACAAACGATACTTTTGTTACCTTACTTATGCTAACAATGCCATCAGGAAGAGTCGAGGCCATGGGTTTGGGAGGCATAGAAAGTTAGAAATAATTATAGTACGACATAAACTTCAAGTAAACGTAAATATCTATTTTTAATATTTTTATTGGAGCGAAGCTCTACTTACCACTAACTTTTGTATTTCGCATGTAACCTGACTCCTCTTAAATAGTATATCCGACCTCAACCAAATGTTTCATGATGGTCAAAGGCATCAAGGACCAGGCTGTGACTAAGAGATTTTTCGAATAAATGTTAATATTGAGCAACGATCACCCTTTAAAGTTTCCCATCTCTTTAATTTTGTTCAGCTTCGCTCTAAATTTCGGCATGCGAAGCTTTACCCACCTAGTAATATCTCATATTTGAAATTCATTATAAGGTATTGCCGAAAAAATGTTGTCCACTATATTATATCATTAATTTAATTTGTTTTGTCATGCAACTTTACATTTATTATTTTTAACGTACGCCACATGAATCAACATCATCGTCAGTAAGGTTCTACTGTTTTGTCTTTCAGTTACAAGATTAATCTCAAAAATCATTACTGATAATCTCATATTCAAACAAGCTTCACAAAAGGAATACTAATATAAAATAATAATATGATGATCTTTTGGAATATTTCAAAATTGATAGTTTATTTAAAAGTATTGGTGTGTTTTTTTATTATTCGTTTTATATCAGATACTAAAGATCCATGATTATTAGTTACAACTATTTTTGCAAGGACCTATAATCCTATATTGTTATGTTTCTGATTTCTGTTCACCCCTTCAATAGATATGTGTTAAATGCCATTTTATATTTGATATCCACCAATCATATTCCTTGATGCACATAGCATAGCACCACCGGTGGAAACGGATTAAACTTAGATAAAAAAAGAAAAACAAAAACTTCAAATTAAAAATTAAAAATTAAACAGAAAAAAAAACAAATATTGTTACTTAAAACTATATTATTATTTTTTATTTAAAAAAGAACCGCCTTCAAAAATCCAACTTAAAAGTATAAAATAATTTTTATTTATTTTATTATGTACAACTCTATTCAACTTCTTCTTTTTGAAGTCGGTGCCAAAACAATTTTCATGACAAAGAAGAACGAATATTAGTGGCCCGCTCAAGTGGAGTGAGTTCCCCTCCCCATCAGCGTATGTCATCGTTATAAACCTACCTTTTCAATAAATCAATAAAAAAAATCGCATCAAAATCCATTTCGTAGTATTACAGATTAAAGTATACATAAGGATGTCCCTATATCCCAGACATGGACAGAGAAAGCGACTTTGTTTATACTATGTAGTGATTTAGATTCTCGACCGTCTTTTTACAAAGTGTTAGAAGTTTTGGTTGTGCCAACTCGGTGCATGCATGTCCCTGTCGAATTGTTAATTCCGGTAGTTTGAAATCTGATAATCTTACATAACCTAACCTAACTTTAGTTTACTATCTCGCTATCTATCTAAAATCATAATTTACTAGTATTTTCAGTTTTACGGTGACATGTATATTATGATAATTTCTTTGCGGAGTGCGACGCATGCACACCAGGCTAAGCACCGCTCACTGTTCCCCACCTCCAGCCTATATAAAGCGGCGTTGTTGCGAGCGGATGAAATTTCTTGATTTTTGAGCGCGATTGTGTTACTGTTGTTGAGGCACTATCGATTGATTTATTATTCGTATGGTTTTCTCTATGTAGCAATTTTCATTTTGGATTTGTCTGTTTGGCACCGACTTCAAAAAGAAGAAGTTGAATAGAGTTGTACATAATAAAATAAATAAAAATTATTTTATACTTTTCAGTTGGATTTTTGAAGGCGGTTCTTTTTTAAATAAAAAATAATAATATAGTTTTAAGTAACAATATTTGTTTTTTTTTTCTGTTTAATTTTTAATTTTTAATTTGAAGTTTTTGTTTTTCTTTTTTATTTCATACTTTTTAGTGATAAGTTCTTAATTCACTCTGAGTTTTTTTAGTGAATAGTGAATTTGTGATAGTTTTTTAGAGATAAGTTTTACTGTCCGTTTATTTTATAGTTTTTTTTAACAGGTAGTTATAATATTTTTTATTATGACTTTAGCTTACTTGTTACTATTTTGTTTACCTGCGGGCCTAGGTAAAATATCAAAGGATGCTTAAGGGAAAGTCGCATAAGGGAGGACGAAACACCCAACGAAAAAAAAACAAAGACTTCAGAATCTTGCTGCCGAAACAGATGAGCAAAGAGAAGTTCACCTATCACAAATGCGAAGAAACACTCTTATATATATGTAGCGTTGAGTCGTGTAAAATCCCTTGATGAGATGGCTTTAGGTGATATAGATTCAAAGAAATTACTTAACCATCCCCATGACGAAAGAGCCTTGATTGAAATGACCAGGATGAAAAACATGATGTTGCAATAGATAATTATTTTTCTTAAATATTTAAGAGTATTATATAATTGCCGTGTAGTGCCGGCTTAGAATTTCGCTACCCCTTTCTACCCACGGGTGTCGTAAGAGGCGACTAAGGGTATTGGGGCTTTCTATTGGATTTTTGGGCGATCCATCACCAAAAACCTTTATTTTTACCATCTTTTCCCCACTCAACATCCAAAAGTGGCTGAGGAATTTATAATTCCTAAGCTCTGGCTACACCTTCTAGGGAAGTATAGCCGTGAGTATATGTATGTATGTATGTATATGTTTTATATAATTAAGAGTAATTTATTCATGTTTTTTTATACTTTTTTGTTTAATAATTTAGTAACTTTGTTTATTACTAATAAAAAAAACTGTATTAACATATATTGATAAATCTCTGTCTAGTACTGATAACTTTACAAACATACTTATAGGTCAAAGTAAGAACCTCCTTTTTTTCGAGTCGTTTAAAGAACTTAAACCTTTTCCTGAATGTAATAACATAAACTGATAACTCTTTGTCTAATAATAACTAAGAACCTTCAAACTTACATACATACTTATAGGTGAAACTTAGAAACTCCTTTTTTGAGACGGTTAGATCACTAAAACCTTCTCGTGAAAGTAACAAGTACTTTTCTGAAAGCCGCATCCAAATAGCTTAAGCGAAGCGCAAGATAATCGCCGACCAACATACATACATGCAGGTCAAACACAGAACCTCCTTTCTTTTTTTGGTCGGTTAAAGCACTAAAACCTTCTCCTAAAAGTAACGAATACTTTCCTGAAAACCGCATCCAAATAGCTTAAGCCAAACGCGAGATAATCGCGGACAAGGTTACATACTGTATATCCGAAACTTTTAAACCCGAATATTATTTTACCGAAAACTAATCGCTTTTTTTTTAATTGCCATAATATTGTTTCATCGAAATTTCATATACCATATTCTTACATTCCAGATTATCATTTGGTTTTTGTTTTTGTTTACTATCATTTTGATTAACCACTAGAACGGATTTCCGAAGAATCGAAAACCAGATATACCTTAATTCCGCAATATTGCTTTTCCGAATAATCACTATACCAAAAAATCATTTTCCATATATTTGAAATACAGATGTATTGAATGATACCTATTGCTATGAATAATTTTGCAGGCATATTTTAAGTAATAGTATACCCCGCTTAGTAGTATACCATGCATCAGACATTTAGGTGCTCGCTCCGCTGCGCTACGCTCGCTCGTTTTATACATAATCTAACCTAACCTAACCTAACCTAACTGAATGTAACCTAACTTTTCTTTGTCTGCAGGGGGCTTTCGCCCCCCGACCCCCCCAAGCAGGGGGGCTCTGCCCCCCTGCACCCCCCCTACATGCAACCAAGCATGCAAACAAGCAAGCAAGTATACATACAAAAAGGCATGCATACGCGTTCTATTTATAAAATTTTTCTAACATAAAAATATCTGGTTAAAGAGATTTACGATATGTAAGACTATAGATAAAGTTACTTCGGTCTTTTAAACCTTTGGAATAATGAGATTATAGTAAAAGATGTAGTTGGTAAAAGCAAAAAATTCATTTTAATAATCTGGTTTTAGTTTTTCTGGGAAGTGATACTTCTAGAAAATGTATTTATGTTCTAATGAAGTTGTGGAAAATAAAGCATCTGTGATACGTAAATTATGTGAACAGTTTTCTGAATAGTGAATTTCGGATTTGAGATATTCGAATTTTCGAAATGTTACCCGCGGACAATTATACATACATACATACATACATACATACAAACAATCGAACTGAGAACCTCCTTTTTTTGAAGTCGGTTAAAAAAGTATATGGAAGGATGCGTGCAATAGATCCGTGATATGGATGCGTGCTGTGGATGCGTATTTTGGCTATGATCCGAGCAGGGTACCTACAATATCGCGTTTTTCATAGTAGCATAGCTAGAGATGCGCAACTTTCTTGCACAGCTACTTTGCGAAGGCGCATTATCGTAGCGCATCTTCCTCGCACAGCTGCATAGCTTAGTATTAGTCGAAAGAATTTTTAAGCGCAGCTTGTACATCTTTGCAGCATAGCTGCATAGCACATACATACATACATATACTCACGGCTATAAATCCCAAGACACGGGTAGCCAGAGCTAAGGAATTAGAAATTCCTCAGCAACTTTTGGAAGATGCATGGGGAATAGATGGTGAAACAAAGGTTCTTGGTGATGGGTCTCCAACCACATCGCCCAAAAATCCCTTAAAAGCCCCAATACCGTTAGTCGCCTTTTACGTACACCTATCGGAAGAAATGGGGTAGTGCTATTCTAAGCCGACACTACACATCAAATCACATAGCACATCTCTGGTGGCACATCTAAGGCATAGAAATGCAATTTTGATGTTACTAGATGAGGCCGAAAAATAGATGCCGAATTGGCATCTTTTTCGAAAGTACTTGTCAGTCTGTAGTGACAGCTTTTATCCTTTGCCATCCATATTCAATGACGTCCGTGATCGAGTGGTTATTTCACTAGCTTCTAGGTCTGTAGGTCACGGGTTCTAATCTCACTGAGGGCAACATTTATGTGATGAATGGTGTTTCTTAGTCGTGGATGTTATTTATATGTGTATTATATAATATTAAGGATATCGTTGAGTTAGTTTCCCATACCGCGAGTCATTAAGTTGTACTTACTTTGGGGCTAACTTGATCTGTGTCATCTGTTCGTATATATTATTATATTTAAAAATATAATTTTCCCATCCAACATTCATAATTGTATAAAGTATTTCAAACATTTTTCAGCTCTGGCCACACCTTAACCACTTTTGGTGGTTGAATCGTGATAACTATTGAAAACATATAAATATGCAATATTTATATGTTTAATATTGAATACATATTGTATGCTGATGATCAAGTGTTACTTGCATCGTCGGTTGAAGAGTTGCAAGAGATGATGAATATTGCATGTGCGTCCTTTGAACGAAAAGGAATGAGAGTGAATGTGGATAAAACCAAAACCATGGTTTTCGAGAAAGAGGAGAATATGACTGAATGCGTGATTGAGATCAATGGTAAGAAAGTGGAACAAGTGAAAGAGTTCGTATATCTGGGAAATTTGTTTACTAGGGATGGAAAGTGTGATGAAGACATTGAAAGAAGAGTAAAAAAGGGTAATGCGGTAAATGGAGCACTGGATAGTCTCATGTCTAGTCAATCGGTGTCCGAAAAGGCCCGAATGGCTGTGCATGATGCTGTCCTCGTTCCTACGCTTATGTATGGCAGTGAATGTTGGGTGTGGCAGAAGAAGCATGAAAGCAGAGTGAATGCAGTAGAAATGAGATCCCTCAGAAAAGTTTGTAATGTAAGGGTTTGTGATCGTGTGAGGAATGATGTGATTCGTGAAAGGTGTGGTGTAAAAGATGATATTGTAAGAAAGATAGAAAAAGGAATGTTGAGATGGTTTGGGCACATAGAGAGGATGGATGACAGTAAAGTGGTGAAAGGGATCTATAGAGCCAATGTGGAAGGTAATGTTAGTAGAGGACGACCTCGGAGGACACATTTAGATCAAATAGAAAATGTGCTCAAAAAGGCAGGTGTCCGAAGTACGAAGAAGAGCATGTATGAAAAGATTGATGGATGTGAATGAAGCTAGAGAGGTTTGCCAGGATCGTACAAAGTGGCGATCGATAGTCTCTGCCTACTCCAATGGGAACTAACGGCGTGAGAATATGTATGTATGTATGTATTGAAAACAAAGTATTGATGTTAATGGGTCTCCATACTACCCAAGAATCACTTTAAAAACATACATACATACATAGATTAACGGCCAGAGCTAAGGAATTAGAAATTTCTCAGCCACTTTTGAAAGATAAGTACAGAAAAGATGGTAAAATAAAGGTTGTTGATGATGGGTCTCCAACCGCATCGCCCAAAAATCCCATAAAAAGACCCAATATCCTTAGTTGCCTCTTACGTACACCCACGGGAAGAAATGGGGTAGTGCTATTCTAAGCCGACACTACACATTACTCTTTAAAAACTACGAAGTAATAGATAGTTTACTGCAAGTATCGCCATTAGTTCCATCGGGATTGGCAGAGACTATATATCGCCATTTTTTACGATCCTGGGAAAGCTCAAGAACACTCGTCAATATTTTATACGTAGCCTTGTATTTTCTTACTTATGACGCTTCCTTTCTGAAAACATTTTCCGTTTGATTTAAATTTTGTAGTTGTCTCAAATGCATGTATAATTTTGTCTGTTATTATTTCCAAAGCTAATCAAAAATCTTTTGTTTTAAGTGTAAACCTATTTAAATTTCACTCTTTAATGTACTGCTGTTGTGATATTTGTAAGAAAAGCATTGACGTCTTTACTCTCATTGTATAGAAAACCGTTGCGGAAATCAATTTCACCGAGTTAGATTTGTTATGGTTGGTTATTTCTTATATTCAACAAGTCCTAATTTATACAATAACCTGGAACAAGGAAGTTGGCCTTGTTGTAGCTACTACATACATACATATCTTTCCATCCATCCTTTCTCATATCCATCCTTTTTCTACGTTCCTACTAAATCACCTTCACACCTCACCTTTCACAAATCTCTCTATTTCTCCCTCGATCACTTTACCTGATTTATTTTTGGAACGATTTTTGAGAATTCCGGAGTACGTGACTTGGCGCATCTGATTCTTAACATTGTGTTTTGAAAAATATGTTCTAGTATCCGCACCGAGTGGTACATTGTACCGTGTGGTCAAGTACCAATAGGGAACAATTAAAGGCGCGCGGTCCCTAAGAATGGCTATCCTGATCATTAATGATTAGTCATGTACCTGTACTTTTAATAATTGTAACATCTTGTCGACTTGTGACATATAAATAAATATTATTATTGGTAAATATATAATGTTACTGTTAAATAGGTATTATTTAATTTAAACAATATATTTCTTGCAACTATTATTGTAAGTAGTTTATGTTATTTTCATTCTATTTTATAAAATACGTTTGATAAACTTTTATGGAAGAATAAAGGCGCAGAATAATTATTTCAAATGAATAAGAAAAACAAAGGTAGCTAAACTTTTGGAAACAATTCCAGTGAGTAGAAAGTTAAACATAATTTTAGTGTGACAAGTTTAGTAACGAGGCGAAAACCTCGTTTCAAAATCTAGGGGTGGGCTGCTCTCGTTTCCTTTCGAGGTGAAGAGAGGGAACGGAGCAAGAGGGGAACTCGTAAACTTGGCAGTATTGCACTTCCAGGGCCGAAGGTCTTGCCGTGGGGTAGGCTTGACCGCGAGGAGTAAACCTCTATGAAAAATCGGAACAGGAGTTAACCTTCGTTAAGTAGTCAGCAGAGCTTCAGCATTCGAAATTTCGCACCTATTCTTCGAAGTAAACTGGGGTGAATAAAAATAAACATTGTTAGTAATGGTTAATAATGGTTGGTTAGTAATGGCTGGTGGTGGAAAAGGGATTGGTGCTATTCTAAACGATATACAAGTATCCTATTAATATTATAAATGAGAAAGTTTTAGATGTTTGGATGTTTGTGTAAGGGAAAAATGCTTCTCAATTACAAAATGTATATGAATGAAATTTTGGCGAATTCTAGATAATGACCCAAATTATAACATAGGTAACATTTTATCCCGGAAAAATTTGCCCAATAAAATATTCACGCCTGATTGAGCTCAGAGTACCGGAAAAAACGCCTAAAGTTTGGCATAAGCTACAGTACGAAGTCTGTCGGGTCAGCTAGTATGATAATAAAATCTTACAATGGATACTTCTAAAATAGCGAGTTACCTCAAAAAGGAAGGGATAAAACAATGGATTAGGAATTATCTACCCAATTCAGAAACTATATACAGAATTATATTTTCAAGCCTGTCTGAAAAATTACATGTGTGGATATAAACGCAGCAAAACTAAAATGCCTGTTCCGATGGATGAATTATAAATTCAATTATATTAGCATAACAAATTTATTTGAAAACCGTCATTGTTAGTCTGCCGCCAACGATGAAACAAATACTCATTTGTTTCTAATTTCTTTCTGTAATAAGTAAAATTGTAACGCACTGCCAATGACAAACGTATATAAGAGTGCAGATCTATAGAGCAAACCATCATTCAACAAAACGTTGAGGATGGGACCAGTGAGAATTACGATGAAGGTTCTTATCCTAATAGCGATTGTCTCCCTAGCGAGTGCAGCTAACCTAAGAGGTAAATATTTTTTCTAATCATAAATAATGCTTAATTAAGTCAGTTTAGAATTGCTATACCTTATATTTTCAGGTGGATATTTTAACTAAGAATACTCGTCTTTTTAAGTAAATGTTGGTTGATGTTGATGGATTACCTATCCCCAACCAAATATTTATTTTACTATCTGTTTACCAATTAATTTCTATAAAGACTAAGATACTGTCTGTATCAAAGAATTGATTTTAAAAAAATAACAGTACTATAGGAAGATTTAACTAACAAAAAGCTTTTTATAATATGAAAGAAATAACTTTTTTTTAACTATATTATTAACTTTTACTCACACCAATTTTAAATCGATTAGCCCATGTTATAAAACTATAAAAAAAAATATAAATTAAAATTAACAGTATTTGAATTTCCGGTAAAGGTTCTAAGTTTGGCGAAAACCCTGGCCATAATGCGAAACGAAGCGCCGAAGACTGGAAGCCAGTCACCACTCCAGGTGCAGATCCTGCAAAAAACGAAAGCCCCACCCCAGCTCCGGACCCGGGAACGAACGGAAGAAAGCGCAGGGACGAAGACTGGAACCCAGTAACCACCCCAAAACCAAATCCTGGAACAAACGGTAGAAAGCGCAGGGACGAAGACTGGAAACCAGCAACCACCCCAGGTCCAAACCCTGGAACGAACGGTAGTAAGCGCAGGGACGAAGACTGGAAATCAGCAACCACCCCAGGTCCAAACCCTGGAACGAACGGTAGAAAGCGCAGGGACGAAGACTGGAAACCAGCAACCACCCCAGGTCCAAACCCTGGAACGAACGGTAGAAAGCGCAGGGACGAAGACTGGAACCCAGTTACCACTCCAGAACCAAATCCTGGAACGAACGGTAGAAAGCGCAGGGACGAAGACTGGAACCCAGTAACCACCCCAGGTCCAAACCCTGGAACGAACGGTAGAAAGCGCAGGGACGAAGACTGGAACCCAGTAACCACCCCAGAACCAAATCCTGGAACGAACGGTAGAAAGCGCAGGGACGAAGACTGGAAACCAGCAACCACCCCAGGTCCAAACCCTGGAACGAACGGTAGAAAGCGCAGGGACGAAGACTTGAAACCAGCAACCACCCCAGGTCCAAACCCTGGAACGAACGGTAGAAAGCGCAGGGACGAAGACTGGAAACCAGCAACCACCCCAGGTCCAAACCCTGGAACGAACGGTAGAAAGCGCAGGGACGAAGACTGGAACCCAGTAACCACCCCAGAACCAAATCCTGGAACGAACGGTAGAAAGCGCAGGGACGAAGACTGGAAACCAGCAACCACCCCAGGTCCAAACCCTGGAACGAACGGTAGAAAGCGCAGGGACGAAGACTGGAAACCAGCAACCACCCCAGGTCCAAACCCTGGAACGAACGGTAGAAAGCGCAGGGACGAAGACTGGAAACCAGTAACCACCCCAGAACCAAATCCTGGAACGAACGGTAGAAAGCGCAGGGACGAAGACTGGAAACCAGCAACCACCCCAGGTCCAAACCCTGGAACGAACGGTAGAAAGCGCAGGGACGAAGACTGGAACCCAGTAACCACCCCAGAACCAAATCCTGGAACGAACGGTAGAAAGCGAAGGGACGAAGACTGGAAACCAGCAACCACCCCAGGTCCAAACCCTGGAACGAACGGTAGAAAGCGCAGGGACGAAGACTGGAAACCAGCAACCACCCCCGGTCCAAACCCTGGAACGAACGGTAGAAAGCGCAGAGACGAAGACTGGAAACCAGTAACCACCCCAGAACCAAATCCTGGAACGAACGGTAGAAAGCGCAGGGACGAAGACTGGAAACCAGCAACCACCCCAGGTCCAAACCCTGGAACGAACGGTAGAAAGCGCAGGGACGAAGACTGGAACCCAGTAACCACTCCAGAACCAAATCCTGGAACGAACGGTAGAAAGCGCAGGGACGAAGACTGGAAACCAGCAACCACCCCAGGTCCAAACCCTGGAACGAACGGTAGAAAGCGCAGGGACGAAGACTGGAAACCAGCAACCACCCCAGGTCCAAACCCTGGAACGAACGGTAGAAAGCGCAGGGACGAAGACTTGAACCCAGTAACCACTCCAGAACCAAATCCTGAAACGAACGGTAGAAAGCGCAGGGACGAAGACTGGAACCCAGTAACCACCCCAGAACCAAATCCTGGAACGAACGGTAGAAAGCGCAGGGACGAAGACTGGAAACCAGCAACCACCCCAGGTCCAAACCCTGGAACGAACGGTAGAAAGCGCAGGGACGAAGACTGGAAACCAGCAACCACCCCAGGTCCAAACCCTAGAACGAACGGTAGAAAGCGCAGGGACGAAGACTGGAAACCAGCAACCACCCCCGGTCTAAACCCTGGAACGAACGGTAGAAAGCGCAGGGACGAAGACTGGAAACCAGTAACCACCCCAGAACCAAATCCTGGAACGAACGGTAGAAAGCGCAGGGACGAAGACTGGAAACCAGCAACCACCCCAGGTCCAAACCCTGGAACGAACGGTAGAAAGCGCAGGGACGAAGACTGGAACCCAGTAACCACTCCAGAACCAAATCCTGGAACGAACGGTAGAAAGCGCAGGGACGAAGACTGGAAACCAGCAACCACCCCAGGTCCAAACCCTGGAACGAACGGTAGAAAGCGCAGGGACGAAGACTGGAAACCAGCAACCACCCCAGGTCCAAACCCTGGAACGAACGGTAGAAAGCGCAGGGACGAAGACTGGAACCCAGTAACCACCCCAGAACCAAATCCTGGAACGAACGGTAGAAAGCGCAGGGACGAAGACTGGAAACCAGCAACCACCCCAGGTCCAAACCCTGGAACGAACGGTAGAAAGCGCAGGGACGAAGACTGGAACCCAGTAACCACCCCAGAACCAAATCCTGGAACGAACGGTAGAAAGCGCAGGGACGAAGACTGGGAACCATCAACCACCCCAGGTCCAAACCCTGAAACGAACGGTAGAAAGCGCAGGGTCGAAGAATGGAAACCAGCAACCACCCCAGGTCCAAACCCTGGAACGAACGGAAAGAAGCGTAATGTTAATAACTGTTAGTTTGTTCAAACGGAATAATTTGCAAACGATTTGAATTGAAGTTTCCAACTTGACTACTGTTTAATCATAGTGTTTTTAATAAAAAAAAAATTGGAAATAAATTGCACATTCTTTTTAAATGTCGTTCTTCTAGAAAATTGTGTCCGTAATGGTAGCGTACCATGGAGATGTTTGAGCAGGCAACTTTGTCATTAAACTGAACTTAACTCAGCTCAAGCGTTCACGCCGTATATCCCGAAGGACATCGCCACCTGGTGTTCAGAGTACCCACGTTTTGCTCGGACAGTGTACTCACGTGATAGGGTCAGGTCTATCGCCGTTTGGTACGAATACGCTGTCACATGAATAAGTACGACTTTGCTTTCCCTCACTGTTAACAACCATGTTAAATTAACCACACATATGTCTTAAGAAAAGACAAATTGGTATAGGCCCAACCCGGGGTTTGAACTAACGCCTGATGCCTGACACCTTTATACTGACGGGCGGTCGTTCTACCCATTGGACTATCTAGGCTGTCATTAAACTCTGCGTAAATAGTGCATAATTAGTGAGCAAATAAAAAAAACTCTGCATTTTTGGTCTGGGAAATAAACACCAATTTCATTGTGTACGCTGGCGTCGCGATCAAGCTAGCGTACCCATGGCCGTACTCGAAAACGGCTAATTGTAAAGCAATAGGGTTTATATAAAAAAATATTCTTTAATACTTCTCCCGTTATGCAAAATTTCACAACGATTGCTCTTGTAGGAACAGAGATATTGAACAAGATATTTAAATAGAGCTGGCGTTATTAATTGCCAGCGTACATATAATAGTGCATATGAGTCGATTTTATCAACTAGCATTTTTTTTCTAATTTTGGTGGAAATTTTTGTTTATGATTTTTTTTCAAAGAATTTGTGTTACGGCCTTAGAGAGTACTATCTTTGAATTAAATCATCCTGAATAATAATAATATTCTCTCATATAATCTTGTTATTCCTGATTTTTCGACACCAAAATTAAAAATGTGTCACCAAAATTGTTGTACCTCGCAAAAATTTGATTTAGGTAGAAATTTTTTTTGCCCTACAATAAAAATTCAATTATTTGCCTGTTGGTTATGAATTTACTGACTATACCTGCCTAAATTGCCTTTGCCTTAAAATTCATGTTATGTCTAAGCTAAATTGGAACGCTGATTGCACAATTTAAACTGATTACAATATTTAAAAACATACATACATATACTCACGGCTATAAATCCCTAAAGTGGGTAGCCAGAGCTGAGAAATTAGAAATTTCTCAGCCACTTTTGGAAGTTGAGTGGGGAAAAGATGGTAGAATAAAAGTTGTTGGTGATGGGTCTCCAACCGCATCGTCCAAAAATCCCTTACTAAGACCCAATATCGTTAGTCGCCTCTTACGTACACCCACCGGAAGAAATGGGGTAGTGCTATTCTAAGCCGACACTACACAGCTAACTTAACTTAAAAAAAATTGACTGTTTTAAAAAAAAAGACATTCTTTTGAAACTAACAGATTGAAATAATACGTTGAGCTATAATAATAAATGGGTGCGCTTTTTCTTACATAACTTTTTAACTCCTATCATTTGGAGGTCCGAAAATATTTCACATACCATTTAAAATCATAATGATCAGTCTTCATAAAAATTCAAGTCATAAATATAAATAAATATAATCATCGAAATTCATAATATCACTAATTATACACTTTGTATTTAATAATATTTGTTTTAGTATATTTCTTTATACTACTGACCGACATGGGTGTTGGCTTGGCAAACAATAGTGGGCGGGCAGGATTTACCCGAAAATAAATGTGTGCAAAGGCAGTGAGATGAGCCAATATGCAAGCTAATTACCGAAAGCCTTATGCGCGATGCTGTTGACATTGCGGAAAGGCGCGATTGTTAGCCTCGACACAACCAGAATCTGGTTTCTGATTGAAAGCGATTCCTTCCCATAACGTTGGGACATTGCTTGATCGAACCACTTTGACCTTTTCTATTTGTTTGAGATTAGGATTACGCACTAATGTGTGTGGCACAGATGTCGTTGTGGTGACTGGGTGGATGCATTGGGTCGACATGGACTTTCTTGTCAGCGAAGTGCCGGCCGTTTATCCAGACATGCAACGATCAATAACATCTTAAGGCGTGCATTAGTAAGTTTAGGTGTTCCATACATTTTAGAGCCAAGTGGTTTGACACGCGATGATGGAAAGAGGCCGGACGGCATGTCACTGATCCCCTGGGCTAACGGGCTTCCGTTAGTTTAGGATGCGACATGTGTCGATACTTTCGCCGGTTGCCACGTAGATTCCACTTCTCGCAGGGTTGGTTCAGCGGCTACTATTGCTGAGGCCAACAAAAACTGAAATATTCCTCTCTACCCCAAGGATATTATTTTGTCCCCTTTAGGGTGGAGACTTTGGGGCCTTGGGTTCCGGAAGCATGTGGTTTTTATAAAGAGTTAGCTTGTCGTCTTATTGAAACAACTGGGAATACAAAGGCAAGCTCTTACCTTGGACAAAATGCAATGCGCGGCAATGCTTCCATCGTCCTAGGTACCCTTCCCCGAGAAGAGGAGCTGGAAGATGTTTTTAGATTTTAAGTTTTTAGGTTTATATTTTAATTATGTAAATAAGTGTTATATATTTTTTAATTTATATATATCTTTTTGTACCTGATTTATACAACTAGCTAGATTTTAATTTAGTAAATAAATGTTTTTTTTATATTAAATATTATTTAATATATGTATAATTAATATTGTATTAGTTTTAAAAATAAAATAATTTAAAGATGGAAATAAAATAATGACCAACACTATAATAATTTCAATAAATAACTATAATATTCATAAATGTTTTTTAGTCTATTATTTTAAAAAAAGATTATTAATTATATGTGTTTTTATCTATATTTGCTTTTGTTGCATGTTGGTTGCAGGTAAAGGGGGTGCAGGGGGGTTGCGCTCCCTGCTTGGGTGGGTCGCAGGTAAATAAAAGTTAGGTCACATTAAGCTAGGTTAGGTTAGATTATGTATAAAACGAGCGAGGGAAGCACAGCGGAGCGAGCACCTTAAATGCATGATTCATGCCTATTTGCATGCATGCTTGCTTGTTTATCGTAGTAACGATATTACTAATAAAAATAATATGACCATCGAATGTTATGAAGAAAAAAGATCTTGAAATAAATTATAGTTTTAAAAAGATTCTTGGTTGTAACAGAATTAATACATAAGTTATGATCACTAACTGTTATGAATTCCGTTGGTAGTATTAAAAATGTATGAATAAATAAAGTATGAAAAATAAAATTATGAGGAGTGATTATTATGAACACAAATCGTTATTAAGACGACAAATATGATTTAGAATTTTATGTGAGCCAATATGGACCCTATAAATTGACATTCATTATTATTCTAAGAATCAATCACAGTGTTTTGTTTTAATAGTCTCCTTAATAGCCTTAACAAAGATCTTCCAAAACGAAAATAAGGAAATAATGAAATTTCTTATAATATACATAAAGTTTCTTTAAAAGGATAATAATTAAACAATAATCAATGTATACAAACTAATCATCTGCTAGACATACATACATACATTATACTCACGGCTATAAATCCCTAGAAGGGGTAGCCAGAGCTAAGGAATCAGAAATTCCTCAGCCACATTTGGAAGTTGTGTGGGGAAAAGATGGTGAAATAAAGGTTGTTGGTGATGGGTCTCCAACCGCATCGCCCAAAAATCCCTCAAAAGCCCCAAAACCGTTAGTCGCCTCTTACGTACACCCACCGGAAGAAATGGGGTAGTCAAAATATTTTTCATCTGCTAGAAGTTAAAAAAATATTAATATCAAAGTATTAGCGAGATATGAAATACTCGCAAACATAAGTAGTCAAAAGAACGCGCCATGCGGTCGGCTGCGGAGCTGTCCGCGCGGACAGTCGTCCGTACGGACCCGAATTCCAAAATACTACATGGGTGCATTGTATCTTCAAAAAAAAAGCTGTAATCAAAAATATTTAATGAAATATTATTAAATGTGATGGTAATAAACTGCCAAATACGATTTCTAATATTGTACATGAGGGTCGTTCCATAACGTCTCCACAGGATATAGCTCAATTATTTAATAATAATTTCATTGATACAGTATCAGCTAAGTGTATTCCTAACTCTAAGGGTACAAAGGATAAGAGATCTATTAGCAATTCATTGTTTCTTGCACCCATGACCGTAACGGAAACTTCAAATATAATTAAATCCTTAAAAAACACCAATTCAGTAGGTTATGATAAGATATGTACTAGAATAGTTAAAATGTGTAGAGATTACTTGGCAAAGCCATTGACTCATCTTATTAATTTGTCATTTGAACAAGGCACTTTCCCAGAGGAACTGAAAATATCTATTGTTAAACCCCTCCACAAGAAAGGATGTAAAAAGTGTCTTAATAATTATAGGCCTATAGCCCTTATTCCTATTTTATCTAAAATATTAATTCGAATTAAAATTGCCTTTTCAAATGATTTTTTAACCCGAGAGCAAATATTAGTAGAAGAGCAGTTTGGTTTTCGTCAGAAAAAATCGACGACGATGGCATTATACAACCTTGTTAAAGCCTTAGTTGATTCTATGGACAAAGGCACCCCCGTAACTACCCTTTTTATGGATATTGAAGGGATTTGATTTGGTGGATCATTTAATTCTTTTTCAAAAACTTGAAGCGTATGGCATTCGCGGTACTCCCCTAGATTGGATAAAATCTTACCTAATTTATAGATCACAGTGCTCCTCAGTACTCAATATTTGCTCTAAAACTAATACAATAAAAGAGTACAGTTCTAACTATCGTATTATTAAGTGCGGAATACCACAAGGAAGTTTATTAGGTCCATTACTCTTTATATTATACATAAATGACCTTCCACAGTCCATTGATAACCAAATTATATTGTATGCAGACGATAGCGTCGCAATAATTAAAGATCAAAACAGCATAGGACATGAAGATCATGTAAAAAATGAACTATATAAAATAGGTACTTGGCTAAATGTTAATAATTTGACTTTAAATGTCAGCAAAACGAGATTACTGCAATTTTTTCACCCCCAAGGTTCAGCTCCACCATTGAAAATTACATACAATGATGAATTGGTTAACCGAGTAAATACTTTTAATTCTCTTGGTTTATCTATTGATCAACATTTAAATTGGAAATCACATTGCGATGCTCTCAATAAAAAGATAAATAAATATGTTTACGCCCTGGGTCGTATTGTTAGATTGTCGTCTGAGCATGTCGGTAAGCTTGCGTACCACGGTTACGTTGGTTCACTCTTACGATATGGCATTGTGTTATGGGGTAACTCTACCAATGTACCTTCGGTTTTTCTTGCTCAGAAAAAATGCATTAGAGCTCTCAGCCAAATAAAGGATCAAACGGTTTCTTGCCGACCACTTTTTAAAAAATTGAGAATTCTCCCGTTATGTTCCCTTTATATTTATGAAGCTGCTTTATTGGTTAAGAGAGATATTCATAATTATACTCCGGCTCCCCTAAGATTTCACTCGAAACGTCTGCAGAATCTCAATAAAGATAAACTTGATGTACCTCATTATAAATTAGCCTCAAGCAGCAAAACTATTTTTGTAATGTCTGTTAGAATATATAATTCAATACCTATTAATATAAAATTGTTATGTTTTAATAAATTTAAAAAGGAATTGTTTAAATGGCTATTAGAATATTGTTTTTATGACATGAAGGAGTTTTTCAATACAAATAATAATTAAATACCTAAACGAATTAATGTTATTGTTTCTATTATATTTTATTTGAATTTGTTTTGTATTTAGTTGTAAGATTGACATTTTAAACTAAAGGTGACATAAAGTTAGTTAATTTATTTTTTATGACTTTAATGATGTTTTTTATCATTATTATTTGGTTATGTGTGTTATTAATGTGTTATAAATGATGGAAATTAATTTGACTTGTGTTGTACTTTTGTAGGATTTATTGGTTTTTGTAGAATGTTTAATTATATTTTTTTTTACCTATTAAAACATATTCCAATATAAAAAATGTAAAGACTGATGTTGTAAGCTCGGAAGAGCAAAATGTGTATGGCACCATTAATAATACGATGTAACAACTTTGTAACCCGCATTTACAACGAATAAATGATTATGATTATGATTATAAATAGACAATGTAGTAGTAGTAAAACTACTCGATAACAGATGGCAGTACGAATCTAGAATATTCTACTTAGTATAAGTTCTTTCCAGAGTTTTCTGGATATCTATATCTTCAGAAGAAAATCATATAAAAGGCCAACGCTAGTGCCTCATCAATCAGTTTCAAAGTAAACGGCAAATAGTAAACAGTAAAAGGAAAGCAAGCAAGCAACAGCTCTTCCCTCACTTCCTGGCGCTGCTGGTGAAGAAATAAAAGAAGCCTTTTCATTCCTGATCCCTTACAACCAGAATAGGTGCATCCCGCACAGCCATTGCAAAAAATACATGTCAACGACCCTAAGTTCTGAACTGTTGGTCATGTGTTGGTCATTGTAGTTTTTTTGCAGTGGCAACTGTTAGAAAGATATAGATCCTGATCCTGGGACCTCTCATTGGGCACAGTCCTTCCCTTAAATGTGAAAGCAAATAACAACCTTGCAACAAACAACGTGAACAATCTAGTTATAGAATATTTAAGTTATAGAAAATAGTAGATTTTTGCTTACAGCATACTTTACGTGTAGTAAAGTATGCTGTAAGCAACGAAACAGAAACAAAATAGATTAGCAACAGTTTTCCAAATATGGGTTAATAAAAGTACATATTATTGCAACGCTATTTAAAAAAAAATGTACTGTGAACTGTGATAAAAAGTAGTTGTTTTTGGAAAATTAAATATTACCTTTATGATAAACCTATTAATTTATATTTTTTCAATTATTTTATTTCCACTTCGAACTCTATCTATAAGTTAATGTAGTTAATATCCTCTTAGTTCAGTATTTGACCACGTTTCAGTTTTGGTATTTAAGAAAACTTGACCAAGCACTTTTAAGCTACCTGTACATTACCATGAACAGAAATAAACATGGACTTTTAAATTATTCCAATGCGAATTGGCATAAAGTATTTACACTAAAAGAGGCAGACTTTCACGCAAATGTTAAAGAAAAGCTGCACATTACAGCCACACATTTTTTTTTCTATATTCAAGCAATAACGTTTTGTACTTCGTTCGTATATCATGAGATTGGTCTGTAATAGAGTCAAGAGATTTTTAGCGGTGAGGGAAGACTCCAGCTTCAAACACTTGCGCCGAAAGCGTGGCAGAGGTACTAAACTTTCGAAAATCACGTGACATAATTATCACCTTTTTTTTTCATTTATTTGAATAAAATATTTTTAAATTTCAATATTCATAACAAGTACACATAAACCATTTTTAGGTTTTACCGTATACTCTAAATTGTCACTAAAAAGAATTGGTGGGTAGTCAGGGAAATGCGGTTTCGAATTATAAAATGTACAAAGTGGTGTTACAGTCTCCTTACATATTTTTCTCACCTTTAAAGACCTGATAAATAATTACATATACTCACGGCCATAAATCCCGAAAAGGGGTAGCGAGAGCTTCAGAGCTAGAAACTCCTCAGCCACATTTGGAAGATTGATAGGGGACAAGATGGTAGAAATAAAGTATCGTTGGTGATGGGTCACTAACCGCATCGCCCAAAATTCACAAAATACCCAATATCTTTAGTCGCGGTAGACATGGTAAAGCTATTCTAAGCCGACACTACACAGCAAAAATAATAACATACATACATACATATACTCACGGCTATAAATCCCTAGAAGGGGTAGCCAGAGCTAAGAAATTAAAAATTCCTGAGCCACTTTTGGAAAATTGAGTAGGGAAAAGATGGTAAAGTAAAGGTTGTTGGTGATGGGTCTCCAACCGCATCGCCCAAAAATCCCTTAAAAGCTCCAATACCGTTAGTCGCCTCTTACGTACACCCATCGGTAGAAACGGGGTAGTGCTATTCTAAGCCGACACTACACAGCAAAAATAATAAACTATTGTATAATAGCAAAAATATGTTGAAAAGAAAAAATGAGCACACAAAAATGTAGCTACAAGCAAAACTAGGGTTCTATAACTCAAACGGTCTTGGTATCATTTAAGTAATGTGGTAATAGCGGTAATAGTTTGATTGCAGCGATCGAGATCGCTCATGACACTGACCGGCCAGTACTACTTGTGAACGCTCGGCAACATACATTTGATTCTCTTCGCCATGTATATATTACTAGTTATTTGTTTAAGCATCGGTTTTACCACGGGTAAGTAGGCAATACTATATTTTTTTAAACGGTTTTATTTTAACAGATCAGCAGCCCTTCAACACAGACTGTAACGTATAGTGCAAAAAGTAGTTTCAGAGCCTCCAAGCAGTGACTACCGAAATATACTCATTAACAATAAAAAGGCTTTATTTTTTTAAGGCTTAGTTTCGTTGAGATACCAATTTTTTACCAACAAATAAACTGTTAACTGGTAACTACTTTTTCTAAAATATCCCTCTGGTAATTTGCACTGATTGACTTGATTTGATTTTTGAAGTCACTATAGATCCAATAGTTTTGACGGTTACTCTTTTCTTTAATACTAGTTAGTGCTGTTGCTGTGTAGTGTCGGCTTATAATAACACTACCCCATTTCTGCCGGTGGGTGTACGTAAGAGGCGACTAACGGTGTTGGGGCTTTTAAGGGATTTTTGGGCGATGCGGTTGGAGACCCATCACCAACAACCTTTATTTTGCCATCTTTTCCCCACTCAATTTTCCAAAAGTGAAATTTATAGCCGTGAGTATATGTATGTAGGTATGTAGTTATATTATACAATTTATCTATGTTGACACTGCTGCGCGAATAAGTTGCCTCTCCAAACCGAATTTGGTTAACACCTCCCACTAATACAGTCTTACTACCCTGTCATACGACTTCTTTATGGGAGTCATACGTTTCACCGAATGTCGCGAGCTCGACGCACGCGAGCTCGAAAAAATATTTGAGTGGTACGCCAGCTCGAAAGTACATGAATTCGAAAGCCGCCAGCTCGAAAGACGTTGGCGCGAATCACGTTTCACCGAAAATGTTTCGCAATGGTTTATCAGTTAGAGAAGCAGATTATAATTAATGTCTTAATCTTATTAATATAAAACATATTTTCTTTGAAGGTACTTTGATTTTTTAGTTATTGATGTTATTTGCATTCACCCTCAGTAAAATATCTACGCTTATTGGAAAATCACCTAGCTACCTTCTTAAACTTACCTACAAGACCCAAAAAAGTAGCCAGAGCCACAAAATTAGGAATCTTACATACATATACTAGCCAGGTAGCCGGAGAGAGAGAATTAGTCATTCCTCAGCAAATTTTTGAAAGTTATGTGGGGAAAAGCTAGTAAAATAAAGGTTGTTGGTGATGGGTCTTCTACCGCGTCGCCCAAAAAGCCTTTAAAACCCCAATACCCTTAGTTGCCTCATACGTACACCCACCGGAAGAAATGGGGTAGTGCTATTCTAAACCGATACTAAACAGCAATTTCGTTTTGCTAAAACTTAATTTTTGGTACAGAATGAAATGAAACTATAACAATTGTTTCTTTGCCATTTAATTGTAGCGTAAAAAAATCAATATAAAACTATATATTTTTGAAAATATTAAATGAAAAATACTAAGTTGATGTAGAAAACAGGTTAACTCCTGCCAACATCTTACAACAAGGTAACAAAAATTTCAACAAAAAAAATCCTATATAAGAAACATTGTTTTGACAAAGCATAAACAAAAAAAAAACATAAAATCAAATTATATATAAAATCAGTAAAGATGAGTATTAGGAGCTATAGCTATATACTGCGCTAAGTTATATGCACCAATATGTTTTGTTCTACATTATTTTAATGAGGGTGGATGCAAATAACATCAATAACTAAAAAATCAAAGTACCTTCAAAGAAAATATGTTTTATATTAATAAGATTAAGACATTAATTATAATCTGCTTCTCAAACTGATAAACCATTGCGAAAGATTTTCGGTGAAACGTGATTCGCGCCAACGTCTTTCGAGCTGGCGGCTTTCGAATTCATGTACTTTCGAGCTGGCGTACCACTCAAATATTTTTTCGAGCTCGCGTGCGTCGAGCTCGCGACATTCGGTGAAACGTATGACTCCCCTTCTTTATAGCTATGAAAGAGCAAGCAATCCACCTTTTGATTTATTGCATAGAAATTTCGGTGATGCAGCTCAAAAAGTGAACATGGACCGTCTTGTTAAAACTAGTTATTTATTAAATTTTATTTACAATAGAATTCAAGAATAATAATTAAGTGTTAGTAATAAGTTCGTAAATGTAAATAAAAGTGATCTATTATTTAATTTCAGGTATAAAATACGATGGATTACGAGGTGAGTCAGTCATTATCGTCATGATCAGCCACTGCTGGACCCCTCCCCTCAACGATCACCACAATCTTCTCGTGACCTTGATCAAACCGTCAGTCTAACTTGTGGCAGGCCTACCCACAATCCGCTGTCTGGTGCGTGGTCGCCACTTCAGAACCTTCGAACCCCAACGTCCGTCGGTTTTGGTTGCAACTTGCCATACTTATGATTACTTAAGTTCTGTAACTCGTCGGGATATGTCAGTAAGCAAAGATCTTCTCAGGATCCCCTCGTTGCAAATTAGGTCACGTAGTGAAACTCCTAACATAGCCCTGCCCATTCCCCGTGGGCTAATCCGAGCTTTCAGATAAGGCCCGAGGGAGCAGAAAGAGATAGGCTTCAGATATTGTTAGAGGCCAAGTCTCTGTGCCGTAAGTCGTGACTGATGTGAACGCAATATTCCAACAATAATGCTACTCAGGTAGAAATAGTGGTCCACTAGTATTCTATAAAAAAATGGCTTTTAGGGCCATGTCGAGAAATAACTTGATCTGTGGTATGAAACCCTGTGTCAATGTCAAGTTTAATTTATTAATTTAGCAGTCAGTACTTCATAAATTCATAAATTCTACATTGGAAGAATACTTTATATACATTGAAGTAAAGTCTTTGGTGGGTCTCTAGCCACATCGCCCAACAATGACTATTAAGCCCCAAAACTTTTTTTTTGGTTTGCTTTTACTTTTAAGTAAACAAATATTACCTTTTTTTCTTTCTAATTAATACAAAACAATATATACTTCTACTCATAAATCTACATACATATACTCACGGCTATAAATCCCTAAACGGGGAAGCCAGAGCTTTGGAATGAGAAATTCCTCAGCCACTTTTGGAAGATAGTAATATAATAATAAATGTTTTCGGTGACGGGTCTCCAACCACACCGCCCAAAAATTACTTAAAAAGCCCCTATACCCTTAGTGGCCTCTTACGATCACCCACGGGTAGAAAAGGGGTAGTGTTATTCTAAGCCGACACTACACGGCAAATATCATAAATCTACTTTCAGTAAAATTTGGCTGGTCAAGTGCCTTAAAAGATATAGAATACTTTTTCAAAATACCTCGGACAATAATGGAAGCGGAGAGCGACGGGTGGAGAAGAATTGAGAGACCTCCTGGAGATTTACCTGAGCTGAGAATGTATTGCCCTCCTGGCAGAGCAGTATGTCCACTCTTTGACACAGCAGGGTTTGTTGCTGGCTTGCAGATAGCCGTAAGTATATAAATATAGTTCGACGTTTAAAATTTCAGATCAATTTCAGTGCTTATACATAAGTCTTTTAAAAAAATATTATTTATTTGAGTTACCATTAAAGGGTTCCCTGGAAAAGATCCGTATAATGCATACATACAAACATACATGTTTGTTCAAGACCAGGTTCTTTATTCAGAATCAGGAATTCCCCAGCCATATTAAAAAAATTGTGGAGGTTGGGTAATATGGCTGGGAAAACATTACCAACGAAATTTTATTTTTACTACCAGTATCTTCTCCCAAAAGTTAATAAGGTAAAAAAGTTTATTTTTGAAAATAAAGTTGATTACATACATATACTCTCGCTGTTGGCCATTGGAGTAGGCAGAGACTATCGATCGCAACTTTGTACGACCTGGCATTCTCTCTAGCTTCGTTCACATCCATAAATTTTTGCACACATGGTTTTTTTTTATTCTTCCTACTTCGGGCACCTGTACCTTGTAAGCTATGTACAGTTGGAGAAAGTATCATTTCCCGATGGAATGTGTGCGAAATGAGGACAAAACTCAAAGTAGAAGTTTTAATATAAATAAATAATTATCATTCCATTTTAGCAGATCCACTGTCGGTATCTTTTTATTTGAAATTATTGTTTTTATTAGATTAGGCCCGATAATACTGTCATTATCGCAAAGTGGTACAAGTGTTTTATTAGAAATTACGTCTTTTATAAGGACGACTACATCCGTGGTCGAGTGGATGCGTGACTAGTTTCTCGGTCCGGAGGTTGCGGGTTCGATTGCCGCTGTGAGCAATATTTATGTGATGAGCAATTGAGCATACATGTTTGTTTCTTAGTCTTGGATGTTTTTTATATGTGTATTATATCATATTAAGTATATCGTTCAGTTAGTATCCCATATCCCAAGATCGTACAAAGTGGCGATCGATAGTCTCTGCCTACCCCAATGGGAACTAACGGCGTGAGAATATGTATGTATGTAGTATCCCATATTACAAGTCTCACTCAGTTTGGGGCTAACTTGATATAATAATGTCCGTATATTTATTACAAAAAAACAACAGAGCTCTTTAAAAAAAATCGTTTTATTTACAAATCGTTCAAAGATTGAGCGTTGACGGTCAATGTAACGATGGTCACTTATCCTATTTAATTTAATGATACATGTTACGAGTATCTATCGTGCAATCGTGTAGTGGAAACTTTAAAACGTGTTATTGTAGCTACTTGCTTTGAACTGCTCAGAAATGCATTATCCGATCTTTTTAACCGACTTCGGCTTATTCCGTTTATCCACCCTAAAACAGCCACGTTAAGGCGGATATTCGGAAACGCACGTCCTTCTATCCACCATGATCGGGGCGGATATCCGTAATTCATATTGTAAGTTTCTTCCGATTTTCTACCCTGCCTAAGTACAGTCATTTACTGAAACATATACAATACAAACCCGGTACATACCGGTCCAATCTTAAGTATTTTAAACATAAACGTTCACGCCGAATATCCCCGAAGGGGTTGGCAGAGGTACTAATACTTCTGAACATCACGTGACTTTGTCACCTGGTGTTCAGAGTACCCACGTTTTGCATGGACAGTGTACTCACGTGATAGGGGGCAGGGTTATCGCCGTTTTGTACGAATACACTGTCACATGTCTAAGTACAACTCAGCCATGTGGGTTTCCTCACGATGTTTTCCCTCACCGTTAACAACCATGATAAATTAACCACACATATGTCTTTAGAAAAGACAAATTGGTAAAGGCCCGACCCAGGATTTGAACACTAGTCGTTTGTACGATAACCGAGTGTTCTACCCACTGGGCTATCACAGTTGCTTGTAAGTATTATAATGTTCACGAAGTTTCTTGGACCGGGTTTGTGTTGTGTATGTTTCAGACAATGACTGTACTTGGGGTTGAAAAACGGAAGAAACATATTATTATGAATTACGATTATCCACCTCATGCAGGGTGGATTGAATGACACGCGTTTCCGAATATCCCACTTAGGGTGGCTGTTTTAAGGTGGATAAACGGAATAAAGGGCACCGAATCCAAAGGTAATTTATTATTGTAAAATATTAAAATAGTTTTAGTTTTGAATAATACAAATAATAATCCTAATCGGTATTTCAGTTGGTTAATAAATGCGGTTTGGGTAGGAAATTGTATAATTTAAAGATTTATTTTTTGCTTTTGTGGTGTTTTTTTTGACGGTGGTTTTTTTTTTAAATTTTAACTTATTAAGGAACTGTTCAACGGAATTTGCTGGTTTAGTCCGTTTTTCTTACACGCTCTTTTATTTGAGTAAGCTATATTTAAATAAATATTTATTTTCTTCCATTTTTTTACCTATCTTTAAAGCAAATGTATAGTGCTAGTTATATCTTGATGGTATATGTTTTTATTCATGCAAAAAGGGTTTAATGGAGTGTTTTGAGGTGTTTCTATGGGTGTTATAATCACACACATGAATCAGAACCTGTTTACTTTAATGTGCAGAAGCACTTATTAATCTGCAACCCAAGACTCCAACGGTAAAACCAAATATCCCTGAAGAGATTGCAGAGGTACTTATACTTTTAAATATACATACATACATACATACATACATATAACATAACATAACATAACATAAACGTTCACGCCGTTTATCCCCGAAGGGGTTGGCAGAGGTACCAATACTCCTGAACTCACATGGCAAGCGCCATCTAGTTTCCAGAGAAGGTACCCACGTTTTGCTAAGACAGTGTACTCACGTGATAAGGGGCAGGCCTATCGCCGTTTTGTACGAATACACTGTCACATGACTAAGTACAACTCAGCCATGTGGGTTTCCTCACGATGTTTTCCCTCACCGTTAGCAACCATGATAAATTAACCACACATATGACTTTAGAAAAGACAAATTGGTGTAGGCCCGTCCCAGGATTGGAACTCACGCCCTTCTGTTTTCCGGGCGGGTGTTCTATCCACTGGACTATCATGTCGCTTACATATACTCACGGCTATAAATCCCTAGAAGGGGTAGCCAGAGCTAAGGAATCAGAAATTCCTCAGCCACTTTTGGAAGTTGTGTGGGGAAAAGATGGTGAAATAAAGGTTGTTGGTGATGGGTCTCCAACCGCATCGCCCAAAAATTCCTCAAAAGCCCCAAAACCTTAATATCTAACTTTTAAATATCACGTAACTAATTGTCACACATTATTCAGAGTACCCAGGTTTTGATTGGACAGTGCACTCACGTGATATAGGCCTATCGCCGTATTGTATGTCCATATAAACTGTCACCTGACTGAGTAAAACTTAACTATGGGGGTTTCCTTGCGATAACTTCCTTCTCCGTTAACAACTATGATAAATTATTCACACGTATGAGCTGTTTAGTGTCGGCTTAGAATAGCACTACACCATTTTCTCCTGTGCGTGTTCGTAACATACATACATAAATATATAACGCCTATAAATATTAATAAGGGATAGCCAGAGCTTGAGAATTAGAAATTCCTCAGCCACTTTTGGATATTTATTGGAAGGAGATAATAAATAAAGTGTCGTTGCTGATGAGTCTCCAGCCACAACGCCCAAAAATCGCTTCCAGGGGGAAAAAATGGCGTGGTCATATTCTAAGGTGACACTACGCAGCTCTTAATAATTCAGGGATTAATGGTGTACTCGTAGAGCCGTACAACTCCGCGTGACAAAGGACATTCTTTTAATAAAATTGGCTTTAAGTTAAACAAATATTATGTTTTTATGTAAAAAAATACAAAAGCTTTGATTTTCTCGGGACTCAAAGAATCGTAATCTGTTGATACCTGCGATGGAAACACAAAACCATTTTACATATAAATACCTAGTATAGATAATATACATACCTTCCTTTGGCTTCCTTTGGCTTTACCGTAGCCTGGTAAAAAAACGCAAAATATTCGTTTTTTTCTATACTTATAATAAATCTGTAGAGAGGTCAATTATGTACATGAAATATATTTTAAAAATAACGATCAGGGGGGGATTAGGGATCGATACTTATGCCAAAAATGCAATGAGTAAAATTTTTGTCTGTCTGTCTGTCGGTTTGTATGTTCCTTATGGAAACAAAAACTACTCTAAGGATTTTAACAAAACTTGATACAATTATTCTTCATACTCCTGGGCATGTCATAGTATACTTTTTAGTAGAGTAGTGAAGGGGAATTTTGAGATATTTTGGGAAAACGGGAGAAGTTACTCCATTTTTAGAGCTCTCGTCGCGTTTGTAGCCTTAATGGTGAAAGTTACATAGAAATCACGTGTGACAGAAATATTCTACATAAAATTGTCTAAAAAATATTGCGCGACAGCATATGTCTTTATTTTATGGTTGACTCACAACAACACGTGTAACTCCTGATAGCTAAGCAGTTCGGAGCATTCTGATTTAATTTGTTTACTCTTACGTTTATAATACTATCACTCATCCCTTATTTTAAAAAGTTAACATTATTACAAATAAATAAATAATAAATAAAGGAAAGAAAAATTTCGACACAGGTGGGGATCGAACCCGCAACCTCGGGTAAACGCCCCGACGCTCTGCCAACTGAGCTACCGTGTCAATTGGCTGCCAGTGCGAAATTCTTCTATACTTTATTTCGTTTACACGTTTAAGTAGTGTTTGCGTTTCCTACCTCCGAATTTTAACTAATTCGAAAGGCCACTTGTCTACCTTTTCAGATAGAATGCAAATGTTGGAAACGCCTAACTATCACATAATTTAAATCTTTTCTTTAAAGGTTTTCATGAACAAAAAGATTTAAACATTATTACATTTTCAATAAAAAAAGAATCATAGAAATCGGTATAGAAACACCAAATTATACATGAAACATAATAGTCGCACGCGACCAAAACCAAATCCTTACTAATTTACATATTACATACTATATGGCGGCAGTAGTTGTATCCTAAATCGCGGTATGGTTTCTTTTTTAGATTGTTATAAATACTTCATAGCGTTTTACTCAACTTCAACTCTACCATATCAACTTGAAAATAAGCTTATTTTCAGAGATACTGAATCGTTCGTAAAAGCGCTTTCAAAATCACTAAGTTCCACTATTCAGGAGTGCTATAATTTGTAATCAAGTGAAGGCGCTAAATGTCATAAAACTTGAGCAAAAACCAAATTATACATGAAACATAATAGTCGCACGCGACCAAAACCAAATCCTTACTAATTTACATATTACATACTATATGGCGGCAATAGTTGTATCCTAAATCGCGGTATGGTTTCTTTTTTAGATTGTTATAAATACTTCATAGCGTTTTACTCAACTTCAACTCTACCATATCAACTTGAAAATAAGCTTATTTTCAGAGATACTGAATCGTTCGTAAAAGCGCTTTCAAAATCACTAAGTTCCACTATTCAGGAGTGCTATAATTTGTAATCAAGTGAAGGCGCTAAATGTCATAAAACTTGAGCAGTGATTGAAGAAACCTCAGATATTTTTAAAACTACGCTACCCGTGCGAAGCTGGGCCGATTCACTAGTACTAAATAATACAAAAGCTTCACAAAATTAATACACCATATTTGGGTATCCAGGGGTTCAGAATATAAAAGTTCCTTGTCCACTGTTAACTGTTACTGTTGTCACTATGGAAAATATCTAAGAAATAAATATGGCTACATTATTTTATTCAAGAGGAAATATACAATATGCAACAAAGGAAATACTCAATTACATTTTTACATTGCTGTTGCTAGTCACATGTTATTGAAACAGACAACATGTGACTCACGTGACTGTCTTCGTTTACCGGAGTCACGGTAACAAGAAACAATTGATAAAAGTTTTACGAAAAACTAGTTTATACAACTGAATACTCTAAGCTCACAAGTAAACAATCAAATAGAACAATTAAAATCAGCCCATTATTTGTACATCCAACATGCTGAATATTGACCCACTCTTTGTACCTATTGAGAGGCTATTTATTGTTGACTAACACCCTTTGTATAGAATTTAATTTATTCTTTTGAATTCTGATAAATATCAATTATTATAATAATAATAATCATTTATTTCGGGCCAGTAGCCAATATTTAGCTATTACAAACAACATAAAAACATAAAATGAAAACTATAAAATAAAAATAAAATTAAATTATAAAAACATTTCAATTAAAAACAATGTCACAAAGAGTAGAATCAAAATCAATATAAATAAAAAAAAATCAATAAAAAATAAAATTTATAATGAGCTTACAAACTACAGTATAAGGGGTGATGCGCTAGCATGTAGCTGCAACCACCTTCTCATCATCGGCGAGTCCCAGCGCTCGAACAATGCTCTCAGGATTCCGTTAGTGCTAGCCTGCAGGCGCCTCAATAACGAGGCACTCCGTTTCCTCACTATAGCGTGGAAGACATCAATATGAATATATATATGTTCTTCATATATATGTTATTCAATATAATATGTTTTTCAGTTACCTGTGGAGGAATTCGAGTCTTTAGCTATCAAACCTGAGAAACGATTCATAAAATGGAGAGCTCCTGCTCTAGGAGGTGAACCTAGCCAAGAATACTGGACTGTTACTCAGTACTACGTGTCTGAAGGTAAAATTTGTATTTATTTTCATGTATATGTAATACATACAAATATTTACGAACTCGTTATGAACAAAGACCAGAAAATATTAAAACATCAATACAAACATACATTATACTACCTTATGCTGGTTAATTGACTCATTTCTGTTTCTAAAATCTTGAAACTTAGTTTACGGATTACTTACCGGATATAAAGAAGCATTTTAAAATATTTTTTAAGAATTTATCCTCTATAGTAGTAAAATAAGTCCTTGAAGTTTATTTGTGTTCTTCGTCAATTCTGGACATAGCAGAATGAGAATTGGTACGTTGGTTTCGATTAAAATTAAAAATAAATTATGTAGGTAAGAGGCACCAAATTGTTCCTTAAAGAGGTAAAATTAGGGTATAATTTTTGGATCAATCTCAATCACGCTTCAACTACAGAAACTAGGTCGAATATCACGTAAATGAAGTTGCGCGGGTCAACTAGTAAAGTAATAGCCCAGTGTTTTGCTTTTTGGCAGAATCCTTGAAATCTGGAGCTGGTCCGCAAATCGAGAACGGCGAAACGCTACAAGATGGCGGTGTATGGGTAAAAGGACTTGATGGAGTACTACTTAGAATTCCCAGTACTGAAGTTGAACTCAAAACAACAATGTTTAAAAAACAAAATTGTATGCCACATATGGGTATGTAAAAAGTTAAATTAATTCATACATATTACTGCTAAATAAGGGAGATTCTTTTGGTTTGATTTATTCCATTTCCGTTCAATAAAATGATGAATAAAAATACAGCCAATTTAATTTTGCTGAATGTTACTACCCAAAAGGAATAATGATAATTGAAATAACATAGTTAGGTATAGTATATACTAGCGACCCGCCCCGGCTTCGCACGGGTGCAATGCAAAATATACCTACTACAGAATGTCCTTTTGGTTAGTGCTGGAGTAAAAAATATTTACTTACTATTCGTTCGACTAAAAACAAAAGATTATCAACAACAAAATATACCTATTCTATTCAGTTCTTCTATGAACTTAACTATAATTTTCAGTAATTGAAAATGCTCGCCCTAATACTAAATTGTCTTAACTCTAAATTCAAATCAAAGTCTTAATGGTAGAAAAACCAAGAAATATGGTTTTAAGCTAATCCTATCTAACCTAATGTACTTACAATACTACTAATATAATAATAATAATAAAAATTAAAAGATAATCAACAACAAAAGATACTTATTCTATTCAGTTTAATTAATTCTTGATATTTTCCTCGCTAGAGAGCTCTGATTAACGCGTGCGATCGCTGCAAATCATAAAGTGCTTTAAGGCGATGCGCGGCCATCGGCGCGCTATTTATAGGCACGCGCCGCCCGGCGCAAACAACTACGACCCTGCATTTTAAATTTGTAATATCTTGTAATATTCACTTAAATTACATGCTGTAAAAAGCATATTGATCTATAATAAATGCACAATTTATTTAAGGTACTTAATTGGATAAGGATTAATGCTGTATTATTTAAAATCACTTCGTAAATAACCATTTTTTAGTAAAGAATAAAAATGGTTATGCTGGGTTATCCCTAAGAGATAGACATATACCATCGCGGACTTTTTTGTTGAACTTTTTAAGGTGAACAATACTGTAGTACATTATTTTGGTCTATCTCGTAGGGTTCAGCCAGCGTTTGCAATATAAGCACAAAAAAACGTGCTTATTTACGACATCACATTAGAAATCTTTAAATTTATCAGTGTTTCTCTACTATATTATGCATTTATTATACATACAAACCTTTCTTAAGAATCACTCTATCTATTAAAAAAAACCGCATCAAAATCCATTGCGTAGTTTTAAAGATCAAAGCATACATACGGACATACAGCGAAAGCGACTTTGTTTTATACTATGTATTGATATTCACTAGCTGACCCGACAGACTTCGTACTGTCGAATTTACTTATGACAAAACTTTAGGCGCTATTTCCCGTACTCTTAGTTCAACCAGGCGTGAATATTTTATGGGTAAATTTTTTTCGGGACAAAAAGTATTGCCAAATTTTATTCATATACATTATGTACTTGAGGAGCCTTTTCGCCTCAAACACACAAACATCCAAACATCTAAACTTTCACATTTATAATATTAATTTTCAGGTACTCATTACTACTACAATATGTCACCCAACATGAAATGTGAAGACTTGTTACCTTGGTTCGCTCTTACCAACAACGGTGACCTAGTAGGTACCGGTTTTCAAATTATTGGAAGGCTCGCCAAGACAGAGGGCCAAAAAGACTGGTTTGAGAGACCACAATACCCAAAAACTAGCGCACAGGTAAAATCCATTGAGATACATTTTCATTAATATTTGTTATTTGCGTGCTATAATATGAAAGACACATTTTATTTCGTTCAATGAAAATGGCATATAAAACCTGAAGTATCAATTCCAGTATTCCTTTTGGTAAAATCACTGCAATCAATAGTCTTTGATTTGGGATTAAAAAAACATTATTCCTAAAAAGGAGATCCTTTTTAAGGATTTTAATATTATTAACAAAAGATAGGAAAGAGAGTGTTGAATCAAACGAAATCTGTCGTTTCAAAGTCGGTGACAAATAAAAATAGTAGAATCATTAGCGACGAAAACATAATGAATGAGGCACTTAATATACTTAACTCAAACTCAAACTAAAACGTTCACGCCAAATATCCCCAAAGGGGTTGGCCTCTGGTTAGTACCTCTACTAATGAAAATGAAAAAATGAAAAAATATTTATTACACCAATTAAAACCTTACATACATTTACATAGGAACATCATAAAAATATCTTAAAAAGTAGGCTTTAGGTGAGAGTTTATAATACTAAAAGTGATCGGTGTCCCCTACACTAGGTAAAACCTGTATCGTGGGGGACTGTGTAGGCAGATAATAGTAAGTGAACATAGCAGTTTGATAAGTGGTGCAAAACCAAGAAAAGAATCTTAAATCTAAAAATTAACTTATTCTATTATTAGCTTATTTTACACAAAAATAACTTTAATTTACAACACACAAATTATTATAAATAATTTTATTATCTATCGATTATGATAATATAATTAGATACATAATAAAGAAAGAAATAATATATAATTATATATATAAGACTATATATTTGTACAATAAATAAGCATACATATCGTTTTGCTACCTATCATATGATATAATATTTAATAATAAATAAATAAAAAATAAAAATATTATCTTGTAGTACATATGAAATTTAAAGTAAAGCAGTATATAATAATTCTATATTTTCATATACTTTATTTAGTTATAATAAGTAACTCCTCTGTATCTGTGTAGTTTAGATTATAAAGCCAATCCTTCAACTGCTTCTTTGCCTTCAGCATCGTGGAGTTTTTAATATCGCAATGTTGGAGGACCTGGTTGTATACATAAGGATGCAGAAACTTTGGGAATCTTTGGGCAAAACTAGTATTAATCGCTGGAACTTGCAGTTTAAATGTTCTTTTACGTAGCATGTTAGCGTAATCTGGGGAGTTAATTGTTTCACGATGTTTAAGTAAACTTATTCTGAGAATAAAAAGACGGCGGACAGATAGAACCTGGCACTCTTTATAAAGATCGATTGTGGGGAATCTTCTGGGCTTCTTAATCATGACCTTAAGGATGGAACGTTGTGCTCTTTCCAGTGGAAGCATGTGTGTTTTTGAGGACCCTCCCCAGCATGTGATGCAATATCCCAAGATAGATTGACATAGAGCAGTATATACGTTAATGAGGGTACTTTTGTCGGCACTACGTCGGAGTTCTCGCATTATGTTAATAAGTTTTCTGGCTCTTCCTGAAATATATTCAATATGTTTTACAAAGTTAATTTTTCGTCTAAAATTATCCCTAGATATTTAATTGATTCTACTCTTTCTATCACGTTGCAGCCACATTTTTCAACTGATTGGTTACAAGTATGCATCTTTAGGGAGCGGGTTGAGCAGGGTTCTGAAGCTTTGGTCTTATGAAAGCTTAGGTATTTGGTTTTCGATACATTTAAAGTTAAGAGATTATTGCTCAGCCACTTGGCCGCTCTACCAAGACCCAGTTCGGCACGTTTGTATGTCTCATCCCAGTTATCGACAGTGAAGAAAAAGGCTGTGTCATCGGCATAACAAATGGTTTCGATGTTTTCAGATAGCGATAATGCTTTACCCATGTCGTTTATGTAAATTATGAAAAGTGTCGGGCCCAAAATGCTACCTTGCGGTACTCCAAAGTCGATGGAAGAAGGGTCACTCGAAAGATCACCTATTTTTACGAGCTGTTTTCTGTTTGTGAGGTAACTTTGAAACCATTGAAGAGCTTGCCCTCTTATTCCAAGATTTTCCAGTTTTTGTGTGAGTATTGGAATCGAAACCGTATCGATGGCTTTTGCGAGATCAAGAAACACACCTAGGCAGCATTTTCTTTGATCTAAGTTAGTTGAGACTGAGTTTAGAAGCATGGTGACCGCATGCTCCGTTGAGTGTCCACGTCTGAAGCCAAACTGAGAGGGTGATAGAAAGTTGTTGTTCTCTAAATAATTCATGAGCCTAAGATTAACAATTTTTTCAAGTAGCTTAGAGAGGACTGATTGTAGTGAAATAGGCCTGTAATTTGATGGTAAGCTCTTATCACCTGCTTTGTATATAGGAGTGACTGCTGCAGTTTTCCAGACTTCAGGAAAGCATCCATTGGCAAGGCTGAGATTACAGACGTGTGTGAGAGGTTCTACTATGTATGCTTTGATACTCTTTAATAGGAGGGTTTTGATTTGGTCGAGTCCTGGTGCACTTTCGTTTCTTAACTGCATTATAAATGAAGATATTTCTTTCGGGTCGGTTGGTTTAAGAAAGAAAGAGCATAATGGGGGTGAGACGTCTTTTGCTAAAGTTGCCAGCTCCAATTCAGTTTTCCCTAGTTTTGAGATAATTTTATCCGCCAAATTTGCGCCTAGTGTTGCAAAGTAATTATTACAGTGGTTTAATGAATCTTTTTTATTGTCATATTTTGTAATGAGTTCAGTCGCCGAGTTGTGTTTTGGAGATATATCACAGATTGACTTTATTGCCTTCCAAAGCTTTTTAGGATGCTCCTTTCCTTCTTCGAGAAGTTGCTTTTCGTAACGTGTTTTTATTTTTCTGAGTAAACTATTACAGAAGTTTCTGTACCTGGTGAAAACAAGCTTTGCTGTGGTGTTATTTGGTGATTTTCTTGATTTAAGGTGAAGGCGGTCTCTGTGCTTCATACAGCGAATCAAGCCAGGAGTTATCCATGGCTTGCAGTTAAACTTTGACCGGCTGACTGTGATAAGTTGAGTATTGAGGTCTATGGATTCTTTAATTATATCTGACAACTTATTCGCAGCCTGATTGACATCGCAGGAAGTAGTGACCTCTGACCAATCAACAGTTTCTAAATGGGTAGCTACGGCATCATAGTCTGTCTTAAGTATTGCTCGTTTGCGGTTGGGATTACGGTGATTTGTGTCAATGAAAGCCATTGGAAGGTCGTGGTCAGATATGGATGCCTTACATACAATTGCTTCCGTTTTACTTTTGCTTTTTATGAGTATGTGATCTAAGCATGCGGTATCTCTGGTTGGTATAATAATTATTGGTAACAACCCATATTCAGCTGTGGTGCATAAGTATTCAGCTTTCTTCATATCATTTGCTTCTGGTAAAATGTTTATATTTATATCTCCTGCAAGTATAATGTTTTGTTTATCTGAGTGTAATTTGAGAAGGTTGTCTAGGGATTCAATAAAATTATCGGTTTGTGAGAAAGATGGAGATCTATAGATAGCGAAAATAGTAAAATCATTTGCCAATTTCAGGCAAAGACAGTCAGCTTCGGCAAACAAAGGCTCGTTTACAATTGCTTGCAATTCGTTCCTAGCGTAAACTATTACACCTCCGTTCTGGTTTGTATATTTAGTAGTGTGATAGTGAGTGTAGCCTTCCATAGACTTAATGTGGGGATTCTTTCCAAGCCAGCATTCAGTCAGCACTATCACATCGTAAGTTATGTCTAGTCGTTTTAGTAGTAATACTTCTGAACATCACGTGAAATTGTCACCTGGTGTTCAGAGTACCAAAATTTTGCTGAGACAGTTTACTCACGTGATAGGGGGCAGGCCTATCGCCATTTTGTACGAATCATCATTGGCCACAGCATCTGTTGCAGATGTTTGTTGTAGCGCTCATGGGTTACGGGTTGCCGCACCGCCGTCGGTGGCTGTAGAGCCCTATAGCTGCGCGGCATTTCTTACCACATTTGTCGCACACGAAACAAGAGTCTGCAGTAGGTGGGAGATCACGACGAAGTTTTTTTTGCTACAGATTCTCCAACCAGTCTTCGTCATGTTTGATAGGTCCGACTTTAAGGTCACGGCGCTATTCGAATCTCATTTCGGCGCGTTTCTCCCAGCCATCTGTCCCATATTCCGAAACTACTCATATCCCGCTTACAGGAGTCTTTGAATCTTAGGGTAGGGCGCCCAGCAGGTCTCTTCACGTCCGCTGTCTGGCCCATCATGACTTAACGTGGTAGTCTCTCAGGGTCCATGCGATGTACGTGAACCAGCCAACTAAGTCTTCTCTGCTTTAACATAGCAGTTATACTGCAACTGCGCGCTTTGGAGAGTACCACCTCGTTACTCATTTTATCCTCCTAAGCGACTCCAAGTATAGTCCTCAAACAGCGCATGTGGAAAGCGTTCAGTTTGCGTTCTTGCTTCGCGTATGTAATTTGTACGAAGTTAGTTTGTACGAATACACTGTCACATAGCTAAGTACAACTCAGCCATGTGGGTTTTCTCACGATGCTTTACCTCACCGTTAATAACCACGATAAGGTAACCACACATATATCTTTAGAATATAGACAAATTGGTGTGGCCCGACCCGGGATTAGAAGACTAGTATTAAGCACGATAAGCGGTGTTCTACCCATTGAGCTATCACGTCGTAATACTTAATACTAAATTGGTAACAATCGATCGGGCCAGGTTTTGTTTTGTGACGGTCAAATTGGGTTCCAGCCTTAGAAATTCGCAGTACATTGAAGAATTTATTGTCATGATTTGATTTATTACATTGCTGCTCGATAACCCATCCGTCCAGTTCTTGAACCCGAGGCCCTGAGACGACATGGCATTCATTTCATTTATTTCAACCGTCCATGCCATGCTGTGCCTTGTCCATCAGCGGCGGGCACCGATTGCTGGGACTATGTTGCCGCAGTCGCAATCGATGCCAAGCCATCTGGTGGCTGAGGTGATAGCGCAGGCCGGCCAAGTGATCGGACCGGTCTGCGGCGGCCGGGGAACCGCATGCTGTCACTTCCAGTCCAGCTCCAGACGTACCCCTACGATATCCCAGAACTAAGGGAAGCGACCCCATACGCCCATCATTATAAAAATCTTCCATTGTGATGAGTAAAGATACTCCCGGGATTTCAATCACTTGCCCCAGGAAAACCGTTATTCCCTCTTTTGCGATGAGACCAGTTTTTAGACACGGTCTAGCATCTACAAGCACAAGCGCTGATTAGTTGAATTGCTGGAATGTTAAGCTGATAAACATATCATCCAACAATGGGTGATGGGGTCGTCACAACCATACGCCGTTTTAGTTATACTTAGTTTTACGTTTTGCGCATTACTGTAACAAGCCGAATTTATTTAACTGCTGGGCAAATGACTCTCTTCCCCTACTCTACTCTTCACGCCCCTGGGGTACATCACACCAGTTATTGTTGTGGTACCTTCGTTCCTCACTCCATCGCTTCCTGGGACCACAGAGTCCCCGTCTCGCGTATAGGATCCAAAGTTTGGTTTATTTGGCCCATCGATCGAGTTAAATTTAACACAACATTTATTTTTTTCTTAAGACTCAAACGTTTATGCTGTATATTCCAGAAATGGTGGCAGATACTTCTGAATATCACGCTATAATAATGTCACCTGCATAGCTAGTGCTAGATATCGCGTGGTATACAACAGCCATCTCTGTCGCATTTATTTCGTATCGCGTACTGTCATCTCATTCTAACCGATATTGTTACAATAAAATAGCGCTCGTGCTTGGCCTCCTGGTGTTCAGAATACTCACATTTTGACTCAGTCAGTACACTCGATACGGGATAAGCCTATTGCCGTTGTTTTAATTTAACTAACGGTTTTTAATATAATAGCAATTTATATAACAGGTTTTTTTTACAGATTACGATACCATTAGCTCCAAAGTGTCTTTATGAATGGGCAGCTTCGTACGGAGTAGTATCCCTTCACATTTACTACGTAAATGAACCATGGAAGATTATGTGTCAGGATGGAGACAGCATACAACAACCAGCGATTTTTGACAGAATCCTTTTAAATGGATACAGATACGCAAGCCAAGTTACGGATGAAATAAAAAAGCTTATTACTGGTTAAGCGCAAATAATATTTGTGAATGTATCATATTAAGAGAATAAAAAATGCGAATACCTATAGAGTTTAACGTATTTTTAGATAAACGAAAATCATGGTTATAAAGCCGATGTGGAAGGTAATGTGAGTAGAGGACGACCTTGGAGGACACACCTGGAACAAATAGAGAGTGTGCTCAAAAAGGCAGGCGTCGGAAGTATGCAGCATTAAAGAGCATGTATGAAAAAATTTATCGATGTAGACAAAGCTAGAGATTATTATATATAATAATAATCGGGATTAACCAACGAATAATTTAAGTAATTTACGTGATATGTTTGCCCGACGTTTCGGTACACCTACTGGTGTCGTGGTCACGGGCTGACTGAAAAAGGTAGAGAGGTTTGCCAGGTTAGTACGAAGTGGCGATCAAGAGTCTCCACCTACCCCAATATGAAACAATGGCGTGAGTATATGTATGTACGTACTATTTATATAGAATCATGTAGGGCAAGTGCGCGTACTTAAGTTTTGAACTGTCAAATAATAAAAAAATTGAAGTTTAATGAAATGAAACTTTTATTAGTTAAAATATTTATAATTGAACAAATTAAACACGTGAGAGATATTAATTAATAGCACATATTCTTTGGAAATCACCAAAATTAAAATATTCCAAATGCGCACATTTACCCACAGACTGGAAAGTGCTAAGGGCTGTGTGTGGCTGGTCGAGGTAGAACGGGTAACCAGGTCAAAAATTTATATTATAGTCCGTATGATACCGAAGGATGGGAGCCCTCCTGCAACATGTAAGAAGTAAATCGTTTCGATTGAGCTCTCCGCATAATCTAGATCGAACTACACTATGGGTAAATTCGTTTGATCCTCGAATATAATGCCTCACGAAATTTCACTTTGGGGCAGAGCAGTAGAAGTTGGATCCATTTTTATTCTCCAAAAGAGAGAAATTAGAGCTTTTTCTAATTTTAGATCACGAGATTCCAAGGTAATTGTTTAAAATTATTAGTGTAATGACTCTGACATGTTAATATCTGTATGAAAATATTATGTGTGCAAAACAAAATCAGGCTTCTTTTGTGAAAAATAGTGAGAGACATGTTTGAAATCTAAGAGACAACAACAGTATTTCAATTCCAAAATACCGTTTGTCAAAAGTATTGATGTATTATCTTTTATGGAGTTATGTGTAAAAATTACATTAATCACAAAACGGCACGGCTTGGTGTCGTCAGGGCTCTGTGCCGAATGTTTCAGGGCTAACACTAGAATTTAATGAACTTTAAAAAGATGTGTGTTTCTTACGGGTTCCTCCCACGACAATAAACCTTCAACAGAACAAAAGTAGACGTTTATTAATTTACAATATTCTAAAAACAAAGATTTATCTTAATATTTTGAAAAAATATATAATATTTTTAAATCTTATTTGTCGAAAAATGGGGAGCTTACTAATTGAACCACACATTTGTCTTATGTGATTATACATTGGTGTAGGCATAACTCAGTATTCGAACCCAAACCTCTCTAAGTTAAAAGCTGTGGTTTTCCCATTACGCTATAATGGTCGCTGTTGACAAGCTAGACTAAACCTAACCAATAGCGTAAGCCATGTTAGAGGGGATATGTCGAGGGCGATGTGATAAACAGAGAGAAAAACATACCCAATCTGACTGTTACCATATGATCCTGAGAAGTCACATATAAAAACAAACTTTAAATGTACAATAATTTATTATGAAATAAAGAAACCTAGAATAAGATACAACATTATAGCGTAACTGGCCTCTTATAATCCGTGTTCCGTTTGTTGTTGTGGCCAGGGTCGCTACTCGGTGTGGTCACTGGTCTCCAACCATCTGCGCTGCGTTTGTTGTTGTGGCCAGGGTCACTGCCAGGTGGCGATACTGATCTCCATTCATCGGCGCTGCGTTTGTTGTTGTGGCCAGGGTCACTGCCAGGTGGGGATACTGATCTCCATTCATCGGCGCTGCGTTTGTTGTTGTGGCCAGGGTCACTGCCAGGTGGCGATACTGATCTCCATTCATCGGCGCTGCGTTTGTTGTTGTGGCCAGGGTCACTGCCAGGTGGGGATACTGATCTCCATTCATCGGCGCTGCGTTTGTTGTTGTGGCCAGGGTCACTGCCAGGTGGCGATACTGATCTCCATTCATCGGCGCTGCGTTTGTTGTTGTGGCCAGGGTCACTGCCAGGTGGCGATACTGATCTCCATTCATCGGCGCTGCGTTTGTTGTTGTGGCCAGGGTCACTGCCAGGTGGCGATACTGATCTCCATTCATCGGCGCTGCGTTTGTTGTTGTGGCCAGGGTCACTGCCAGGTGGCGATACTGATCTCCATTCATCGGCGCTGCGTTTGTTGTTGTGGCCAGGGTCACTACTAGGTGGGGTCACTGGTCTCCAACCATCTGCGCTGCGCTTGTTGTTGTGGCCAGGGTCACTGCCAGGTGGCGATACTGATCTCCATTCATCGGCGCTGCGTTTGTTGTTGTGGCCAGGGTCACTGCCAGGTGGGGATACAGATCTCCATTCATCGGCGCTGCGTTTGTTGTTGTGGCCAGGGTCACTACCAGGTGGGGATACTGATCTCCATTCATCGGCGCTGCGTTTGTTGTTGTGGCCAGGGTCACTGCCAGGTGGCGATACTGATCTCCATTCATCGGCGCTGCGTTTGTTGTTGTGGCCAGGGTCACTGCCAGGTGGCGATACTGATCTCCATTCATCGGCGCTGCGTTTGTTGTTGTGGCCAGGGTCACTGCCAGGTGGCGATACTGATCTCCATTCATCGGCGCTGCGTTTGTTGTTGTGGCCAGGGTCACTGCCAGGTGGGGATACTGATCTCCATTCATCGGCGCTGCGTTTGTTGTTGTGGCCAGGGTCACTGCCAGGTGGCGATACTGATCTCCATTCATCGGCGCTGCGTTTGTTGTTGTGGCCAGGGTCACTGCCAGGTGGCGATACTGATCTCCATTCATCGGCGCTGCGTTTGTTGTTGTGGCCAGGGTCACTGCCAGGTGGGGATACTGATCTCCATTCATCGGCGCTGCGTTTGTTGTTGTGGCCAGGGTCACTGCCAGGTGGGGATACTGATCTCCATTCATCGGCGCTGCGTTTGTTGTTGTGGCCAGGATCACTGCCAGGTGGCGATACTGATCTCCATTCATCGGCGCTGCGTTTGTTGTTGTGGCCAGGGTCACTGCCAGGTGGCGATACTGATCTCCATTCATCGGCGCTGCGTTTGTTGTTGTGGCCAGGGTCACTACCAGGTGGGGATACTGATCTCCATTCATCGGCGCTGCGTTTGTTGTTGTGGCCAGGGTCACTGCCAGGTGGGGATACAGATCTCCATTCATCGGCGCTGCGTTTGTTGTTGTGGCCAGGGTCACTGCCAGGTGGCGATACTGATCTCCATTCATCGGCGCTGCGTTTGTTGTTGTGGCCAGGGTCACTACCAGGTGGGGATACTGATCTCCATTCATCGGCGCTGCGTTTGTTGTTGTGGCCAGGGTCACTGCCAGGTGGGGATACTGATCTCCATTCATCGGCGCTGCGTTTGTTGTTGTGGCCAGGGTCACTACTAGGTGGGGTCACTGGTCTCCAACCATCTGCGCTGCGTTTGTTGTTGTGGCCAGGGTCACTGCCAGGTGGCGATACTGATCTCCATTCATCGGCGCTGCGTTTGTTGTTGTGGCCAGGGTCACTGCCAGGTGGGGATACAGATCTCCATTCATCGGCGCTGCGTTTGTTGTTGTGGCCAGGGTCACTACCAGGTGGGGATACTGATCTCCATTCATCGGCGCTGCGTTTGTTGTTGTGGCCAGGGTCACTGCCAGGTGGCGATACTGATCTCCATTCATCGGCGCTGCGTTTGTTGTTGTGGCCAGGGTCACTACTAGGTGGGGTCACTGGTCTCCAACCATCTGCGCTGCGTTTGTTGTTGTGGCCAGGGTCACTGCCAGGTGGCGATACTGATCTCCAAGTATCTGCGTTGCGTTTGTTGTTGTGGCCAGGGTCACTGCCAGGTGGGGATACTGATCTCCATTCATCAGCGCTGCGTTTGTTGTTGTGGCCAGGGTCGCTACTCGGTGTGGTCACTGGTCTCCAACCATCTGCGCTGCGTTTGTTGTTGTGGCCAGGGTCACTGCCAGGTGGCGATACTGATCTCCATTCATCGGCGCTGCGTTTGTTGTTGTGGCCAGGGTCACTGCCAGGTGGGGATACTGATCTCCATTCATCGGCGCTGCGTTTGTTGTTGTGGCCAGGGTCACTGCCAGGTGGCGATACTGATCTCCATTCATCGGCGCTGCGTTTGTTGTTGTGGCCAGGGTCACTGCCAGGTGGGGATACTGATCTCCATTCATCGGCGCTGCGTTTGTTGTTGTGGCCAGGGTCACTGCCAGGTGGCGATACTGATCTCCATTCATCGGCGCTGCGTTTGTTGTTGTGGCCAGGGTCACTGCCAGGTGGCGATACTGATCTCCATTCATCGGCGCTGCGTTTGTTGTTGTGGCCAGGGTCACTGCCAGGTGGCGATACTGATCTCCATTCATCGGCGCTGCGTTTGTTGTTGTGGCCAGGGTCACTGCCAGGTGGCGATACTGATCTCCATTCATCGGCGCTGCGTTTGTTGTTGTGGCCAGGGTCACTACTAGGTGGGGTCACTGGTCTCCAACCATCTGCGCTGCGTTTGTTGTTGTGGCCAGGGTCACTGCCAGGTGGCGATACTGATCTCCATTCATCGGCGCTGCGTTTGTTGTTGTGGCCAGGGTCACTGCCAGGTGGGGATACAGATCTCCATTCATCGGCGCTGCGTTTGTTGTTGTGGCCAGGGTCACTACCAGGTGGCGATACTGATCTCCATTCATCGGCGCTGCGTTTGTTGTTGTGGCCAGGGTCACTGCCAGGTGGGGATACTGATCTCCATTCATCGGCGCTGCGTTTGTTGTTGTGGCCAGGATCACTGCCAGGTGGCGATACTGATCTCCATTCATCGGCGCTGCGTTTGTTGTTGTGGCCAGGGTCACTGCCAGGTGGCGATACTGATCTCCATTCATCGGCGCTGCGTTTGTTGTTGTGGCCAGGGTCACTGCCAGGTGGGGATACTGATCTCCATTCATCGGCGCTGCGTTTGTTGTTGTGGCCAGGGTCACTGCCAGGTGGCGATACTGATCTCCATTCATCGGCGCTGCGTTTGTTGTTGTGGCCAGGGTCACTGCCAGGTGGCGATACTGATCTCCATTCATCGGCGCTGCGTTTGTTGTTGTGGCCAGGGTCACTGCCAGGTGGGGATACTGATCTCCATTCATCGGCGCTGCGTTTGTTGTTGTGGCCAGGATCACTGCCAGGTGGCGATACTGATCTCCATTCATCGGCGCTGCGTTTGTTGTTGTGGCCAGGGTCACTGCCAGGTGGCGATACTGATCTCCATTCATCGGCGCTGCGTTTGTTGTTGTGGCCAGGGTCACTGCCAGGTGGGGATACTGATCTCCATTCATCGGCGCTGCGTTTGTTGTTGTGGCCAGGGTCACTGCCAGGTGGGGATACTGATCTCCATTCATCGGCGCTGCGTTTGTTGTTGTGGCCAGGGTCACTACTAGGTGGGGTCACTGGTCTCCAACCATCTGCGCTGCGTTTGTTGTTGTGGCCAGGGTCACTGCCAGGTGGCGATACTGATCTCCATTCATCGGCGCTGCGTTTGTTGTTGTGGCCAGGGTCACTGCCACGTGGGGATACAGATCTCCATTCATCGGCGCTGCGTTTGTTGTTGTGGCCAGGGTCACTACCAGGTGGGGATACTGATCTCCATTCATCGGCGCTGCGTTTGTTGTTGTGGCCAGGGTCACTGCCAGGTGGCGATACTGATCTCCATTCATCGGCGCTGCGTTTGTTGTTGTGGCCAGGGTCACTACTAGGTGGGGTCACTGGTCTCCAACCATCTGCGCTGCGTTTGTTGTTGTGGCCAGGGTCACTGCCAGGTGGCGATACTGATCTCCAAGTATCTGCGTTGCGTTTGTTGTTGTGGCCAGGGTCACTGCCAGGTGGGGATACTGATCTCCATTCATCAGCGCTGCGTTTGTTGTTGTGGCCAGGGTCGCTACTAGGTGGGGTCACTGGTCTCCAACCATCTGCGCTGCGTTTGTTGTTGTGGCCAGGGTCACTGCCAAGTGGCGATACTGATCTCCATTCATCGGCGCTGCGTTTGTTGTTGTAGCCAGGGTCACTGCCAGGTGGCGATACTGATCTCCATTCATCTGCGTTTCGCTTTTCATTGTGGGCAGGGTTTACGCCAAGCTTGATGCCTTTACAAGAAATAAAATATTGTGTATAAATAAAATTGTAATCAATAGCCTTTGTCTAGCATGATGGGGAATCAGCTATAGTACATTTTATTTGAATTAGCATACTCTCGCGGTTTGTGGACATTATATATTAGAATAATATCATGTAAGTAGTTTAAAAATGTTCGCTGGTTAATCCCGATTATTATTATTTACTAACTTACTTACTTACTTATACTCACACCCATTATTCCCATTGGGGTAGGCAGAGACTATCGATCGCCACTTAGTACGATCTTGACAAATCTCTCTTGCTTCCCTTACATTCATTATCCTTCTCATACATGCTCTTTTTTTCTTTTTCCCACTTCGGACCCCCGCCTTAATAAGAACGTTTTCTATCTGGTCAAGAAACGTTTTGCGAGGCCGTACTCTTCTAACATTCCCATCCACATTGGCTCTATATATCTCTTTCGCTACTTTATTTTCATCCATCCTCTCTATGTGCCCAAACCACCTCAACATTCCTTTTTCTATCTTGCATACTACGTCATCTTTCAAACCTACTCGTCCACGGATCACGGTATTTCTCACTCTATCACACAGCCTTACATTACATATACTTCTGAGGGATCTATATTCCACTGCATTTACTCTACTTTCATGCTTCTTCTGCCACGCCCAATATTCACTAATATACATCAGCGTGGGAACCAGAACAACATTATGCGCAGCCATTCGAGCCTTTTCTGACAACGACTGGCTCAACATCAGACCGTTTATGGCTCCATTCACCGCGTTTTCCTTTTTAACTCTCCTTTCAATATCTTCCTCACATTTTCCATCCCTAGTAAACAAACTCCCCAGATATACAAATTCTTTCACTTGTTCCAATTTTTTACCATTTATAACAATGTCACAATGTCATACTTTCCTCTCTCTCAAAAACCATTGTTTTGTTTTGTCCACATTCACTCTCATTCCCTTCCTTTCGAAAGACTTACACGCAATGTTCACCATCTCCTGCAACTCATTTACCGTCGATACAAGTAACACTTGATCGTCAGCGTATAAGAGGCATTTAATGATGATCCCTCTTATTTACTTAATCGTCCTTTTATTGGATCACTATGCGACCAATACAAAGATAAGTTATGATAGTTTAAAATTTATATTAAAAAATATTATAATTACCGCCAAGGTTAGCAGCAAACGCTGCTGATGCGACGATCGACAGTATCAGAAGAACCTTCATCATAGTTCTGAGTTAGTTTATTGAATGGTGACTTTTCGTATTGATCCGCAGCTATATATACTTTTAAAATACGTTTAATGAATGCATCTAAGTCAATACAAAGCTTTAGAATTTCAATCCAGCACTTGTCTTGTTCTTTTCGTTAACAACGGAATCAATCTTAAGAAAAGTATCTGTAAAGCGGTCATTGTTTTCATCATAATCGGGGAATTAACAATGACAGTTTTCAAATTCTAATGGAACTACTATTGATACTCATAAAACGAATTGTTGTTTCTATATTTGATATTCAACAAACTGTATTTGTTCATTTAGCGGAACTGGCATTGTTTAAACCACATGAATATCCACGTGCTTATCGTCGCTCTTAAAATGAAAATTAATTTTTTTAGATACTGCCTTTTACAACGATTTTTTTAGGATTTTATATAAGGTAATGCATATTCCTATTAAATTATATGATATGTATTTTTGATAACTGAATCTAGAGCTGTATATATTAAGCCTATATTTAATTTGTTTATACGATATTATATGTTTGTTTGACCATTCGCATCGTTAGTTATTCGCCAATCATGACGAGTTTTATTTAAAACAAATGAATAGCAAACAAAAATTACTAACTTTTATTTAATAATTACTAGTTTCCACCTGCAGCTTCACCCGCGTGCATTTCGGACTTCATAAATACTTATATAATAATCATAATCATTCTTTAACATCAAAGAGCATCAACGGTCCCAACACTAGGTTGAATCTTATATTGCACGTGTCTTTTCATAACAAACTAAATTACTACAAACATGTGTGTTTTGTGCGTGTGTGTTTGTGTGTGTGTGTGTGTGTGTGTGTGAGAAAAAGAGAGAGAGAGACAGAAAGATTGTGATTTTTGGACAATCATAAACTGTTCACTATCATCATCATACGATAACCAAAAAGTATATTTTTCTGACAGATAGTACATCCGCGATTTTATACAGCCTACTAGAAGGGTAAAGATAGGGTAAATGAAGACCAACTGTCAAAACAGCTCTCTTTACCCTTCCTAAAGGCATAAGTACAGTTTCTGCGCTTCTTCCCCACTATCAATGCAATATGACAATACTGATTAACAAAGTACAAAGTAAACCATCTTCAAATGGTTCATGTTTTATCAATAACATGTTTTAGATTTTTTAAAACAATTATTAGTTTGCGAACTCTAGAAGTAAGAAGTTGTATGTGTGGCCTAAAAGTAAGATGCTGGTCGATTATTACACCTAAATATTTTACAGTAGAGAAATTTTGCAATCTTTCACACTCACAGGTTTCTCTATCATTGGATCTACAATTATTTTTATGAGCTATTATATCTATATTAGTTACAGGCTGAACGTTCTTTCTTTTACTAAAAGTGAAATATTTTGTTTTGCTACAATTAAGGCTTAGCAAATTGACTGACATCCAATGCCAATGGTATTTTTACTACTCCAATATTGGTCGATATATAATGGCCGAGTGCATAAGTGAATAGCTGCTGGGTCCGGTGAATTTTGTCATTTGTATTTCTTATTAGATTAAAATTATTTTTTATGTTTATTTAATTAATCAAGTGAGGAAGCTTAATTCATACTTAATCCTGAGTCTGAATACAAGTAAGTATGAGAGAGATTAAAAGATGTTATTAAAGGAAAGAAAAATTTCGACACTGGCGGGGTTCGAACACGCGACCTTCGGGTATACGCCCCCGTCGCTCTGCCAACTGAGCTACAGTGTCAGTTGGCATCCAGCGCGAAATTTCTCTATCCTTTGTTTCTTTTTTACACGTTCAAGTAACATCAATAACATCTTTTATTTATGAGTAATAATCCCCACATGAGGAATTCATGTCAAAAAACATTAAATTATGAGAGAGATTGTTATTACTCCCCTAATTTTGTTCAGTGTTTATTCAAGTTTAGCTGCGTGAAGAATTTGTAATTATTCTTTTGATATTTTTTGGTATTTTCGTAAATAAAAAGAATTGAGTGTTAAGTGTTCGTTATGCCATCACACAGGTAAGTTTTTTGACATATTTTGTTCTGGTACCTATTTATTTATGGTAGAAATTATATCTATGTGAATATAAGCAATAAAATTAACCAGTTGTTTTTTATGCTTATTTTCAATTTCCACCTTCTTTTCATGAACATGCATCAAAGGTGTTGTAACACTTTCGAACTGCGACCAGGAAACCGACAAAGTTAAGTGAAATTTTAGAGGAATTTGGAAAACTTAATGATGATGACCTTTTCCCGAAGATAATTTCCATTTTACAGACTGAAAACGCGATCGCCGACGTTACCGATGAAGATTCAGGTTTCTGTTATGGTGGCCATTGCTGTAAACAATTTATTCAAGGCAAACACATACGATGAGGGTTGAAACTTTACACTCAGGTACATTGTCACCGGCATATAAGCGATTTGGCCTAGGATGGAGTGTTATAATGCGATTCGCGGATGCGTTGCATTTACATCATCTAAAAATGCATTTCACATCTGTTTTGCGACACTTTCTTCTCATCGATACCATTTTTCCAAGAATAAAAAAATAAAATGGAACTAAAAGGTACAGGCATCATTCTGAAAAATCGTACCTCTAAATGCCCTTCGCCATTAAACAAAGATTTCAAAAGAACGAAAAGAGGAACGTTTAAGAATAAATCAATTCAATCCGTGAATATTTTCGTTTATAAATGGAACGATAATAGTGTTGTTTCAGTTGCTTCATACTGTGACACTATCAAGCCATTATATAAATGATTTTCTCTGCAGTTGAAAAAATACGTGCATCACGATGAACCATCCATTATAAAAAATATATTTTAGAAGACGGATTTTGGTAAAATAATGCAATATTTTTATCTCGCATTATTACAAATCGCTCTAAAAAAGAAATATTAAGACTAATGAAATAAAAGAAATGTATATTTTTATTACAGTCAAATAGCCTATTCGTTATAAAGTACCAAACTTTATAGTCACGTCATCATTCACTACCAAAAAGGAATAGGGTAGTGCCATTCCGAACCCTCACTTCATACCAATTCTTATACATTAAGAATTTTTAAAACAGTGACTATATTACGGTGTAGTGTAAGCATACCAAATCGTTGAATGGGTATTCGCGTTATATGTAGAAACTGTTGACGTCAGTAATACGTATATTCTGAGGAAACTAATTTGGCAAGGATAATTGACACAATTACTACTTGAATAACAGTTCAAAAGCTTCCACGCCATTTTTCACATGAATGCTACAGATAATATTAATTAAATTTAGATGATGACAAACACGAAACATAATTTTGGTATCGGTTTTCAATAAAACAATAGCGTAGTAACTTTATGTTAATGTTTTAAGGTAAAGAGTCAATACTCGTACACAACCTTTTTAAGACTTTGTTGTGTCAAAACCGAATTGAACTCTACATTTTAAATAGGTAAATTAAAATGTGATTAGTTTTAACCCGAGGCTTCGTTCGCAATTCAGCCGTTTACTTAAATCCTAGGTGGCGTTGAATTAGAAAGAAAGAAAGAAAGAAAGAAAACATTTATTCATTGCTACATACAAAGAAAAGCACAGTTACACTCACATACATTAAGAAACACTTAACAATCAACATAAAGAAAATAAACGTAAATTTCATAAAAAACAATAGAAATATTACAAAGGAAAAGAAGATCAACAATAGAATACAACACATTAAACACAGATATACATTAAAAATAATATTAATTGTGCTTAAATAAGATATCCATCAAAAGTTTCTCGTACTTAAATGCCTGCGTAGCAATGAACTGGTGACTGCGTCAGCATTATTGTTGTGAGTGAAACCTCACAACACTGGTTTTCAGTCAGCACCTTTGAAGGGTGTCACGGACTTAAATTAAATTAAATTAATAAAAATGTGTAATAATATGTAATAATAGTGTGGATGGTAATGTTAGTAGAGGACGACCACGGAGAACACACTTGGACCAAATTGAGAGTGTGCTCAAAAAAGCTGGCGTCCGAAGTATGAAGAATAAAAGAGCATGTATGAAAAGATTGATGGATGTAAACGAAGCTAGAGAGGTTTGTCAGGATCGTACGAAGTGGCGATCGATAGTCTCTGCCTACCCCAATGGGAATTAATGGCGTGAGTATATGTATGAATGTATGTATGTAAAAATACATTTTGAAATAATAATACGATAAGAATAAAACAAAATTAGCACTTATTTATATACCACTTGTATTTGCAATATATATAAACAGTATCATTAATGAAATGCATAATAAGCATATGTGAAATATATGTATATATAAAAAACAGAAATAGACATATTTAATATTTATATAACGTAACTGGAGAGATTTTCCAGGAACGTACAAAGTGACGCTCAATAGTCTAGCTATCCCAATGGGAACTAAAGGTGTGAAAATGTGTATGTATGTATGTATTAATATATGTATGTACGAATGCATATATTTTAATGTATATAATTTTGCACGACAGGCGAGAATATTTTTTATAAAAAAAATATAATAATAATAATGTTAAATACTATGTACGGGTAGCCGCTGGAATGAATGGATTTTGCTTAGCTAGCAGATACTTCTTAAGCTTTCACTTAAAAATACACTTGCTAGTCGCATTTTGGATGTGTGGGGGAAGGTTATTCCAGCATTTAGACAACCAGCAAACCTGAAACTGCCTCGAAACGCCGCTGTCCGGTGCATCGGTAAAATTGCCCTGATTTTAAAATGGTAATATCTGTTAGACCATTGCAATTTACGATATCAATAACTAGGACTCTCTTTGTATACCACACCGAACAGCAGCGTCGCAAGATGTAGTTGCCTACGTGCCTGCATTATCAATAGTCTGGCGTCGTCCAAATACGGGGTGACATGAGACCGCTGAGTAATGGGAAAACAAAAACGTGCACATGTGTTTTGCACACGCTGTATCACTTTCTGCGTCCGTCCAAGAATACAGCTACCCAAGACAACGTCACAGTAGTTTAACCTCGATAATATCAATGATTCACAAAGGTGAACACGCAAATTCACACTTAGGTAATCACGAATATTATAAAGGACTTTGAGACGATAAAAACAATTACCTACAACTGATAAGATGTGGTTTTCGAACCGTAGTTCCACATCCATCAGCAGACCAAGGTTTCTTGCTTCTTAGACTCTTTCTATGGGTTGCCCACTGATAACTATACTTATTGTCTGGAAGAGATTCCAATGTATTACGTATCTGATTCTTTGATCCAAGCACCATGTACTTGGACTTGCTAGGATTCAGGAATAGACAGTTCCTTTCCGACCAGGCCAAAATTTGTTCAAGCTCAGCATTAAGAATTTTGGCCGCATCTAAGGCTTTATTAGTTAGCGTCGAAATACACAATTGTAAATCATCGGCACAAAGATGGAATTTACAATATTTAATACTTTTTATAATATCAGCCGTATACAATATAAAAATTAGCGGACCTAACATCGAACCTTGTGGCACTCCTCTTAACTGTTCGTTAGCAGACGATGTTTGAATGAAGCCATCTCGTTTTCGAAGTTCCACAAATTGGAACCTGCCAGTCAGGTAACTAGGATTAGTTGAATTTAGGAATATTTTGACAATTATTGTTTATGCATTCATGTAGAATCATGAAGGTACTATCTAAACAGGAGAGCGCACTAAAAAAAATATGATACACAATATTGCAATTTATTACCCAACAAAAAAATTATAATCTTTTGAACATTGTCAAGCAGAGAAACGTCCTAGAACGCGAGCCCGAACTAGAACAGTGTGTCCCGCTCGCACGGTTTCTAGTCGAGATTAAATTCAAAGAAAAACTAATTCAAACTTATTTATAGGGAATATTTTATAAAAAAGAGGTAACTAACTATTCCTTTTTAATGAGTTGTTTTAATTATTATCATATTCTATCAACTTAGAGATAAATAATTTATTAAGTTTGGTAATCGGTAAAATAATACTTAGAACGGGTATCCCCATGGAAGTCATATAAATAAGGTGTCCAAAATTAATCATCTTTTCGTGTACTTCAGAGCTTTTATCATTTAACTAAGATAATAGTTGGTGGAGTAAAATAACGTGCAAATTATTGTTACCTTTCTATTTCAAATAAATAAAATAAGTGAAATAAGATGCGGAGTAGTGTCGGCTTAACATAGCACAAATATTTTGGGGTATGCTGCGCTGTTACACCGCGCTGTTCACCTAGTGTAACTGCGGACAACGTCTTTTTGACATTAATTTAACAGCTCTGCAGACATATTATGATAGCCGAAACATATCGTGGACTCCATACCGTATTTGGACGTGCCAAATTTTCGCTTGTTCAAAATCATCAAGAGGTAAAAACACTTGGATTATTTTTGCAAAATGTTGCTAATTTTAAACAAAATTCTTATTACTTGGTAAGTACTAGGAGTTCATAGGTTCCTTCTAAAATATCCCTAACGCAGGATTGATTTTGTATTCAATTTAGTATGCATATCTCATATTTTTAATATTCATTGGACTGAGACCTTTTTTTATGAAGTTCTGCTAGTATTATGTATTAGCTGACGTCAAACTGAAATATTTAACCGACCCGTTGAGGGTGTCTGTCAAGCGATGAGAAAAAAGGTGTTTTTAATATTATGCTCGTATTTTTTTCACTTTATAAATTTGAAGTTTTTAAGTATAGTAGATTCGTCTGTGCATTGATTCTGATGCAGGCAGTCAGTTTGTGCTTTTATATATGAAGATGTTGTATTATGTGTTATGATATATGTTACACCCCGATTGTAAATATATATATATACTGTTAGGATAATTAGCTTAGTGTCAAACCAGTTTAGGTGTTCATGTATATATTTGTATTAAGAGTAGTAAATATTGAGAGTTTGAATTCATGAAATGTCAACGATAAGAATGACTGTTTAATAATTTAGATAGAATAACTAACACTGAAGTCGAACCGTGTATCAATTTGGTTTGATATTAATTTGATTCTTATTGTTATTGTATTTTAGAGAGGATATGTAACTTTTTCTTATGTTATAATTAAAACAATTTATTAAAAAGGAATAGTTAGTTACCTCTTTTGTATAAAATATTCCCTATAAATAAGTTTGCATTTGTTTTTCTTTGAATTTAATCACGACTGGAAACGGCGCGAGCGGGACACACTGCTCTAGTTCGGGCTCTCGTTCTAGGACGTTTCTCTGCTTGACAATGTTCGATAGATTATAAATTTATTGTTGGGTAATAAATTGCATTATTGTGTATCATATTTTTGTGAGTGCGCTCTCCTGTTTAGTTAGTACCTTCATGATTCTACATCAATGCATAAACAATAATTGTCAAAATATTCCTAAATTCAACTAATCCAACAGCACCTAGGATTTAATTAAACGGCTGAATTGCGAACGAATTCTCGGGTTAAAACTAATCACATTTTAATTTACCTATTTAAAATGTAGAGTTCAATTTGGTTTTCACACAACAAAGTCTTAAAAAGGATTATAGAATAGAATAGAAAACTCTTTATAGTACATCAAATATGGAAAAACAATTACAAATACACAGAATGAATTAACAAAAGTACAATTGGCGGTCTTATCACTAAAAGCGATCTCTTCCAGACAACCTTAGATTATGTACTAGTATTGACTTTTTACCTTAAAACATTAACATAAAGTTACTACGCTATTGTTTTATTGAAAACCGATAACAAAATTATGTTTCATGTTTGTCATCATCTAAATTTAATTAATATTATCTGTAGCCTTCATGTGACAAATGACGTGGAAGCTTTTGGACTATGATTCAGAATATACGTATTACTAACGTCAACAGTTTCTACACATAACACGAATACCCATTCAACGATTGGGTATGCTCACATTACACCGTAATAAAGTCACTGTTTTAAAAATTCCTAATGTATAAGAATTAGTATGAAGTGAGGGTTCGGAATGGCACTACCCTATTCCTTTTTGGTAGTGAATGATGACGTGACTATGAAGTTTGGTACTTTATAACGAATAGGTTATTTGACTGTAAGAAAAATATACATTTCTTTTATTTCATCTGTCTTAATATTTCTCTTTAGAGCGATTTGTAATAATAACGTCAGTCAATTTTCAACGTCGTCGGTGAGTAAAATGTGTTGTTTTTTAGGTTTCAAGTCCCAACAACAGGCTATTTGACAAATTTTGTAAAACTATCATATAGTATTTATTTGTTTATAAGGAGCCCTTAAAAAATACTTTTCTGATTTTATTTTAGCTATTTCATTAAAAAATCGAAAAAGAAAATGCAATATTCAAATATGCCGCGAAAACGGAATTTGAAGTAATATGGCGGCTGTGGCACGTAGTGACGTTAATTCCGCATAAATAAACACCAACAAGCGAAGCGATACACAGTCTGTTTATGCGCAACCTACTTCATTATAGAAATAGCCAATTAGGGTCTTTTTAGTCACGTGACACATGCAAAAAATTATTTTAGAAGACGGATTTTGGTAAAATAATGCTATATTTTTATCTCGCATTATTACAAATCGCTCTAAAAAGAAATATTAAGACTGATGAAATAAAAGAAATGTATATTTTTATTACAGTCAAATAGCCTATTCGTTATAAAGTACCTAGTAAGTATTAAGAATTTTGAAAACAGTGACTATATTACGGTGTAATGTAAGAATACCCAATCGTTTTGAATGGGTATTCGTGTTATATGTAGAAACTGTTGACGTCAGTAATACGTATATTTCGAGGAAACTAATTTGGGAAGGATAATTGACACGATTATTACTTGAATAATAGTCCAAAAACTTCCACATCATTTGTCACATGAAGGCTACAGATAATATTAATAAAATTTAGATTTAGAAAGTTTTGTTTATTTGGCCCATCGATCGAGTTGAAATATATTACAATATTTATTTTATTCTTAAGACTCAAACGTTTATGCCGTATATTCCAGAAGCGGTGGCAGATACTTCTAAATATCACGCTATAATAATGTCACCTGCATAGCTAGTACTAGATATCGCGTGGTATACAACAGCCATCTCTGTCGCATTTATTTCGTATCGCGTATATTGTTACAATAAAATAGCGCTCGTGCTTGGTGTTCCGAATACTCACATTTTGACTCAGTCAGTACACTAACATGATACGGGATAAGCCTATTGCCGTTATTTTAATTTAACTAACGGTTTTTAATATAATAGCAATTTATATAACAGGTTTTTTTTACAGATTACGATACCATTAGCTCCAAAGTGTCTTTATGAATGGGCAGCTTCGTACGGAGTAGTATCCCTTCACATTTACTACGTAAATGAACCATGGAAGATTATGTGTCAGGATGGAGACAGCATACAACAACCAGCGATTTTTGACAGAATCCTTTTAAATGGATACAGATACGCAAGTCAAGTTACGGATGAAATAAAAAAGCTTATTACTGGTTAAGCGCAAATAATATTTGTGAATGTATCATATTAAGAGAATAAAAAATGCGAATACCTATAGAGTTTCACGTATTTTTAGATAAACGGTGATCATGGTTATAAAGCCAATGTGGAAGGTAATGCGAGTAGAGGACGACCTTGGAGGACACACATGGACCAAATAGAGAGTGTGCTCAAAAAGGCAGGCGTCGGAAGTATGCAGCATTAAAGAGCATGTATGAAAAAATTTATCGATGTAGACAAAGCTAGAGATTATTATATATAATAATAATCGGGATTAACCAACGAATAATTTAAGTAATTTACGTGATATGTTTGCCTGACGTTTCGGTACACCTACTGGTGTCGTGGTCACGGGCTGACTGAAAAAGGTAGAGAGGTTTGCCAGGTTCGTACAAAGTGGCGATCAAGAGTCTCCACCTACCCCAATATGAAACAATGGCGTGAGTATATGTATGTACGTACTATTTATATAGAATCATGTAGGGCAAGTGCGCGTACTTAAGTTTTGAACTGACAAATAATAAAAAATTTGAAGTTTAATGAAATGAAACTTTTATTAGTTAAAATATTTATAATTGAACAAATTAAACACGTAAGAGATATTTATTAATAGCACAAAACTTTGGAAATCACCAAAATTAAAATATTCCAAATGCGCACATTTACCCACAGACTGGAAAGTGCTAAGGGCTGTGTGTGGCTGGTCGAGGTAGAACGGGTAACCAGGTCAAAATATATTTAATAGTCCGTATGATACCGAAAGATGGGAGCCCCCCTGCAACATGTAAAAAGTAAATCGTTTCGATTGAGCTGTTCGCATAATCTAGATCTAACTACACTATGGGTAAATTCGTTTGATCCTAGAATATAATGCCTTACGAAATTTTACTTTAGGGCAGAGCAGTAGAAGTTGGATCCATTTTTATTCTCCAAAAGAGAGAAATTAGAGCTATTTCTAATTTTAGATCACGAGATAGAGAGATAGAGATTCCAAGGTAATTGTTTAAAATTATTAGTGTAATGACTCTGACATGTTAATATCTGTATGAAAATATTATGTGTGCAAAACAAAATCAGGCTTCTTTTGTGAAAAATAGTGAGAGACATGTTTGAAATCTAAGAGACAACAACAGTATTTCAATTCCAAAATACCGTTTGTCAAAAGTATTGATGTATTATCTTTTATGGAGTTATGAGTAAAAATTACATTAATCACAAAACGGCACGGCTTGGTGTCGTCAGGGCTCTGTGCCGAATGTTTCAGGGCTAACACTAAAATTTAATGAACTTTAAAAAGTGTGTTTCTTACGGGTTCCTCCCACGACAATAAACCTTCAACAGAACAAAAGTAGACGTTTATTAATTTACAATATTCTAAAAACAAAGATTAATCTTAATATTTTGAAAAAATATATAATATTTTTAAATCTTATTTGTCGAAAAATGGGGAGCTTACTAATTGAACCACACATTTGTCTTATGTGATTATACATTGGTGTAGGCATAACTCAGTATTCGAACCCAAACCTCTCTAAGTTAAAAGCTGTGGTTTTCCCATTACGCTATAATGGTCGTAAATTTATTAAACTATTCGGCATATTTGGTGACAAGCTAGACTAAACCTGACCAATAGCGTAAGCCATGTTAGAGGGGATATGTCGAGGGCAATGTGATAAACAGAGAGAAAAACATACCCAATCTGACTGTTACCATATGATCCTGACAAGTCACATATAAAAACAAAATTTAAATGTACAATAATTTATTATGAAATAAAGAAACCTAGAATAAGATACAACATTATAGCGTAACTGGTCTCTTATGATCCGTGTTCCGTTTGTTGTTGTGGCCAGGGTCGCTACTCGGTGTGGTCACTGGTCTCCAACCATCTACGCTGCGTTTGTTGTTGTGGCCAGGGTCACTGCCAGGTGGCGATACTGATCTCCATTCATCGGCGCTGCGTTTGTTGTTGTGGCCAGGGTCGCTACTCGGTGTGGTCACTGGTCTCCAACCATCTACGCTGCGTTTGTTGTTGTGGCCAGGGTCACTGCCAGGTGGGGATACTGATCTCCATTCATCAGCGCTGCGTTTGTTGTTGTGGCCAGGGTCACTGCCAGGTGGGGATACTGATCTCCATTCATCGGCGCTGCGTTTGTTGTTGTGGCCAGGGTCACTGCCAGGTGGGGATACTGATCTCCATTCATCGGCGTTGCGTTTGTTGTTGTGGCCAGGGTCACTGCCAGGTGGCGATACTGGTCTCCAACCATCTGCGCTGCGTTTGTTGTTGTGGCCAGGGTCACTGCCAGGTGGGGATACTGATCTCCATTCATCGGCGCTGCGTTTGTTGTTGTGGCCAGGGTCACTGCCAGGTGGCGATACTGATCTCCATTCATCAGCGCTGCGTTTGTTGTTGCGGCCAGGGTCACTGCCAGGTGGGGATTCTGATCTCCATTCATCGGCGCTGCGTTTGTTGTTGTGGCCAGGGTCGCTACTTGGTGTGGTCACTGGTCTCCAACTATCTGCGTTGCGTTTGTTGTTGTGGCCAGGGTCACTGCCAGGTGGCGATACTGATCTCCATTCATCAGCGCTGCGTTTGTGGTTGTGGCCAGGGTCACTGCCAGGTGGGGATACTGATCTCCATTCATCGGCGCTGCGTTTGTTGTTGTGGCCAGGGTCACTGCCAGGTGGCGATACTGATCTCCATTCATCAGCGCTGCGTTTGTTGTTGTGGCCAGGGTCACTGCCAGGTGGGGATACTGATCTCCATTCATCGGCGCTGCGTTTGTTGTTGTGGCCAGGGTCGCTACTCGGTGTGGTCACTGGTCTCCAACCATCTACGCTGCGTTTGTTGTTGTGGCCAGGGTCACTGCCAGGTGGCGATACTGATCTCCATTCATAGCGCTGCGTTTGTGGTTGTGGCCAGGGTCACTGCCAGGTAGGGATACTGATCTCCATTCATCGGCGCTGCGTTTGTTGTTGTGGCCAGGGTCGCTACTAGGTGGGGTCACTGGTCTCCAACCATCTGCGCTGCGTTTGTTGTTGTGGCCAGGGTCACTGCCAGGTGGGGATACTGATCTCCATTCATCGGCGCTGCGTTTGTTGTTGTGGCCAGGGTCGCTACTAGGTGGGGTCACTGGTCTCCAACCATCTGCGCTGCGTTTGTTGTTGTGGCCAGGGTCACTGCCAGGTGGCGATACTGATCTACATTCATCGGCGCTGCGTTTGTTGTTGTAGCCAGGGTCACTGCCAGGTGGCGATACTGATCTCCATTCATCTGCGTTTCGCTTTTCATTGTGGGCAGGGTTTACGCCAAGCTTGATGCCTTTACAAGAAATAAAATGTTGTGTATAAATAAAATTGTAAACAATAGCCTTTGTCTACCATGATGGGAAATCAGCTATAGTACATTTTATTTGAATTAGCATACTCTCGCGGTTTGTGGACATTATATATTATAATAATATCATGTAAGTAGTTTAATAATGTTCGCTGGTTAATCCCGATTATTATTATTTACTAACTTACTTACTTACTTATACTCACACCCATTATTCCCATTGGGGTAGGCAGAGACTATCGATCGCCACTAAGTACGATCTTGACAAATCTCTCTTGCTTCCCTTACATTCATTATCCTTCTCATACATGCTCTTTTTTTCTTTTTCCCACTTCGGACCCCCGCCTTAATAAGAACGTTTTCTATCTGGTCAAGAAACGTTTTGCGAGGCCGTACTCTTCTAACATTCCCATCCACATTGGCTCTATATATCTCTTTCGCTACTTTATTTTCATCCATCCTCTCTATGTGCCCAAACCACCTCAACATTCCTTTTTCTATCTTGCATACTACGTCATCTTTCAAACCTACTCGTTCACGGATCACGGTATTTCTCACTCTATCACACAGCCTTACATTACATATACTTCTGAGGGATCTATATTCCACTGCATTTACTCTACTTTCATGCTTCTTCTGCCACGCCCAATATTCACTAACATACATCAGCGTGGGAACCAGAACAACATTATGCGCAGCCATTCGAGCCTTTTCTGACAACGACTGGCTCAACATCAGACCGTTTATGGCTCCATTCACCGCGTTTTCCTTTTTAACTCTCCTTTCAATATCTTCCTCACATTTTCCATCCCTAGTAAACAAACTCCCCAGATATACAAATTCTTTCACTTGTTCCAATTTTTTACCATTTATAACAATGTCACAATGTCATACTTTCCTCTCTCTCAAAAACCATTGTTTTGGTTTTGTCCACATTCACTCTCATTCCCTTCCTTTCGAAAGACTTACACGCAATGTTCACCATCTCCTGCAACTCATTTACCGTCGATACAAGTAACACTTGATCGTCAGCGTATAAGAGGCATTTAATGATGATCCCTCTTATATACTTAATTTAATATATATGTTGTCATGATCAAAATATTCTCTTTTTAAGGAATGGTAATGAAACCATATCGTCCTTTTATTGGATCACTATGCGACCAATACAAAGATAAGTTATGATAGTTTAAAATTTATATTAAAAAATATTATAATTACCGCCAAGGTTAGCAGCAAACGCTGCTGATGCGGCGATCGACAGTATCAGAAGAACCTTCATCATAGTTCTGAGTTAGTTTATTGAATAGTGACTTTTCGTATTGATCCGCAGCTATATATACTTTTAAAATACGTTTAATGAATGCATCTAAGTCAATACGAAACTTTAGAATTTCAATCCAGCACTTGTCTTGTTCTTTTCGTTAACAACGGAATCAATCTTAAGAAAAGTATCTGTAAAGCGGTCATTGTTTTCATCATAATCGGGGAATTAACAATGACAGTTTTCAAATTCTAATGGAACTACTATTGATACTCATAAAACGAATTGTTGTTTCTATATTTGATATTCAACAAACTGAATTTGTTCATTTAGCGGAACTGGCATTGTTTAAACCACATGAATATCCACGTGCTTATCGTCGCTCTTAAAAAGAAAATTAATTTTTTTAGATACTGCCTTTTACAACGATTTTTTTATGATTTGATATAAGGTCATGCATATTCCTATTAAATTATATGATATATATTTTTGATAACTGAATCTAGAGCTGTATATATTAAGCCTATATTTAATTTGTTTATACGATATTATATGTTTGTTTGACCATTCGCATCGTTAGTTATTCGCCAATCATGACGAGTTTTATTTAAAACAAATGAATAGCAAATAAAAATTACTAACTTTTGTTTAATAATTAATAGTTTCCACCTGCAGCTTCACCCGCGTGGATTTTGGACTTCAAAAATACTTATATAATAATCATAATCATTCTTCAACATCAAAGAGAATCAACGGTCCCAACACTAGGTTGAATCTTATATTGCACGTGACCTTTCATAACAAACTAAATTACGACAAATATGTGTGTTTTGTGCGTGTGTGTTTGTGTGTATGTGTGTGTATGAGAGAGAGAGAGAGAGAGACAGAAAGAGTGTGATTTTTGGACAATCATAAACTGTTCACTATCATCATCATACGATAACGAAAAAGTATATTTTTCTGACAGATAGTACATCCGCGATTTTATACAGCCTACTAGAAGGGTAAAGATAGGGTAAATGAAGACCAACTGTCAAAACGGCTCTCTGTACCCTTCCTAAAGGCATAAGTACAGTTTCTGCGCTTCTTCCCCTCTATCAATGCAATATGACAATACTGATTAACAAAGTACAAAGTAAACCATCTTCAAATGGTTCATGTTTTATCAATAACATGTTTTAGATTTTTTAAAACAATTATTAGTTTGCGAACTCTAGAAGTAAGAAGTTGTATGTGTGGCCTAAAAGTAAGATGCTGGTCGATTATTACACCTAAATATTTTACAGTAGAAAAATTTTGCAATCTTTCACACTCACAGGTTTGTCTATCATTGGATCTACAATTATTTTTATGAGCTATTATATCTATATTAGTTACAGGCTGAACGTTCTTTCTTTTACTAAAAGTGAAATATTTTGTTTTGCTACAATTAAGGCTTAGCAAATTGGCTGACATCCAATGCCAATGGTATTTTTACTACTCCAATATTGGTCGATTTATAATGGCCGAGTGCATAAGTGAATAGCTGCTGGGTCCGGTGAATTTTGTCATTTGTAATTTTCTTATGAGATTAAAATTATTTTTTATGTTGATTTAATTAATCAAGTTAGGAAGCTTAATTCATACGTAACCCTGAGTCTGAGTACAAGTAAGTTTGAGAGAGATTGTTATTACTCCCCTAATTTCGTTCAGTGTTTGTTCAAGTTTAGCTGCGTGAAGAATTTGTAATTATTCTTTTGATATTTTTTGGTATTTTCGTAAATAAAAAGAATTGAGTGTTAAGTGTTCGTTATGCCATCACACAGGTAAGTTTTTTGACATATTTTGTTCTGGTACCTATTTATTTATGGTAGAAATTATATCTATGTGAATATAAGCAATAAAATTAACCAGTTGTTTTTTATGCTTATTTTCAATTTCCACCTTCTTTTCATGAACATGCATCAAAGGTGTTGTAACACTTTCGAACTGCGACCAGGAAACCGAAAAAGTTAAGTGAAATTTAAGAGGAATTTGGAAAACTTAATGATGATGACCTTTTTCCGAAGATAATTTCCATTTTACAGACTGAAAACGCGATCGCCGACGTTACCGATGAAGATTCAGGTTTCTGTTATGGTGGCCATTGCTGTAAACAATTTATTCAAGGCAAACACATACGATGAGGGTTGAAACTTTACACTCAGGTACATTGTCACCGGCATATAAGCAATTTGGCCTAGGATGGAGTGTTATAATGCGATTCGCAGATGCGTTGCATTTACATCATCTAAAAATGCATTTCACATCTGTTTTGCGACACTTTCTTCTCATCGATACCACTTTTCCAAGAATAAAAAAAAATGGAACTAAAAGGTACAGGCATCATTGGCCTAGACCTTGCTTTTATAACATACCCTTTTTATATTATAAATCGATAAAGAACATCATACTTAAAAACTTTGCCCATGGAATGCCTATCTAAAATATTGTAATTTTCAAAAAAAAAAGATAATTAAAAATTGTCGTACCTAGTTCAAACTGAGAATGTATAGAACTAGATTCTTTGCTTCAGTGAAAATAAGAAATAAAAAAAAACATTTGATCTATGGTGTAAACAAAAACATAACCTCTTTCGGTATTTTCCAGTTCAATCGCTCGCTTACCGGTTTATTTTCATGATATTATTTTTCAACGACGATCAATACAACTGGAAAATACCGAAAGAAGTTATATTTTTGTTTACAGAGCGAAAAGCATAGATCAAATGTTTTTTTTTATTTCTTATTTTCACTGAAGCAAAGATTCTCATTCTATACATTCTCAGTTTGAACTAGGTACGACAATTTTTAATTATTATATTTTTTTGAAAATTACAATGTTTTAGATAGGCATTCCATGGGCAAAGTTGTTTAGTTTGATGTCCTTTATCGATTTATAATATAAAAAGGGTATGTTATAAAAGCAAGGTCTAGGCCAATTCTGAAAAATCGTACCTCTAAACGCCCTTCACCATTAAACAAAGATTTCAAAAGAACGAAAAGAGGAACGTTTAAGAATAAATCAATTCAATCTGTGAATATTTTCGTTTATAAATGGAACGATAATAGTGTTGTTTCAGTTGCTTCATACTGTGACACTATCAAGCCATTATATAAATGATTTTCTCTGCAGTTGAAAAAATACGTGCATCACGATGAACCATCCATTATAAAAAATATATTTTAGAAGACGGATTTTGGTAAAATAATGCAATATTTTTATCTCGCATTATTACAAATCGCTCTAAAAAAGAAATATTAAGACTAATGAAATAAAAGAAATGTATATTTTTATTACAGTCAAATAGCCTATTCGTTATAAAGTACCAAACTTTATAGTCACGTCATCATTCACTACCAAAAAGGAATAGGGTAGTGCCATTCTGAACCCTCACTTCATACCAATTCTTATACATTAAGAATTTTTAAAACAGTGACTATATTACGGTGTAGTGTAAGCATACCAAATCGTTGAATGGGTATTCGCGTTATATGTAGAAACTGTTGACGTCAGTAATACGTATATTCTGAGGAAACTAATTTGGCAAGGATAATTGACACAATTACTACTTGAATAACAGTTCAAAAGCTTCCACGCCATTTTTCACATGAATGCTACAGATAATATTAATTAAATTTAGATGATGACAAACACGAAACATAATTTTGGTATCGGTTTTCAATAAAACAATAGCGTAGTAACTTTATGTTAATGTTTTAAGGTAAAGAGTCAATACTCGTACACAACCTTTTTAAGGCTTTGTTGTGTCAAAACCGAATTGAACTCTACATTTTAAATAGGTAAATTAAAATGTGATTAGTTTTAACCCGAGGCTTCGTTCGCAATTCAGCCGTTTACTTAAATCCTAGGTGGCGTTGAATTAGAAAGAAAGAAAGAAAGAAAGAAAACATTTATTCATTGCTACATACAAAGAAAAGCACAGTTACACTCACATACATTAAGAAACACTTAACAATCAACATAAAGAAAATAAACGTAAATTTCATAAAAAACAATAGAAATATTACAAAGGAAAAGAAGATCAACAATAGAATACAACACATTAAACACAGATATACATTAAACATAATATTAATTGTGCTTAAATAAGATATCCATCAAAAGTTTCTCGTACTTAAATGCCTGCGTAGCAATGAACTGGTGACTGCGTCAGCATTATTGTTGTGAGTGAAACCTCACAACACTGGTTTTCAGTCAGCACCTTTGAAGGGTGTCACGGACTTAAATTAAATTAAATTAATAAAAATACTTTTTGAAATAATAATACAATAAGAACAAAATTAACACTTATTAAAAACTTACTTATTTATATACCACTTGTATTTGCAATATATATAAACAGTATCATTAATGAAATGCATAATAAGCATATGTGAAATATATGTATATATAAAAAACAGAAATAGACATATTCAATATTTATATTATGTAACTGGAGAGATTTTCCAGGAACGTACAAAGTGACGCTCAATAGTCTAGCTATCCCAATGGGAACTAAAGGTGTGAAAATGTGTATGTATGTATGTACGAATGCATATATTTTAATGTATATAATTTTGCACGACAGGCGAGAATATTTTTTATAAAAAAATAATAATAATAATAATGTTAAATACTATGTACGGGTAGCCGCTGGAATGAATGGATTTTACTAATAAATAAAGAATAAATAAAGGAAAGAAAAATTTCGACACAGGCGGGGATCGAACCCGCGACCTCGGGTAAACGCCCCGGACGCTCTGCCAACTGAGCTACCGTGTCAGTTGGCTGCCAGTGCGAAATTCTTCTATCCTTTATTTCGTTTACACGTTTAAGTAGTGTTTGCGTTTCCTACCTCCGAATTTTTTTTTTTTTTACTAATTCGGAAGGCCACTTGTCTACCTTTTCAGATAGAATGCAATGTTGAAAACGCCTAACTATCACATAATTCAATCTTTTTGTTCATGAAATCCTCATGTGGGGGTTATTACTAATAAATAAAGAATAAATAAAGGAAATAAAAATTTCGACACAGGCGGGGATCGAACCCACGACCTCGGGTAAACGCCCCGGACGCTCTGCCAACTGAGCTACCGTGTCAGTTGGCTGCCAGTGCGAAATTCTTCTATCCTTTATTTCGTTTACACGTTTAAGTAGTGTTTGCGTTTCCTACCTCCGATTTTTTTTATTTTTTTTTTTACTAATTCGGAAGGCCACTTGTCTACCTTTTCAGATAGAATGCAAATGTTGAAAACGCCTAACTATCACATAATTCAATCTTTTTGTTCATGAAATCCTCATGTGGGGGTTATTACTAATAAATAAAGAATAAATAAAGGAAAGAAAAATTTCGACACAGGCGGGGATCGAACCCGCGACCTCGGGTAAACGCCCCGGACGCTCTGCCAACTGAGCTACCGTGTCAGTTGGCTGCCAGTGCGAAATTCTTCTATCCTTTATTTCGTTTACACGTTTAAGTAGTGTTTGCGTTTCCTACCTCCGAATTTTTTTTTTTTTTTACTAATTCGGAAGGCCACTTGTCTACCTTTTCAGATAGAATGCAAATGTTGAAAACGCCTAACTATCACATAATTCAATCTTTTTGTTCATGAAATCCTCATGTGGGGGTTATTACTAATAAATAAAGAATAAATAAAGGAAAGAAAAATTTCGACACAGGCGGGGATCGAACCCGCGACCTCGGGTAAACGCCCCGGACGCTCTGCCAACTGAGCTACCGTGTCAGTTGGCTGCCAGTGCGAAATTCTTCTATCCTTTATTTCGTTTACACGTTTAAGTAGTGTTTGCGTTTCCTACCTCCGAATTTTTTTTTTTTTTTTTACTAATTCGGAAGGCCACTTGTCTACCTTTTCAGATAGAATGCAAATGTTGAAAACGCCTAACTATCACATAATTCAATCTTTTTGTTCATGAAATCCTCATGTGGGGGTTATTACTAATAAATAAAGAATAAATAAAGGAAAGAAAAATTTCGACACAGGCGGGGATCGAACCCGCGACCTCGGGTAAACGCCCCGGACGCTCTGCCAACTGAGCTACCGTGTCAGTTGGCTGCCAGTGCGAAATTCTTCTATCCTTTATTTCGTTTACACGTTTAAGTAGTGTTTGCGTTTCCTACCTCCGAATTTTTTTATTTTTTTTTTTACTAATTCGGAAGGCCACTTGTCTACCTTTTCAGATAGAATGCAAATGTTGAAAACGCCTAACTATCACATAATTCAATCTTTTTGTTCATGAAATCCTCATGTGGGGGTTATTACTAATAAATAAAGAATAAATAAGGGAAAGAAAAATTTCGCCACAGGCGGGGATCGAACCCGCGACCTCGGGTAAACGCCCCGGACGCTCTGCCAACTGAGCTACCGTGTCAGTTGGCTGCCAGTGCGAAATTCTTCTATCCTTTATTTCGTTTACACGTTTAAGTAGTGTTTGCGTTTCCTACCTCCGAATTTTTTTTTTTTTTTTTTACTAATTCGGAGGCCACTTGTCTACCTTTTCAGATAGAATGCAATGTTGAAAACGCCTAACTATCACATAATTCAATCTTTTTGTTCATGAAATCCTCATGTGGGGGTTATTACTAATAAATAAAGAATAAATAAAGGAAAGAAAAATTTCGACACAGGCGGGGATCGAACCCGCGACCTCGGGTAAACGCCCCGGACGCTCTGCCAACTGAGCTACCGTGTCAGTTGGCTGCCAGTGCGAAATTCTTCTATCCTTTATTTCGTTTACACGTTTAAGTAGTGTTTGCGTTTCCTACCTCCGAATTTTTTTTTTTTTTTTTTACTAATTCGGAAGGCCACTTGTCTACCTTTTCAGATAGAATGCAAATGTTGAAAACGCCTAACTATCACATAATTCAATCTTTTTGTTCATGAAATCCTCATGTGGGGGTTATTACTAATAAATAAAGAATAAATAAAGGAAAGAAAAATTTCGACACAGGCGGGGATCGAACCCGCGACCTCGGGTAAACGCCCCGGACGCTCTGCCAACTGAGCTACCGTGTCAGTTGGCTGCCAGTGCGAAATTCTTCTATCCTTTATTTCGTTTACACGTTTAAGTAGTGTTTGCGTTTCCTACCTCCGAATTTTTTTTTTTTTTTTTTTACTAATACGGAAGACCACTTGTCTACCTTTTCAGATAGAATGCAAATGTTGAAAACGCCTAACTATCACATAATTCAATCTTTTTGTTCATGAAATCCTCATGTGGGGGTTATTACTAATAAATAAAGAATAAATAAAGGAAAGAAAAATTTCGACACAGGCGGGGATCGAACCCGCGACCTCGGGTAAACGCCCCGGACGCTCTGCCAACTGAGCTACCGTGTCAGTTGGCTGCCAGTGCGAAATTCTTCTATCCTTTATTTCGTTTACACGTTTAAGTAGTGTTTGCGTTTCCTACCTCCGATTTTTTTTTTTTTTACTAATACGGAAGACCACTTGTCTACCTTTTCAGATAGAATGCAAATGTTGAAAACGCCTAACTATCACATAATTCAATCTTTTTGTTCATGAAATCCTCATGTGGGGGTTATTACTAATAAATAAAGAATAAATAAAGGAAAGAAAAATTTCGACACAGGCGGGGATCGAACCCGCGACCTCGGGTAAACGCCCCGGACGCTCTGCCAACTGAGCTACCGTGTCAGTTGGCTGCCAGTGCGAAATTCTTCTATCCTTTATTTCGTTTACACGTTTAAGTAGTGTTTGCGTTTCCTACCTCCGAATTTTTTTATTTTTTTTTTTACTAATTCGGAAGGCCACTTGTCTACCTTTTCAGATAGAATGCAAATGTTGAAAACGCCTAACTATCACATAATTCAATCTTTTTGTTCATGAAATCCTCATGTGGGGGTTATTACTAATAAATAAAGAATAAATAAAGGAAAGAAAAATTTCGACACAGGCGGGGATCGAACCCGCGACCTCGGGTAAACGCCCCGGACGCTCTGCCAACTGAGCTACCGTGTCAGTTGGCTGCCAGTGCGAAATTCTTCTATCCTTTATTTCGTTTACACGTTTAAGTAGTGTTTGCGTTTCCTACCTCCGAATTTTTTTTTTTTTTTTTTACTAATTTGGAAGGCCACTTGTCTACCTTTTCAGATAGAATGCAAATGTTGAAAACGCCTAACTATCACATAATTCAATCTTTTTGTTCATGAAATCCTCATGTGGGGGTTATTACTACTACTGAGGTGACTACTCTGTGGCATCGACAAGTGTTTGTGTCGAAAATTTAAATTTTAGAATTTAAATTGAAATTAAGATAGATATCGAAAGAATTCTCACTGAAGAGAACTCCATTTATTAAGGATAACATATGTTATATAAGGAGTATTGAAGTTTAATCATTATTTCGTGATTATATTAAAGTTTTTTGTTTGCGCTTGTTTCAACGGTTTTTTTCAGGCCAGTATTTTTTTCTTTATTTCACAATTCACACATTAAAACAATATCTCAGTATAACTAAATACTTCATTAATAAGTTATATTTCTTCGTATCTACTTATATTTTACTAGATATACTCTTATCATAAAATATAACCTTAAATCAGTCAATAAGTTATCTAGTAAATAAAACTTAGTTCACAATATCAAGTACCATAGCTTAAAAATAGTTAAAATGCCTACTCGCAGTGAAACTATTAGTAATTTAGAAAAGAAGTTAAATTCAGCCCTTTTAGAATTAAAAAAATCTAAAGAAAATACCATTAAATTGTTAGAGGAACGTGAGGATAGTGAGCAAGAAATAAACAATATTATTAAAACCAATTCTTGTTTAAGGAAACAACTTGTTGACATGGATGCAGAGCTGCAAGATAACATAGCCCAAAGGATGGCCCTGGAAAGAGATGTTAGTTTGCACCAAAACAGTTATGATTTTCATGAAGTAGCACTAAAAGAAATAGAATTGTTAAAAGCACAACTAGCAGGAGCTGAATTAGAACTACATTCATTAAGAAGTAAGAAATCAGAGGAGAACTCAATTATTCTGCAGCGAATGTATGATAACATTATTGATATGCCAACAATAGACTTGACTACTCCATTAAAGGAGGAAAAACCCCTACCGATTGTGAACATAAAAGGTTCCAGAAAGTTAAAAAAGTACCTTAAACTTAAAAGAACTCTAAGAAATCTTGTAAAAAAACTAAATAAACTTAGGTGTAGTCAACATCATGAGATGAAGTTTAAGTTAAATAGGCTAGAACAACTATGTAGTGATTATGAACTTTCTCTAGACAGTAACAAAGTTAAACTAAGTCATGATAGTAATAGAATTATAGAGTTAGAAAAATCTCTTCAAGATATGACATTAAACTATCATAATAGTCACTTAAAGATGCAAAGCTACATAGAAGGATTAGAAGAAATCATAGAGTTAAGTAATGAAAATATCAAAACAGTAGAAACACTATCTAGTTTTTGCAATAAGTGTGAAAGTGTAAGTACTGTCATAAATGATGTATCTCCTGAAAATAGAAATAATATGGTTCAGCCCACTTTTGCTTACAATAGAGGTGTGTCGACTCAGAGGACTTTAGTCTTCTCCGATTCTCTTGGTGTTAACATTGGCCATCATTTAAACAAAGAATTAGACCAATGTATTTTAAATACTTGTATGCCCGGAGCAAGTTACACTCAAATAATAGATACCATTTTAAAAGAACAATATGACTCCAATACTACTTTAGTTATTTTAATTGGTTCAAGTAATAAGGTGAATCCAAGTGACTTAAAGAAATCATTTGACAAATTGGTCAATTTAAATGTTAGAAAAATAATTATAAGTGACTTCCTATATTCCAAGCATCTTAGCTATAAGGTTAATACTAGGATTTATAAACTAAATATGTTGCTATATAATTTGACCTTGGGATATAGGCAAAAAATTGTTAATTTTAATATAAATAATTATATTAAGAATCCATTAATGACTAAAAGTACCTTGAAAGTACCTGACCATTCTAAAAAACGTCTAGCTATGTTACTAGCGAGTAATATTATATACAACAATGTTATTAATTTGAATAACATAACTATTTCAACTGACTTGGATGCAGTTATTAGTACATGTACTAATGTATCTGCAAATTTAGCTTTAAACTAGGTAGTAAGACAAAGGAAAAGGCATACATTTCTCTAGTTCATCAGAACATACAGAGCCTTTCCTGCAAACTATTAGAATTAGAGTTATTCATTAATAAGTACAATGCCAAAATACTTTGTTTAACAGAACACTGGTTAAAATCAGAACAAATGAAGTTTAGTTTAAAGAATTACACAGTGGGCAGTTGTTTTAACAGAGAGTCCATAATGTGTGGGGGTAGTATGATACTATTATATGTAGACATTAAATTTAAAGAAAGAAAAGACATCTGTAGACTCTCTGTTGAACAACATGTAGAAATCTCATGCATTGAATTGAGCAAGTATATAATTTTGTGTGTATATCGCCCACCCAAAGGTAACTATGACATCTTTGAAGCAGCGATGGAAGATGCTTTGGGGATGGCTTCCCGCAGCTCCAGAGAGGTTGTAGTTTGTGGGGATTTCAATGTCGACTTGTTGGGTGAGGGTCTAGTAAAGGAGAGAATATTAACATTTTTTCAATCATTTAATCTTCTAAATGTATTTAATGAGCCAACCCGAATTACCTCGACCTCTGCAACATGTTTAGATAATATTTATTGCAATTGTGATTACTCCGGTCACTTCCTTTTTGATTGCATTACCTCAGACCACAAGGGTCAATTTATAAATTTAGAATTTACCATTGAAAAGAAAAAGTCAATAGTATGTAGACAGATAACTGAAAAAAAACTTAGCTTATTTGAAAATAATATTAGGTCTAGCATCAGCCCCCCAATGAGAAGCAGTGAATCATTAGAGAATTGTCTTTCATTCATCAATGAGCTAAAAACAGAATTCAACAAAATCTTTAAAACTAAGGTAATACTGTGTAATACAAAATGCTCTTTTGCTGAATGGGCCACCGCTGGAATTAGAATAAGTAGAGATCACCTGTATAATATTTATAGAGAAAAGTCCTATAACTTCAACCAAGATTTTATTATTTATGTGAGAAATTATTCAAAAATTTTCAAAAAAGTTTGTGGTGAAGCTAAATCTAGATGCATAAAACATAAAATTAAGAATTCTTCTAACAAGAGTAAGACTGTCTGGAAAATAATTAACAGTGAAACTGGAAAACTAAAGTCCCCACATGATCTCAATTTATTATTAGATAATGAACTGATACAGTCCAGATCACAAATTGCTGACATTTTTGAAAATCATTTTATAAATACCCCCACTCAGACAACAGAGAAATTAAATTCATGTCCCCAGAAAGCTCTTGAGTTGTTGGAACAAAATGTTACCAAAACAACAGCACAGTTTTCTTTCAAGTATGTTGACAGTAATGATATAATTAAAAATTTTAAAACTATTAATATTAAAAAAACCGAAGACATAACAGGAATGTCAGTTTTCGTCATAAACAGAATAATAAATATAATCGCTCCCCATTTAACGATACTTTTTAATAAATGTATAGATATAGGCGAATTTCCAGACTGTATGAAGTTAAGTAGGCTCATCCCACTACATAAATCAGGAGATAGTCAGGACTTTACCAATTATAGGCCTATTTCTATTTTACCAGTTCTCAGTAAAGTTTTTGAGAAAATCATGTCCAACCAAATGCTTTCATATTTCAACAAACATAATATATTCCATGACGAGCAATATGGTTTCACCAAAGGTAGGTCTACTGTAGATGCAGGAGTGTCACTAATGAAACATATTTTTAATTCATGGGAAAACTCCCGGGATGCGTTAGGTATATTTTGTGACCTCACAAAAGCTTTTGATTGTGTAAAAAAAGAAATAGCGTTGATTAAACTTAAATATTACGGTTTTGACGAGCAAGCACTGAAATTAATGGCATCATATCTTAATAAAAGAACTTTAAAGGTTGATATTAATGGAACCACGTCGGAAGGATCGGAAATAGAGATGGGCGTTCCTCAAGGTTCTATACTTGGCCCATTACTGTTTCTGATTTACATTAATGATTTACCATTTATGGTACAAAAGTATTCTGAGATAGTTATGTTTGCAGATGACACATCTTTAATATTTAATGTAGCGAGATCCTCTACATCTCTTGACGACGTAAATAAAGCTATCTCACTGGTTTTGCATTGGTTTACTGTAAATAACCTGGTTCTGAATGCCAAAAAAACTAAATGTATTAAATTTACTTTACCGAATGTTAGGCAAGTTGATAACAATATTGTTATTGATAGTGAAAGAGTAGAATTAGTGAAAGAGACAAAATTCCTAGGGATAATAATCGATTCTAAGTTGCAATGGGGACCCCATATACTAACACTTTCTAAAAGGCTGAGCTCAGCAGCGTATGCCGTGCGTAAGATTAGAGAAATAGCAGACATAGAAACAGCTCGCATTGTGTATTTCAGTTATTTTCATAGTATTATGTCGTACGGTATTTTATTATGGGGTAAAGCGGCTGATGTTCATAAAGTTTTTGTCTTACAAAAGCGAGCTATCCGATCTATTTACATGTTGAGGTCGAGGTATTCGTTGCGCGAAAAATTTAAAGAAATTGGCATTTTAACTGTTCCTTGCCAATACATATTTGAGAATTTAATGTATGCCAAAAAGAATATAGGCCAATTTAGTAAAGTTAGTGATAGGCATAATATTAATACTCGAAATAAGGAGAAACTTAACGTACCGAAGTGGAGACTTAATAAAGTAAGTAACTCCTTTATGGGACTATCCCTGAAAATGTTCAACAAACTTCCTTCTGACATATTGGAATTGCCTGTGGCATCTTTTAAAAAGGCAATTAAAACCATGCTTTTAAAGAAATCTTACTATAGTGTTCAAGATTTTTTAAACGACAAGGACCCAACGCGCACATGACCGTGTCCGTAAAGCTATAAATCTTCCCTCGTTATTCCTAGGAATAATTGTCTGGTGAGGATTTTTCTTCTCACGTTATGTGATTGGTTTTTTGTGATGGACAATTTATTTTAAATATGTCAAACTAGCGTTTGGTTTTGTCGCATAGAAAATCTTTTATAAAGTAAAAACATGTAAATAAACTAAAATTGTACAAACCATGTTTTGAAAAAATGAAAAAATGTGAATGTAAAGAGTTTCTTTGTTGCTTCTTCTCTTTACGAACACCTTCCGAAGCAACGGACTAATGATAAATTTAAAAAATTTGACGTTCAAAAAATGATAGTTTTTAACTTAATTTTGAAAAATAAACTTTTTGACTTTTTTTTTTTGACTTTTTACTAATAAATAAAGAATAAATAAAGGAAAGAAAAATTTCGACACAGGCGGGGATCGAACCCGCGACCTCGGGTAAACGCCCCGGACGCTCTGCCAACTGAGCTACCGTGTCAGTTGGCTGCCAGTGCGAAATTCTTCTATCCTTTATTTCGTTTACACGTTTAAGTAGTGTTTGCGTTTCCTACCTCCGAATTTTTTTTTTTTTTTTTTTTACTAGTTCGGAAGGCCACTTGTCTACCTTTTCAGATAGAATGCAAATGTTGAAAACGCCTAACTATCACATAATTCAATCTTTTTGTTCATGAAATCCTCATGTGGGGGTTATTACTAATAAATAAAGAATAAATAAAGGAAAGAAAAATTTCGACACAGGCGGGGATCGAACCCGCGACCTCGGGTAAACGCCCCGGACGCTCTGCCAACTGAGCTACCGTGTCAGTTGGCTGCCAGTGCGAAATTCTTCTATCCTTTATTTCGTTTACACGTTTAAGTAGTGTTTGCGTTTCCTACCTCCGAATTTTTTTTTTTTTTTTTTTACTAATTCGGAAGGCCACTTGTCTACCTTTTCAAATAGAATGCAAATGTTGAAAACGCCTAACTATCACATAATTCAATCTTTTTGTTCATGAAATCCTCATGTGGGGGTTATTACTAATAAATAAAGGAAAGAAAAATTTCGACACAGGCGGGGATCGAACCCGCGACCTCGGGTAAACGCCCCGGACGCTCTGCCAACTGAGCTACCGTGTCAGTTGGCTGCCAGTGCGAAATTCTTCTATCCTTTATTTCGTTTACACGTTTAAGTAGTGTTTGCGTTTCCTACCTCCGAATTTTTTTTTTTTTTTTTTTACTAGTTCGGAAGGCCACTTGTCTACCTTTTCAGATAGAATGCAAATGTTGAAAACGCCTAACTATCACATAATTCAATCTTTTTGTTCATGAAATCCTCATGTGGGGGTTATTACTAATAAATAAAGAATAAATAAAGGAAAGACAAATTTCGACACAGGCGGGGATCGAACCCGCGACCTCGGGTAAACGCCCCGGACGCTCTGCCAACTGAGCTACCGTGTCAGTTGGCTGCCAGTGCGAAATTCTTCTATCCTTTATTTCGTTTACACGTTTAAGTAGTGTTTGCGTTTCCTACCTCCGAATTTTTTTTTTTTTTTTTTTACTAATTCGGAAGGCCACTTGTCTACCTTTTCAGATAGAATGCAAATGTTGAAAACGCCTAACTATCACATAATTCAATCTTTTTGTTCATGAAATCCTCATGTGGGGGTTATTACTAATAAATAAAGAATAAATAAGGGAAAGAAAAATTTCGCCACAGGCGGGGATCGAACCCGCGACCTCGGGTAAACGCCCCGGACGCTCTGCCAACTGAGCTACCGTGTCAGTTGGCTGCCAGTGCGAAATTCTTCTATCCTTTATTTCGTTTACACGTTAAAGTAGTGTTTGCGTTTCCTACCTCCGAATTTTTTTTTTTTTTTTTTTACTAATTCGGAGGCCACTTGTCTACCTTTTCAGATAGAATGCAATGTTGAAAACGCCTAACTATCACATAATTCAATCTTTTTGTTCATGAAATCCTCATGTGGGGGTTATTACTAATAAATAAAGAATAAATAAAGGAAAGAAAAATTTCGACACAGGCGGGGATCGAACCCGCGACCTCGGGTAAACGCCCCGGACGCTCTGCCACCTGAGCTACCGTGTCAGTTGGCTGCCAGTGCGAAATTCTTCTATCCTTTATTTCGTTTACACGTTTAAGTAGTGTTTGCGTTTCCTACCTCCGAATTTTTTTATTTTTTTTTTACTAATTCGGAGGCCACTTGTCTACCTTTTCAGATAGAATGCAATGTTGAAAACGCCTAACTATCACATAATTCAATCTTTTTGTTCATGAAATCCTCATGTGGGGGTTATTACTAATAAATAAAGAATAAATAAAGGAAAGAAAAATTTCGACACAGGCGGGGATCGAACCCGCGACCTCGGGTAAACGCCCCGGACGCTCTGCCAACTGAGCTACCGTGTCAGTTGGCTGCCAGTGCAAAATTCTTCTATCCTTTATTTCGTTTACACGTTTAAGTAGTGTTTGCGTTTCCTACCTCCGAATTTTTTTTTTTTTTTTACTAATTCGGAAGGCCACTTGTCTACCTTTTCAGATAGAATGCAAATGTTGAAAACGCCTAACTATCACATAATTCAATCTTTTTGTTCATGAAATCCTCATGTGGGGGTTATTACTAATAAATAAAGAATAAATAAAGGAAAGAAAAATTTCGACACAGGCGGGGATCGAACCCGCGACCTCGGGTAAACGCCCCGGACGCTCTGCCAACTGAGCTACCGTGTCAGTTGGCTGCCAGTGCGAAATTCTTCTATCCTTTATTTCGTTTACACGTTTAAGTAGTGTTTGCGTTTCCTACCTCCGAATTTTTTTTTTTTTTTTTTTTTACTAATTCGGAGGCCACTTGTCTACCTTTTCAGATAGAATGCAATGTTGAAAACGCCTAACTATCACATAATTCAATCTTTTTGTTCATGAAATCCTCATGTGGGAGTTATTACTAATAAATAAAGAATAAATAAAGGAAAGAAAAATTTCGACACAGGCGGGGATCGAACCCGCGACCTCGGGAAAACGCCCCGGACGCTCTGCCAACTGAGCTACCGTGTCAGTTGGCTGCCAGTGCGAAATTCTTCTATCCTTTATTTCGTTTACACGTTTAAGTAGTGTTTGCGTTTCCTACCTCCGAATTTTTTTTTTTTTTACTAATTCGGAAGGCCACTTGTCTACCTTTTCAGATAGAATGCAAATGTTGAAAACGCCTAACTATCACATGATTCAATCTTTTTGTTCATGAAATCCTCATGTGGGGGTTATTACTAATAAATAAAGAATAAATAAAGGAAAGAAAAATTTCGACACAGGCGGGGATCGAACCCGCGACCTCGGGTAAACGCCCCGGACGCTCTGCCAACTGAGCTACCGTGTCAGTTGGCTGCCAGTGCGAAATTCTTCTATCCTTTATTTCGTTTACACGTTTAAGTAGTGTTTGCGTTTCCTACCTCCGAATTTTTTTTTTTTTTTTTTACTAATTCGGAAGGCCACTTGTCTACCTTTTCAGATAGAATGCAAATGTTGAAAACGCCTAACTATCACATAATTCAATCTTTTTGTTCATGAAATCCTCATGTGGGGGTTATTACTAATAAATAAAGGAAAGAAAAATTTCGACACAGGCGGGGATCGAACCCGCGACCTCGGGTAAACGCCCCGGACGCTCTGCCAACTGAGCTACCGTGTCAGTTGGCTGCCAGTGCGAAATTCTTCTATCCTTTATTTCGTTTACACGTTTAAGTAGTGTTTGCGTTTCCTACCTCCGAATTTTTTTTTTTTTTTTTACTAATTCGGAGGCCACTTGTCTACCTTTTCAGATAGAATGCAATGTTGAAAACGCCTAACTATCACATAATTCAATCTTTTTGTTCATGAAATCCTCATGTGGGGGTTATTACTAATAAATAAAGAATAAATAAAGGAAAGAAAAATTTCGACACAGGCGGGGATCGAACCCGCGACCTCGGGTAAACGCCCCGGACGCTCTGCCAACTGAGCTACCGTGTCAGTTGGCTGCCAGTGCGAAATTCTTCTATCCTTTATTTCGTTTACACGTTTAAGTAGTGTTTGCGTTTCCTACCTCCGAATTTTTTTTTTTTTTACTAATTCGGAAGGCCACTTGTCTACCTTTTCAGATAGAATGCAAATGTTGAAAACGCCTAACTATCACATGATTCAATCTTTTTGTTCATGAAATCCTCATGTGGGGGTTATTACTAATAAATAAAGAATAAATAAAGGAAATAAAAATTTCGACACAGGCGGGGATCGAACCCGCGACCTCGGGTAAACGCCCCGGACGCTCTGCCAACTGAGCTACCGTGTCAGTTGGCTGCCAGTGCGAAATTCTTCTATCCTTTATTTCGTTTACACGTTTAAGTAGTGTTTGCGTTTCCTACCTCCGAATTTTTTTTTTTTTTTTTTTACTAGTTCGGAAGGCCACTTGTCTACCTTTTCAGATAGAATGCAAATGTTGAAAACGCCTAACTATCACATAATTCAATCTTTTTGTTCATGAAATCCTCATGTGGGGGTTATTACTAATAAATAAAGAATAAATAAAGGAAAGACAAATTTCGACACAGGCGGGGATCGAACCCGCGACCTCGGGTAAACGCCCCGGACGCTCTGCCAACTGAGCTACCGTGTCAGTTGGCTGCCAGTGCGAAATTCTTCTATCCTTTATTTCGTTTACACGTTTAAGTAGTGTTTGCGTTTCCTACCTCCGAATTTTTTTTTTTTTTTTTTTACTAATTCGGAAGGCCACTTGTCTACCTTTTCAGATAGAATGCAAATGTTGAAAACGCCTAACTATCACATAATTCAATCTTTTTGTTCATGAAATCCTCATGTGGGGGTTATTACTAATAAATAAAGAATAAATAAGGGAAAGAAAAATTTCGCCACAGGCGGGGATCGAACCCGCGACCTCGGGTAAACGCCCCGGACGCTCTGCCAACTGAGCTACCGTGTCAGTTGGCTGCCAGTGCGAAATTCTTCTATCCTTTATTTCGTTTACACGTTTAAGTAGTGTTTGCGTTTCCTACCTCCGAATTTTTTTTTTTTTTTTTTACTAATTCGGAAGGCCACTTGTCTACCTTTTCAGATAGAATGCAAATGTTGAAAACGCCTAACTATCACATAATTCAATCTTTTTGTTCATGAAATCCTCATGTGGGGGTTATTACTAATAAATAAAGAATAAATAAAGGAAAGAAAAATTTCGACACAGGCGGGGATCGAACCCGCGACCTCGGGTAAACGCCCCGGACGCTCTGCCAACTGAGCTACCGTGTCAGTTGGCTGCCAGTGCGAAATTCTTCTATCCTTTATTTCGTTTACACGTTTAAGTAGTGTTTGCGTTTCCTACCTCCGAATTTTTTTTTTTTTTTTACTCATTCGGAAGGCCACTTGTCTACCTTTTCAGATAGAATGCAAATGTTGAAAACGCCTAACTATCACATAATTCAATCTTTTTGTTCATGAAATCCTCATGTGGGGGTTATTACTAATAAATAAAGAATAAATAAAGGAAAGAAAAATTTCGACACAGGCGGGGATCGAACCCGCGACCTCGGGTAAACGCCCCGGACGCTCTGCCAACTGAGCTACCGTGTCAGTTGGCTGCCAGTGCGAAATTCTTCTATCCTTTATTTCGTTTACACGTTTAAGTAGTGTTTGCGTTTCCTACCTCCGAATTTTTTTTTTTTTTTTTACTAATTCGGAAGGCCACTTGTCTACCTTTTCAGATAGAATGCAAATGTTGAAAACGCCTAACTATCACATAATTCAATCTTTTTGTTCATGAAATCCTCATGTGGGGGTTATTACTAATAAATAAAGAATAAATAAAGGAAAGAAAAATTTCGACACAGGCGGGGATCGAACCCGCGACCTCGGGTAAACGCCCCGGACGCTCTGCCAACTGAGCTACCGTGTCAGTTGGCTGCCAGTGCGAAATTCTTCTATCCTTTATTTCGTTTACACGTTTAAGTAGTGTTTGCGTTTCCTACCTCCGAATTTTTTTTTTTTTTTTTTTTACTAATTCGGAAGGCCACTTGTCTACCTTTTCAGATAGAATGCAAATGTTGAAAACGCCTAACTATCACATAATTCAATCTTTTTGTTCATGAAATCCTCATGTGGGGGTTATTACTAATAAATAAAGAATAAATAAAGGAAAGAAAAATTTCGACACAGGCGGGGATCGAACCCGCGACCTCGGGTAAACGCCCCGGACGCTCTGCCAACTGAGCTACCGTGTCAGTTGGCTGCCAGTGCGAAATTCTTCTATCCTTTATTTCGTTTACACGTTTAAGTAGTGTTTGCGTTTCCTACATCCGAATTTTTTTTTTTTTTTTTACTAATTCGGAAGGCCACTTGTCTACCTTTTCAGATAGAATGCAAATGTTGAAAACGCCTAACTATCACATAATTCAATCTTTTTGTTCATGAAATCCTCATGTGGGGGTTATTACTAATAAATAAAGAATAAATAAAGGAAAGAAAAATTTCGACACAGGCGGGGATCGAACCCGCGACCTCGGGTAAACGCCCCGGACGCTCTGCCAACTGAGCTACCGTGTCAGTTGGCTGCCAGTGCGAAATTCTTCTATCCTTTATTTCGTTTACACGTTTAAGTAGTGTTTGCGTTTCCTACCTCCGAATTTTTTTTTTTTTTTTTTACTAATTCGGAAGGCCACTTGTCTACCTTTTCAGATAGAATGCAAATGTTGAAAACGCCTAACTATCACATAATTCAATCTTTTTGTTCATGAAATCCTCATGTGGGGGTTATTACTAATAAATAAAGAATAAATAAAGGAAAGAAAAATTTCGACACAGGCGGGGATCGAACCCGCGACCTCGGGTAAACGCCCCGGACGCTCTGCCAACTGAGCTACCGTGTCAGTTGGCTGCCAGTGCGAAATTCTTCTATCCTTTATTTCGTTTACACGTTTAAGTAGTGTTTGCGTTTCCTACCTCCGAATTTTTTTTTTTTTTTTACTCATTCGGAAGGCCACTTGTCTACCTTTTCAGATAGAATGCAAATGTTGAAAACGCCTAACTATCACATAATTCAATCTTTTTGTTCATGAAATCCTCATGTGGGGGTTATTACTAATAAATAAAGAATAAATAAAGGAAAGAAAAATTTCGACACAGGCGGGGATCGAACCCGCGACCTCGGGTAAACGCCCCGGACGCTCTGCCAACTGAGCTACCGTGTCAGTTGGCTGCCAGTGCGAAATTCTTCTATCCTTTATTTCGTTTACACGTTTAAGTAGTGTTTGCGTTTCCTACCTCCGAATTTTTTTTTTTTTTTTTACTAATTCGGAAGGCCACTTGTCTACCTTTTCAGATAGAATGCAAATGTTGAAAACGCCTAACTATCACATAATTCAATCTTTTTGTTCATGAAATCCTCATGTGGGGGTTATTACTAATAAATAAAGAATAAATAAAGGAAAGAAAAATTTCGACACAGGCGGGGATCGAACCCGCGACCTCGGGTAAACGCCCCGGACGCTCTGCCAACTGAGCTACCGTGTCAGTTGGCTGCCAGTGCGAAATTCTTCTATCCTTTATTTCGTTTACACGTTTAAGTAGTGTTTGCGTTTCCTACCTCCGAATTTTTTTTTTTTTTTTTTTTACTAATTCGGAAGGCCACTTGTCTACCTTTTCAGATAGAATGCAAATGTTGAAAACGCCTAACTATCACATAATTCAATCTTTTTGTTCATGAAATCCTCATGTGGGGGTTATTACTAATAAATAAAGAATAAATAAAGGAAAGAAAAATTTCGACACAGGCGGGGATCGAACCCGCGACCTCGGGTAAACGCCCCGGACGCTCTGCCAACTGAGCTACCGTGTCAGTTGGCTGCCAGTGCGAAATTCTTCTATCCTTTATTTCGTTTACACGTTTAAGTAGTGTTTGCGTTTCCTACCTCCGAATTTTTTTTTTTTTTTTTTTACTAATTCGGAAGGCCACTTGTCTACCTTTTCAGATAGAATGCAAATGTTGAAAACGCCTAACTATCACATAATTCAATCTTTTTGTTCATGAAATCCTCATGTGGGGGTTATTACTAATAAATAAAGAATAAATAAAGGAAAGAAAAATTTCGACACAGGCGGGGATCGAACCCGCGACCTCGGGTAAACGCCCCGGACGCTCTGCCAACTGAGCTACCGTGTCAGTTGGCTGCCAGTGCGAAATTCTTCTATCCTTTATTTCGTTTACACGTTTAAGTAGTGTTTGCGTTTCCTACATCCGAATTTTTTTTTTTTTTTTTTACTAATTCGGAAGGCCACTTGTCTACCTTTTCAGATAGAATGCAAATGTTGAAAACGCCTAACTATCACATAATTCAATCTTTTTGTTCATGAAATCCTCATGTGGGGGTTATTACTAATAAATAAAGAATAAATAAAGGAAAGAAAAATTTCGACACAGGCGGGGATCGAACCCGCGACCTCGGGTAAACGCCCCGGACGCTCTGCCAACTGAGCTACCGTGTCAGTTGGCTGCCAGTGCGAAATTCTTCTATCCTTTATTTCGTTTACACGTTTAAGTAGTGTTTGCGTTTCCTACCTCCGAATTTTTTTTTTTTTTTACTAATTCGGAAGGCCACTTGTCTACCTTTTCAGATAGAATGCAAATGTTGAAAACGCCTAACTATCACATAATTCAATCTTTTTGTTCATGAAATCCTCATGTGGGGGTTATTACTAATAAATAAAGAATAAATAAAGGAAAGAAAAATTTCGACACAGGCGGGGATCGAACCCGCGACCTCGGGTAAACGCCCCGGACGCTCTGCCAACTGAGCTACCGTGTCAGTTGGCTGCCAGTGCGAAATTCTTCTATCCTTTATTTCGTTTACACGTTTAAGTAGTGTTTGCGTTTCCTACCTCCGAATTTTTTTTTTTTTTTTTTACTAATTCGGAAGGCCACTTGTCTACCTTTTCAAATAGAATGCAAATGTTGAAAACGCCTAACTATCACATAATTCAATCTTTTTGTTCATGAAATCCTCATGTGGGGGTTATTACTAATAAATAAAGGAAAGAAAAATTTCGACACAGGCGGGGATCGAACCCGCGACCTCGGGTAAACGCCCCGGACGCTCTGCCAACTGAGCTACCGTGTCAGTTGGCTGCCAGTGCGAAATTCTTCTATCCTTTATTTCGTTTACACGTTTAAGTAGTGTTTGCGTTTCCTACCTCCGATTTTTTTTTTTTTTTTTTTTACTAGTTCGGAAGGCCACTTGTCTACCTTTTCAGATAGAATGCAAATGTTGAAAACGCCTAACTATCACATAATTCAATCTTTTTGTTCATGAAATCCTCATGTGGGGGTTATTACTAATAAATAAAGAATAAATAAAGGAAAGAAAAATTTCGACACAGGCGGGGATCGAACCCGCGACCTCGGGTAAACGCCCCGGACGCTCTGCCAACTGAGCTACCGTGTCAGTTGGCTGCCAGTGCGAAATTCTTCTATCCTTTATTTCGTTTACACGTTTAAGTAGTGTTTGCGTTTCCTACCTCCGAATTTTTTTTTTTTTTTTTTACTAATTCGGAAGGCCACTTGTCTACCTTTTCAGATAGAATGCAAATGTTGAAAACGCCTAACTATCACATAATTCAATCTTTTTGTTCATGAAATCCTCATGTGGGGGTTATTACTAATAAATAAAGAATAAATAAAGGAAAGAAAAATTTCGCCACAGGCGGGGATCGAACCCGCGACCTCGGGTAAACGCCCCGGACGCTCTGCCAACTGAGCTACCGTGTCAGTTGGCTGCCAGTGCGAAATTCTTCTATCCTTTATTTCGTTTACACGTTTAAGTAGTGTTTGCGTTTCCTACCTCCGAATTTTTTTTTTTTTTTTTACTAATTAATGAGGTCGAGGTTTGAAAGATTA